>JAVJIF010002108.1:0-268825 GCA_038442645.1 Agave tequilana | reverse complement strand
TCTGATAAATACGTCCCCACCTCTGAGGAGCTTCATCTCTTGAGAGAAAGAGTGCCCTCGTGTATATGAGACCTACTGGGAGGTGCTGTGTTATTTCCACATCTGCGGCCAAATAACTTCCTGGAGGGCTAGGGGAGTTAAGCAGCTATCTTGGGCGAGCTACTTGTTTAATGGCATCACTGAGAAAGACCACTCAGTGACCAGTCTGGCTCCCAGCTCTGACGAAGAAATCGCCGAGAGGATCGACGCCTCTGTGAGTTCTTATATCACAGAGTCGAACGAAGACACTTTCAAACCTAACACGGTTTTCGAAAGTTTCCATCACCAGGCCTAGATTCCCATTTCTAACCGGGCACTGCTGGCGGGTTTCCTCATACTGTGGTTGAAGCGCTGTGTAGTGCCGACGCTGCCGCATGAGGTGATTGTTGCCGACGTGGTATATCCGGCGGTGCTGCTGCCCTATGGTAGGTCGATAGCTCTCCTTCCGGCAATGGTGGCCGGTATCCAAAGCGGGTTGCGGGCCCTGACTCAGAGCCTGTGCAGGGTGGAGGCCATCGTCGACTCCCAAGGTAAACTGGAGGTCGATTCAGAGGGAAGGCAGAGAGTGAAGACCCCTAACCCTCGGATCGAGCTTCCTTACACGTACTTAATGGCTTGGTACGTGATGCACTGCCCCTCACTGATGACGCCAGTGTCCCAATGCGAGGGTTTGTCCCTTTTGTGCAGCGGCTGGAGAGTTCGAGCTGGTGCAAACAACTATATGTTCTACGTCCGGAAGTGTATTCTGAACGCTTCAAATTATCATCTCAACCGTTGCTTCCCCGAGATTACAAATGCTACTTATAGGTATAAGTTCGCCGACATTGTAGGTCCGGACGGCTTCACGAGGCTGCCGTCAGGAGTCTTCTGGTGGCTCATCAATATCCGGCCCGGGTATCTGCTCTTTCGGCAAGGGAATTCGTGCACGATCGAGCCTTATATGCCGAATCGTTTCGCCCGACAGTTCGGCTATGACCAACTATATGTCGGTAACCCTAACGCTCAGCTTGCCTTCAGCGGAAATCTATTTGAAGGTGCTCGGGCTTGGTATTACAGCGTAGCTGGGGGGACACAGGCTCTTTTCCGTTTACCTCATAAGACGCCAAACTGCTATGCAAGCCTTAGTTTCTGCACCTGGTATTTCCAGGCTAGCAAGATGCCTGGCTACTCAATGGAGCGTTTATGCATTAAAAGCTTTAATGCGTCTTTTGAAGAGAAGGTGGCGTCCAACAAGCGCTCGCGAGGTCTTGATGAATATCAGGCGGCTCAGAGGAAGGCCAGAGGGGAGCCGAGAGCAGCAGTACCCAGGGAGCAGTCTGCCAGAAGGCGTCGACAGACGGTGCATAAACGTCCTCATGGCGTTACTCTCCAAGCTGAGCCTTCTTCTACTTCCATGGCTGAGCCTGCCCCGAAGAAGGCCAGGAAAGACTTGGTGGCTGAAGAGACTGTCCCCTCTGGCATCGAAGAGCAGAGGGAAGAAGAGGAGGAGGAAGATGATGCCCCCTTGTTCGTACTCATGGATTACGCAGCAAGGGCCCCGTAATTTTAGAAGAAGGGGAGCTTGCTGATGAACCCATCGCAACTGATGAGGCCGAGCAGCTCGAGGTTGTCCTGATGGGCAGGGATGATATTGAGATTCCAGGGGTCTCAACTCAACCAGGGTCTTCTTCGGCTCATGAAAAGAGAGATGAGGCACAACAGCCTGGGTCTCCTGGTGTATTAATCTCCAGCTCGCGAGTAGTTGACCCTAGTCCTACTACTGGGGTATTTGGTGGCAAGGCCTCAATTACCGAGGCTTCTCGCGTTGAACTATCGTCTACATCATCCGGAGAGGACGAATATGATTCAGTCGATGAAGTCGATTTTGGCGATGAACCCGCTCTTCCAGATCCGAGCAAATTCTCACATATCTCGGAGGAAGAAATACACAGGAACGACCCTGTGATGGCGTTATCACAAGCGGCAACTGCTCCTGCAGAAGGTACTCTTATCGTCTTATTGACCCGGTTTCCCTTTTAACTAGGGAACAGGTTCTGACGTTTTCCCTTTATGCTGCAGGATTGGCCGCAGACAGCGAGGCTACGACTACCTCCCATATCGAGGAAATGATACAGGAGCTGGCCCAGCAGGAGGGTGTTGAGGCTCTCGCTATTGAGATGCCTCAAGAGAGGGTAATTATTGAGGTCGGGGAGACCTCAACCTTGCAAGATTTGCCCAGGGATCTGCCGTCTTTGGATCCTCGGCTTGGTAAGGGAATATTGATGCTTTGAATATTTTCCTTTTTTGTCATGACTGATGTTTTGGTGATTTGCAGAGAGTGCTGAGGAAGCTCAGGCAGAGGACTTGGCAGTCAGTGTCGACCCAGCAGGGGCAGCCAGCATCGACCCAGCAGGCAATACAATTCAACCCTCGATCGAGGGTTCCGAAGGAGTCAGGTTCGCTGCTACTCCAGTCGCCATGGAGGCTGCTACGACAATGATTGCGCCAGACGTGTCTGTGACCATCCCGGTTTCTGTCGCACCTGTCGTTGATCCTTCTCCTGCACGGGATGAGTTGATTCCCATCCCTCGCTCTATGATAGAAAAGGGATCTGGGAGCTCATCAGCGGAATTCTTCTCGGCTGGCGATATCATGGAAGAACTGACACGTCAAATGGTGCAGCAGTTCTTTGCTTCCATGCGATCGTGTATTGATCTTATCCTCTCTGGGGGCAGTTCTTTCGAATTTGCCCGAATGCTTCTTGAGAATTTGATTGAGAACATTGGTCATACTGGAGGTCCTTCACAAGTTAGGGTGTGTATGCTGCTGGTAGAGCAGTTGGGGAGTGATCTGAAAGAGCTTAAGTCTTTGGAAGACGCCGGCTCGGTTCACGAGGCCCGGGCAACCCTGACTAGGCTTCTTGCTGCTCAAGAACAGGAGCGGAAGGAGATGGAGGAAAGAATAGCTGAAGAGATCCACCATCTCCAACATTTCCAGGTGGACCATCAAAGGCTGATTGGCGATTCAAGGGAATCTGAACTCGTCATGCAGAGCGCAGAGCAGGTTATCATCAGTGCTCGGGTCACCATAGCCAAAGCAGAAGCCTTGATTGCAATCAATGAGCAGAAGCTTGCCACTGCCAGGAAGAAGCTGAAAGGGCTGGAGGCTGCCAAGATGCAGGTTTGAAGAAAACCTCTCCACTCACTCCTCCAGGTTGGAATCCCTACGAGCGCAGCTGGCTGCGAGGAGATTTTTGTCCGAGGAGGAGTTGCGGGTCCAGGCTCTCATGGAGGCTGAGAAAGCACGTCAGCACGAGATACATCGCCTCCGAGAATAAATCCGTTCCTTGGCTAATCAAGATTATTAGCATGACCCGATTCTTCAAGAGTGTTTGTATCACTTTATCATTTTTGGCTTAAATAATAAAAGTCTCTTGAAATTTTGCTCCATCTTCATCGTTCCACTATAGATGAATCCAATTTCTTAGCTACACTCTTTGGTTGTGATCTTTGGCTGACTCTGAATAAACTCAAGCTGAACTGAGTTTGCCAAACGCGGTTCTATTTTGTGGTGGAGACGCAGTCCCGGGAAACGCGACTCTGACCTGTCCAGTTGGCGCGAAGGACGCATCTTTGGGTGCGGCTCCCTAACCGCAGCGCCCTTAACTCTGCCAAGTGCAGAATTCAGGATGCCATGAGGACGCGGTCTTATGCTCCTCAAAACTGACGCATAGATATGAGGACGCGCAGTGGATCCTTGACCTGGTGCAAACTCAAATTATATTGAGTTTATGATAGGAACACATTATCATTTCGCCATGTAGACGCAGCTTCAAGATACTTTGTGAATGCCATGGGCCTTCTCCGTTGAGGACACAAGTCTCAGGACGCAGCTTTCCACTTTTATGTGATTTTCAAGCGCGACCCCCAGAAGGGGTCCCTTTTGCTGTGAAGGGATGCAGCTTTGAATCACTCTGAGAGACGCGACTGCGGTTCTCTTGGCTGGAATGAAAAGGGACGCCATTTTCGGATTCGCAAAGGGGACGCCAGTTCTGGACGCGGCTCTCGGGCCTGCGTTTGGTGCAACTTCCCAGGCGTTACATGCGCTTGTCATAAAGATTTCGTTGGATCTTTAAATTCCGGTCGCGGTTGACGATTGGGGACTCGTATCATCCGACGTTTCCCGACGCGGCAGTCCACGCGTCAGCCCTTCATTGGGTTTAGGCATTAATGCCTTTAATGCCAGACCGCACTAGTGGTTGGAGACTCGCGTCTTCGATGCTTCCCGAAGCGATAGTCCACGTGTCAACCCGTTATTGGGCTTTGACATGCATGCGGGAGTTAAGCCGACGGTTCTGATTAGTGAGCCATTGATTACAGGCTTTATGGGTTGCCTATAAATAGGGCTTAGCTTCTCCTTTTAGCAGTTCATTACTAAACTGCTTTCCTTTGAGAGCGAATGCTCTGAGCGATTCTGTCTTTTCTCTTCAAGGACTTTTATCTGAGACTTGCCTCCATGGACGAAGATGACCCAGAGCTTTCATGCTTCTATTTAACCTTTCCGGAAGATTACCACTGTCAGTGATTTCAAGATCAAGAAGCGTCTCCTTGAGCACCTTTTATATCCGCGCCTTGGTGCAGAAGGTTCAACCCTTAATGGGGGTTGCTGCGGGTATGACTGCCATAAATTTTTCAGCCCTGAATTTTGCAACCCCTGTTCGTCGAACAGGGAGACGGCCATTTTCCGCATATGATTCTTTTCGCGCCTCATAACTTAGACGCGGATGCAAAACTAGACAGCGTTTGACTTCTGTGCGTATCATAGTTTTGATTGCGTCTGTTTCTGCCGCCGTAGAAGTTAGGTTCACTGCGCGGATTATTCCTGCGTCTGTATTTTCCGCAATAGCTACGTCTGTCACTTAGTTTTTTCTTGTTGAAATATACTACGTTTCAGATCTTCTAACTTTGCTTTTTTTGCAGGTAGGCTTAATCATCCCTTTCATGTTCGCTGGGCCCTTGGGAGATATATCGGCAGCGAACTTGGTCGATTGTCGACCACAGAGAAGAAGTCATGGCTCCCGTCTTCGGGAGACGGGATTGGACCCTCGCCAAGATCTCTTTGGATTCAATTCACCAGTCATGCTTCTTGGCATGGCATGGTCAGAGTGAGGATGGCGTGGATATAGTGGTGGGTACGGTCTTGGATTCTCCCTTCACCTACCCCAGAAGTGACATCGATGAAAACTCCATGCTCATTTGATGACTTTCTGGTGGTGGAGATGTTCATCAACGAAGGATCATACCCCGCCACTCTCGGATGGTCAGGTGGAATCAGAAGATACTGCTGCCTTCTGACCTCAAGAAACACCATTGTTCTCGGTCAATCAGAGGCTTCTTCGATGTTTGCATCATGCATCATGGTGCGACCAGCTTCCAATTCGTCGCCACAATGTTCAATCCTACTTTGGCGCCCTTCCAACATCTTGTACTTGGAGTTGTGAGCAGCTTCAAGGAGTAAGTGCAACCTTTGAGAGAGAAAGGGACTTCTTTGTACTCCTCTATCTGCAACACTCAATCTTGTTGTATAAGAGAGCGTTTTGTATCACTTTCATATGTTGGATATAAATAAAAGTGACACATTTCTTTTTGTCTTCTTCTGTTGTCTTGAACTCCCTTTTTGTATTGAAAGTCAGACGAATAGAAGTAAAGAACCTTTGACCTGTCAAAATTATGATGATAATCTTAACGAGTCAAATTTTGTAGAAAGAGATCCTATTTCAGGAACTCAACAATGCTGTCAGACGTGTGATATTACTTAACAGAGATAAGATAACTTTTGTGGACCTGCCAATCTATAACGGAGATGACAAGCTGGATTTGTACCCCCAGGGAGGATGAACTTTTATCAGAGGTTTGGGATTAACTTGATTAAGATCAGCTGGGGAGTTAATGAAAACACTGTTAATGGTGTAATGTTAACCTAACAATATTTTTAATTGGACTTGTTATTCTGTTGACGAGAATAACAAGTGAGGCTAGATTCGCAGGGGATCTAAGAAAGTTTTTACCGTTAGAGGTGTGATATTAACTTAACGGGTTGAAAGTTGTCTTGTCAGAAGTGTGATGTTAACTTGACAAGAATGTGAGTCAGAGGTGTGATATTAACTTGACTCAGAAGCATTTTAGTTTTCATTTGGGAAAACCGAAAGTGTCACTGTGTGTGATGTTTAACTTGGCAGTGAGGGTAATGCTAGAGGTGTAATTTTGAACTTGGCATTGGTCATCTCGACTTTAACAAGGAAGTCCGAGGGAAAGTCATGGCCTTAAGTGTATTGTTGAACTTAGCAATGACTTGGATGCTAGAGGTGTAGTATTAAACTTAGCATCGTTCATTTCAGCTTCGATCTGGAAGTCTGAGGGAAGATGACTGTCAGAGGTTTAATATTGAACTTGGCAGCCACTTGATTACTGTTAGAAGTGTAATGTTAACTTAACAGTAATTTGTCAGAGGTGTGGTATTAACTTGATAAAAATTGGTTTGCGATACGAGCAATTTGAGGACCTGCCATTCTATTGATGAGAATTGACAAGTAAAGTTTGAAGAGCCAGAGGTATAGTGTTAACTTGGCAAATTTGAAGGTTGCTACTCCACGCAGAGTTGACAAGTAAAGTTTATACTCGATAAGGAGTATTGAAAATTTTCATTACCAGAGGTATAGTGTTAACATAGCAATGATTGTATTTTGTAGTCCTACCATTCTGTGGATGAGAATTGGTAAGGGATTTTGGAGGGAAGAGGGTGGAACTACATTCACTTAGGATTTTTAGCAAACCCTCAGTTGTCAACAGATTTGAGGCGCCTTTACCAACTACCGTTTGAGTTGGGCTAGCCATGCTATTCCCCTTAGCATAGTGAGTTGTCGAAGACTTATGTTGGGCTTATAAGCCAACATTTTCCTCTATCCTTAACCGTTTACAGGTGTTGGATCAAATGGGAACATGTCCCTTAGGATTTTTTAGTAAATCCTCAGCTGTCAACGGATTTGAGGTGCCTTTACCAACTACCGTTTGAGTTGGGCTAGCCATGCTATTCCCCTCAGCATGATGAGTTGTCGAGAACTTATGTTGGGCTTAGAAGCCAACATTTTCCTCTATCCTTAACCGTCGGAGGCGTCGGATGTTAATGAAGATGGGAACATTAGAACCCAGGGTTTTTAGCAAACCCTCAGCTGTTAACGGATTTGAGGTGCCTTTACCAACTACCGTTTGAGTTAGGCTAGCCATGCTATTCCCCTCAGCATGATGAGTTGTCGAGGACTTATGTTGAGCTTAGAAGCCAACGTTTTCCTCTATCCTTAACCGTCGGAGGCGTCGGATGTTAATGAAGAAGCTCTTCTTGTCTTGATCAGAGGTGTACTTTTAACTTGATCGGAGGAGGAGTACTATTAAGGATAGTACTTCTTCAAGAATCTGCCATTGATCGGCATCATGAGTGTATCGCCATTTGAGGTTATGAGGCGATATGATCCATTTGAGTAGACTTACTCTACTACAAATGGTCCTTCCCATTTGGGCTGGAATTTTCCTTTTGTCTTATGTGTCATCACCATAGGTCTTCTGACGGCTAAGACAAGATCGCCTTTCTTGAAAGTTCGCACTTTGACTTTCTTGTTGAAGGCTCTGGTAATCCGGACTTGGTAAAGCTCGATTTGTTGTTGGGCCTGCAGACGTTTGTCATCTAAGGCTTCCATTCTTGGAGTCGCTGTCTATGCTTCTCCTCATTTGTCATCTCTGCTGTCAGGGCGACGCGTAGAGATGGAATTTGGATTTCCAGTGGTATCACGGCTTCACACCCGTATACCAAAATAATGGTGTAGCTTTAGTTGGGGTTCGAACAGTTGTGCGATAAGCCCATAAGCATTCACCTAGCCTATCGTCCCAGTCACGTTGACTTTTCGAGACGAATTTCTTGAGAAGCTTGCCAATGGTCTTGTTGAAAGCTTCTGCGAGACCATTAGCGGCGGGTAGTATGCCGTTGAGGATACACTCTGGATTCTGAACTTGGCGCAGAACCTTTGGAAAGCCTGACTGATGAACTGGGGACCATTGTCATGGACAATTCGCCGAGGTACACCAAACAGTAAATGACATGATGTTTGACGAATTTTGATCACGTCTGATGACTTTACCTCCTTTAAGGGAACGGCCTCAGCCCATTTGGAGAAGTAATCGGTTATGGTCAAAATAAACCGATGTCCTTTGGATGACGGTGGGCTGATAGGGCCAACTATATCCATCCCCCACATCTCAAATGGCCAGGTAGAGGTCGTAGGGTGAAGATACCCCGGTGCTTGATGGATGAAATCGCCATGCACTTGGCAGGCGTAACATCTTTTGATATAAGTGATGGCATCAGCAATCATCTTGGGCCAATAATATCCCAACCTTTGGAGTCGGTATGCAAGTTTTGGGCCAGGTTGATGAGCTCCACACATGCCGTCATGGGCTTCTTTCAATACCTCCTGTGCCTCCTTTTGTGAAAGGCAGCGGAGCAAGATCCCGTCATGCGATCGATGATACAATGTTCGCGTAATCGCATTATAGTAGAATTTGGGGGCTTTCCTTCGAATGGCAGCCGCTTCTTTGGTGTCCTCCGGCAGGATGCCATACAAGACGTAATCAATATAGGGGAATCGCCAGTCTCTAGGCTCTGGACCGGTTGACGACTCGAGAACTTCTTTGCCTCGACAATCTCCCGTTGGCTCTCAGTAGTCCTCAAGAGCAATTCTCGGACAATACAGGTCATGGCTGTGGACAAATATCTTCTCTACTGCTCCGGCTGGAAGGGCTAAGGAGGCAGCGAGGGATGCTAGTGCATCTGCATGCGCATTTTGTTTGCGTGGTACATGATCGATGTAGAAGTTTGTAAACTTCCCAGCCATGTGGACAGTTGCGTTGAATTAGGGTACTAGGTCTTCATGTCTGACCTCGTACTCCTCACGAACTTGGCTGACGATGAGCTTGGAGTCACCATATGCCTCGAGATTTTTAACGCCAACCTCATCGGCGAGTTGCATCCCAATCGTGAGAGCATTGTACTCCGTTACATTGTTGGAGCAAGGCTCGGTTAGCGAGACGGCTCGAGGGATCACATAGTTCTGTGGGGAGACAAGTACTACTCCTACTCCTGCCACTATGTGTCCTTTTGGGTTTGTTCTTGATGCACCATCAAAGAAGAGTTGCCACACCTGCCTTTCGAAGGATGTCTGGGTCTGGCATGCTTCAGCGATCTCGTCTGGGAGATCCTCATGAAGTTTGGCTGCCCTCGGATCTGGATGCTCAGCCAGGAAATCTGCCACGCCTTGACCCTTCACGGCTCTTTGTGGTAAAAAGTGCATTTCATATTGGGATAGCAATATGGCCCATTTTGCCAGCCGGCCGTTCAATGATGAAGGCTTTGTCATAAGTAACCTCAAGGGGTTGACTTTTGAGATGACGTTTATTGTTTGGCCTACCAAATAGTGTCGCATTTTCTGAATAGCAAACACCAATGCCAAACACTCTTTCTCGATCGGGTTATACCGATGTTCGGCTCCGATCATTGTTCTACTCAAATAGTAGATTGCTTGCTCTCGTCCTTGATCATCATTCTGAGCTAGTAGAGCTCCTAAAGAATGATCCATTGCTCGGACGTATACCAGGAAAGGTTTTCCAGACACCGGAGCTGCAAGGACAGGCGGTTGTGTGAGGTACTGTTTAATTCCTCAAATGCTTGTTGGCAAGCACTGTCCCAAATGAACGAAACACCTTTCTTCATTAATTTGAAAAAGGGTTGGCATCTTCCGGAGAGATTTGAGATAAACCTTCGGATGTACGCCAATCGTCCTTGCAATCCCCTTAGCTCCTTGAGGTTTCTCGGAGATTGCATCTCCTGAATAGCGCGAACCTTTTCTGGGTCCACATGAATCCCCATAGAGGTTACTACAAATCCTAGGAATTTTTCACTGGCCACCCCCAGGAAGGACTTGGTGGGGTTCATCTTCAATTGATGGGCCCGCATGATGTCAAAGACAACCTTTAGATCAGTTATATGATCCCCTTTAGCGCGGCTTTTCACCACGATGTCGTCCACATAGCATTCCACCGTTTTGTGCATGTGCTCGTAGAAAATGGCATTCATGGCCCTTTGATATGTCGCCCCCGCATTCTTTAGTCCGAAGAGCATGACGGTGTAGCAGTATACCCCCAGTGGCGTCCTAAAAGAGGTATGTTTCTCGTCATCAAGATACATTTTAATTTGATTATATCCTGAGAATCCATCCATGAAGGACATTCGCTCGAATCCACATGTGTTGTCAATCATAACATCTGTGATTGGCAGTGGGAATTCGTCTTTAGGACAAGTCTCATTTAGATCACGAAAATCAATGCAGATCCAAATCTTTCATCTTTTTAGCAACGGGGACGATGTTGGCTACCCAATCAGGATGTTGTTCTTCCCTAATGAAGCCAGAGTCTATAAGCTTTCTGACTTCTGATTGAATTGCCTCCATTACTTCTGGACGGAACCGGCGCTGTTGTTGTTTGACAGGCTTTACGTCCGTATTAATGTTGAGGCGATGCATAGCCACTCGCGGATCAAGTCCAGGCATATCCTCGTAATTCCAGGCGAAGACATCTATGTATTCCTGTACAAGAGATTTAGATCCTTTTTCTCAGAAGGTGATAGGCCTTCGCTTATGAAGATGGGCTTAGGATTAACCTCATCTCCTAGATTGATCTGGACAACCTTATCTTCTGTAGGTGGCTCGCGTTGTTCAAAGCGAGTGTCCCAAAGATTGTTTAAGTGTTTGATCCAAGGATCTGTATCGGATTGGATCATTTCTTCATCTCTGTCTTCCAGATGGCTTGTTGAAACTATATTCACTGAAAGTTCTCTGAAGATGTCGCCGACACTAACATCTGACTCCCACGATGACGTGCCCGATGAGTAATCATGGCATAATGACTCTTCAGACTCAGAAGCTAATGGGATTGGAGTTGACACATAGCCCAACCCTCTGCGAGTCCGATGATAATAATCAGGGGTTTTCCCTTTCGGCACAAAAGATCGGCGTAGCGTTCTCCTTCCTTTACCAAAGTTCAACCCTGGTCCGCTTATCAGATCATATCCCATATTTTTCATCATTCTGAGCGCCTTTGGCTCATAATGACCGAATTGAGGGGATTCTTACTCGCCTTCTGATTCTTCATGGGTTATCGGTTCGGATTCAATTCATCCGAAAAGAATTGGTCTTTGACCTTTCCGTCTTACTGGAACTATGAATATGGATTCTTGTGAACTATTAACATCTCGGCATGTTTCGAAGGACGATTTCACCGGTACATGCAATGATGTCAAAGCACCCATTACCGACCAGAGATCATCGTCAACTTCGGTGCTAGTGTCTGACGGCACTGAGTTAGAAGCAAACACAGAGAGATACGCCAGATCTAAGTCTTCATTAATATACCATCCACCTACATCGTCGGAGGTATTATCAACATCGAGCTTATTATTGCCCGTTACAAGTGGGTCCAGCTCCCATATGCACTCTTCTTTTTTTAGCTCGGTGTCGGCTTCATTACCAGAGTCGGGCTCCTCTGGTTGCGGGATTTTATCTGTTTCAACAGAGTCCTGATACAAGAGGGAATCTGTAAAATAATTCTCTACTCCCTTGAATGGATGCCTTTCGGCAATCAACGTTCGCACTTTTCCACTTCCGTCAATGTATTTCATGACTTGGTGGAGAGTAGAGGGAACGATAGAATTGCGATGAATCCACGGTCGTCTCAACAGTAAGTTGTAGGAGGTGTCAGCATCTATGACGTAGCATGTCACCTCTGACCTTAGGTCTCCAATCTGGCATTTGAGCTTAACCTTCCCCATTAGACGGGTACTATTGGCATTGAACCCATAAATAGTAGTCTGGGTGGCACTCAAACGGTGAGTGGGAATCCCGAGATGTTGCATGACTCAGCGAGGCATAATGCTCAATGCGGACCCAGGATCTACCTGGATGCGGTTCACCTTGGATGATCCAATATACCCCGCGAAGTAAAGGGGTCGATCATGTTTCCCTTTGACTTGCATATCATCTGCCGTGAAAGTGATGCAGGGAACATTTTGGGAGGTATGGAGGCAGTCTTCTACATCTTCCTCCTTTGATCCGATCGGCACCTGGGTCATGAAGACCTCAGCATTAGCCAGAGCTTCTTGTAGAGCTTCTCTAGTCGACTTTGATAGCCTAAGAAGCTCATAAAGCGTAATCCGCGCCGGGATGTTGGCTAATTGAGCCAGGACATCAAAGCGGTAAGGTGCTGTGGATCCTTCCGCTATATCTTTCGAAAGAACTCGAGAAACTAAAGTTCTTTCTGTTTCTCCACGGGTTGCTTTGTGGAGGTTTGGCTGGCTCTGCAGCGGTTCTTGGAGGAGTTACTATTGTTTCGCCATACTTTTTCAAATATGGCTGCCCTGAACGGGTTTCCGCCACAAGTTGACTGGGTTCTGTGGCCAGAACTATTGTCTCCTCTTTTGAATCGGTCAATGAGGGAATATCAGTCTCCGCTTCCCGAGAAGAGGCACATACCATATTACAGGATGAAGCCTTAGCTTTGCCTTTGGACTTCCTGCTGGTCACAGTGGTCCATTGCTGGCCATCCACAAGGTCGGGATGAACCCACATGACTTCTCCTTGGGGTGTGGAAACGGGTACCAGGCCCTTCTCTTGCTGTTGGTGAGGGTCTGTGTTGACCATTCTCAGCTCTCCTCTTGGGATAGGGACTACTCCAGAGGGTGTTGGAGGTTGCCTTCCAAACTGGAGGAACGACGTCATGTTGGCCGCCACCTTCTTCTGCTCTGGACGGAGTTTTAATACCTCCGCTCAATCAGGGCCTGAAGGATGTCCTTGAAGACATAACAGCTCTTGGTGGGGTGCCCCAACATCCTGTGATACATGCAGTAGTTGGGATTATCGATTTTACCGACTTCTTCAGGGCGCCTAGCTTCAGGGAGTTTCAGTCGGTTGCTCTTGTTGAGTAGTTTGAAGAGCGAATCGACATGTTCATCTGTAACACCCCGCTTCCGGAATACGTACTTAGTTGCGTATTCAGATTTCTCGATCATATTTTTCGAGTTACTTCCTGTATTTGTTTTGTATTATGAATTCTTTATATGATCGTTTGCCTTGGATTTGGATTCGTGGACTCGGAGTCAGCCCTAGTCTGAACCGGGGACCCGATCTCAGGTTGTTACTCGATTTAGTCTTTCTGGTATTCCGATTTGACCGATTTTAGTTTTAAACATCATTTTCCAATATTCTAGATTTTTTATGATTTTCTGGAATTTTCCTAAATTAAATTGTAAATCTTCAAACCGGTGTCGGCCAGTTCCGTTGACCGATTCCCGGATTTTTAATTTACAAACGGTTTGGAATTTCTAAAGTGCCTTTTGACATTACTTCTTAAAATCATATTTTCTATCTAAATACTTTTCCTGGGATTTATCAGATTTTATCAAAATCCGGCCAATCCGGTGTATACCGAGATTGACGGTTGACTTCAGGATTTTTATCTGGAAAATGAGATCTAATCTTTGAAAACTGATTTCACCAAAAATCATTTTATAATATTTATTATTTTTGAGAATTTTTGGGGAAACTTTCCGAGCTATTTCATTTTTGGACTTTTCCGGAGTTTTTGGTATTTTCCCAGATACCGAGGAGATTGCCCCAATTTTCTACCTTTGTCTTTCCCCTATTTTCTCTCTCCTTCCTCAAACGCGGCATTCACCTACCTGGGATTCTGCATTTAATGCAGAGATCCTCTCCACACCTCTCCATGCTGCATTTAATGCGCTGCTAATCACTTCCATCAAGTCATCATGACTTTTGTCCTTTTGTGAAACGCAGCCTTTTTGCATCTCCTCCTGGACGCAGCTTTCATTCCCGCGTCCAATTCTTTGGCCTGGACGCAGCCCTTTTATTGCATGAAACGCAGCCCATCTCCTTCCAATGAAACGCAAGTTTCATTCCTTGGCTTCCAAAGTCAAACTTGCAATCATTACTTCCCCACTATATAAATCACCCCACTCCTTCTCTCTCTTTCATTTCTCTTCTTCTTCTTCCTTGTTTCCTGCAACCACCAACAGAGAAGCCACCAAGAGCCTCCTCCTCCCTCCTTTGACCACCATCTCCTTCACCAACACCACCACTTCTTCCTTCTCCATCTCCTCCACCTTTCCAACAACAAAGGCACCAACTCCAACTATCCATATCACCCTCTTCTTCCTCTCTTAACACCAAGAACCCATCTCCACCACCAAACTTCACCACCATCTCCACCACCACCTACATCTCCTTGGCCACCACCAAGTATACCATCTTCACCTCCACGGCGAGCTCTTTCATTCTAGCTGACTCATCGCTCCCCGTGGCACCGTTTGCAAAATCCCATTTTGACCAAGTGAACTAGACTTGCACCTTCAACCTCTCTCCATCTCTTGTGAAGACCGGCCACTCCTTTTGGATTGGGGCCGAGTTCTTCTTCGTCGGCAATATCTCCGGCGATCATTCCGGTAATCGTCCACGATTATTCCGGTGATCATTCCGGCTCCGTTGATTATTCCGGTAATCGTTTACGATTATTCCGGTAATCATTTCGGTGACAATTGCAACGACACCACCACCAAAGAGATCACCTTTTCCCTGTCTCTCTCTTTCTATCTGTTGATTGTTAGACGCGGATTTTACCTCCTGCGTCCAAGCAATTCCTTAACGCGACCTTCGCGTTCTTGCATCGACACAACGCGGATCCCATGCCGCGTCTGTGTTCTATTCATTTTGTCGTGACACAGAGTTATACTCGCGTCCGCGTTCTCTTCACGTCCTGACTTGAACGCAGGTCTCAAACCCCGCGTTTGTGGCTCCTACGCAACGCGACTCCCGCGTCTGTGATTCCTGCGTTTGCTAATCCATGCGACGCGACTCCCGCGTCTGCTATTTTCCCGTATCTGCCTCCCGCATCTGCCTCCCGCATCTGGATTCCAGAACTTGGGATTTCACAGTGTTTTCCAGAATTTTAGGCGAGTGTCCTCGCTCTCGCCTCCATTTGGGTTTCCCCGCTTGTCGGATCGTCATGTATTTTACTCCATATATATTTACCTGATGTGATAAACTTGCCATGCCTGTTATGTACATACTACTATCTAACACCTGGTTGTATACCTGACACCTGACTTGCTACTACTTGACCCTGATTCATGTTATACTACCTGTCTCCAGTTATGACTTGACTTGTCACCTGACTCATGTATCTCTTATATCGTGCTAACATGCGGCGGATCCTGATCTTGAATGGAACTAAGTGCCACACAGAGCAAAGTGCCACACATTGCACCAGGTGGGGGCCACCTCTTGAATCTGTGGGGGCCACCTCTAGAATCCAATTCCCTCGGAACAAAGTGCCACACGGAACAAAGTGCCACACGGAACAAAGTGCCACACCATACACCTGGTGGGGGCCACCTCTTGAATCTGTGGGGGCCATCTCTTGAATCTGAAGGGCTACTTTTCTCCTGCCTGTGCCGCTGAATGATAGCATGATGTGCCGTGATACAGTCATACCCGTTATGATACCTGTGATGCCTGTTATGGACTCCTGTTATGACTCTCGTTATGTACTCCTGTTATGCCTGTTATGTGTTCCTATTATGACCACCTTGTAACTCGGGTTGTAAGCGCTTGGATTGCGGTGATATGAGATAAAGGTATATAGATGAGGGTTTCCTTGTTTGGATTATTCCTTCAAGGTACTAGTCTCACGGAGCCGTAATCAAAGCCTGTACAATCAGAATTACTCATACTCGATTTTATATCGGATTTCCTGTTTTATGATTATTATGCTATATCTGTTCATACCATGCTCTTTACTTGTATTCTAACCCGCCTGTCTCCTGTTCTTATCTGATCATATCATGAGTACTTCCTACTTGATATTATTTGTTATATACATTTGTGCTCGTCCTGGCTCGCCACTTGGCTTTTGCTTCACCACTTGCCTGGGGAGTTTCATCTGACTCCCTTGGATCCTCATGTCCAGGTCATGGAGCTTGGAGCGTGTGGATTCTCCCGGTTGCTAATCAGAGTAGCGCAGCGGTAGCGTGGATCTCCAGCAGACCGTTCAGAGCTCTATCCTTCCATGCCCCCTTGTTCGGCTCTAGAGTTTTCCTGTTATGACTCTGAGCCTGTCTTTGTACTATTCAAACTTGTATATCTCTTTGTATTCTCGCATTCGCGCCTATCAGTGATGTAATATTCATGTAATATTGGATCACCTCTGGTGATAACTTTGTAATTGTACTCTTATGTTGGAATGTATAATGCACCACTCGCTTCCGTACTCTGATTCTTGCCTGTACTGATGCTTAGCGTATATACGTGAGGGTATTTCTGACCTGCGTATATACGTTGCAGTGACGTCCCCGTACCCGTAGGATCGGGGCGTTACAGGTTGGTATCAGAGCTTAGGCTCTCACCTCCTCAGTACGTCCAGACGGCAAATTAATGGTAAAGAAATTTGCAACTGGAATGCATGAGTCCTGGTTATACAGTCCAACTACAAGTACAGAGTTATCTATTTTTCTTGATCATCTTTCCTTTGATTCCTAATTTCCTCTATCTTTCCCCTGATTTGGTTTTTCGAAGCCTTTATACCAACTTAAGATATGGATATGCTAGAGAGGTAGTGGCTGGTTCTGGATGAAGCTATGATATGATCTCTTCGGCCAATTCTATGAAGCTCGGGTATTCTCAGGATTGTTCTTGAACGGGTTATCTTTCAGAAGTCAGTAGTCAGGATTCTCTACGGGTATTCTATATTCTCGGCTATATCTTTCAGAGTGATCGATGCCTGGTATTCAGAATTCTCAATTATCGGTCTTCTTTATTATGCTCAAGACTATCAGGGTTTCATTATCTTCAGTATTCTGGCTCATTCGTGGAGAAACATTAAGTATGCAGTACAGCGGGAATTCTATTGCAAAGCTATGTTATCAGTCAGTAACATTCGGCATTGTTCGAAGGTTTATACAGCCGGAAGTGCAGAAGACGTCTATATTCTGATTATTGTTCAGTCGACTTGGGAAGCCTACCTGCAGTGATTCATATCTTAATTGGTATAATTCCGCCCTTGTCCTCTTTGTGTTCAATTTACCCCTTATCGAAATTGCGCAATTTTTTGTAAGGTGGATGGATTGTAACACCCCGCTTCCGGAATACGTACTTAGTTGCGTATTCATATTTCTCGATCGTATTTTTCGAGTTACTTCCTGTATTTGTTTTGTATTATGAATTCTTTATATGATCGTTTTGCCTTGGATTTTGATTCGTGGACTCGGAGTCAGCCCTAGTCTGAACCGGGGACCCGATCTCAGGTTGTTGCTCAATTTAGTCTTTCTGGTATTCCGATTTGACCGATTTTAGTTTTAAACATCATTTTCCAATATTCTAGATTTTCTATGATTTTCTGGAATTTTCCTAAATTAAATTGTAAATCTTCAAAACCGGTGTCGGCCAGTTCCGTTGACCGATTCCCGGATTTTTAATTTACAAATGGTTTGAAATTTCTAAAGTGCCTTTTGACATTACTTCTTAAAATCATATTTTCTATCTAAATACTTTTCCTGAGATTTATCAGATTTTATCAAAATCCGGCCAATCCGGTGTATACCGAGATTGACGGTTGACTTCAGGATTTTTATCTGGAAAATGAGATCTAATCTTTGAAAACTGATTTCACCAAAAATCATTTTATAATATTTATTATTTTTGAGAATTTTTGGGGAAACTTTCCGAGCTATTTCATTTTTGGACTTTTCCGGAGTTTTTGGTATTTTCCCAGATACCGAGGAGATTGCCCCAATTTTCCACCTTTGTCTTTTCCCCATTTTCTCTCTCCTTCCTCAAACGCGGCATTCACCTACCTGGGATTCTGCATTTAATGCAGAGATCCTCTCCACACCTCTCCATGCTGCATTTAATGCGCTGCTAATCACTTCCATCAAGTCATCATGACTTTTGTCCTTTTGTGAAACGCAGCCTTTTTGCATCTCCTCCTGGACGCAGCTTTCATTCCCGCGTCCAATTCTTTGGCCTGGACGCAGCCCTTTTATTGCATGAAACGCAGCCCATCTCCTTCCAATGAAACGCAAGTTTCATTCCTTGGCTTCCAAAGTCAAACTTGCAATCATTACTTCCCCACTATATAAATCACCCCACTCCTTCTTTCTCTTTCATTTCTCTTCTTCTTCTTCCTTGTTTCCTGCAACCACCAACAGAGAAGCCACCAAGAGCCTCCTCCTCCCTCCTTTGACCACCATCTCCTTCACCAACACCACCACTTCTTCCTTCTCCATCTCCTCCACCTTTCCAACAACAAAGGCACCAACTCCAACTATCCATATCACCCTCTTCTTCCTCTCTTAACACCAAGAACCCATCTCCACCACCAAACTTCACCACCATCTCCACCACCACCTACATCTCCTTGGCCACCACCAAGTATACCATCTTCACCTCCACGGCGAGCTCTTTCATTCTAGCCGACTCATCGCTCCCCGTGACACCGTTTGCAAAATCTCATTTTGACCAAGTGAACTAGACTTGCACCTTCAACCTCTCTCCATCTCTTGTGAAGATCGGCCACTCCTTTGGATTGGGGCCGAGTTCTTCTTCGTCGGCAATATCTCCGGCGATCATTCCGGTAATCGTCCACGATTATTCCGGTGATCATTCCGGCTCCGTTGATTATTCCGGTAATCGTTTACGATTATTTCGGTAATCATTTCGGTGACAATTGCAATGACACCACCACCAAAGAGATCACCTTTTCCCTGTCTCTCTCTTTCTATCTGTCGATTGTTAGACGCGGATTTTACCTCCTGCGTCCAAGCAATTCCTTAATGCGACCTTCGCGTTCTTGCATCGACACAACGCGGATCCCATGCCCGCGTCTGTGTTCTATTCATTTTGTCGTGACGCAGAGTTATACTCGCGTCCGCGTTCTCTTCACATCCTGACTTGAACGCAGGTCTCAAACCCCGCGTTTGTGGCTCCTACGCAACGCGACTCCCGCGTCTGTGATTCCTGCGTTTGCTAATCCATGCGACGCGACTCCCGCGTCTGCTATTTTCTCATATCTGCCTCCCGCATCTGCCTCCCGCATCTGGATTCCAGAACTTGGGATTTCACAGTGTTTTCCAGAATTTTAGGCGAGTGTCCTCGCTCTCGCCTCCATTTGGGTTTCCCCGCTTGTCGGATCGTCATGTATTTTACTCCATATATATTTACCTGATGTGATAAACTTGCCATGCCTGTTATGTACATACTACTATCTAACACCTGGTTGTATACCTGACACCTGACTTGCTACTACTTGACCCTGATTCATGTTATACTACCTGTCTCCAGTTATGACTTGACTTATCACCTGACTCCTGTATCTCTTATATCGTGCTAACATGCGGCGGATCCTGATCTTGAATGGAACTAAGTGCCACACAGAGCAAAGTGCCACACATTGCACCAGGTGGGGGCCACCTCTTGAATCTGTGGGGGCCACCTCTAGAATCCAATTCCCTCGGAACAAAGTGCCACACGGAACAAAGTGCCACACGGAACAAAGTGCCACACCATACACCTGGTGGGGGCCACCTCTTGAATCTGTGGGGGCCACCTCTTGAATCTGTGGGGGCCTCCTCTTGAATCTGTGGGGGCCACCTCTTGAATCTGAAGGGCTACTTTTCTCCTGCCTGTGCCGCTGAATGATAGCATGATGTGCCGTGATACAGTTATACCCGTTATGATACCTGTGATGCCTGTTATGGACTCCTTTTATGACTCTCGTTATGTACTCCTGTTATGCCTGTTATGTGTTCCTATTATGACCAGCTTGTAACTCGGGTTGTAAGCGCTTGGATTGCAGTGATATGAGATAAAGGTATATAGATGAGGGTTTCCTTGTTTGGATTATTCCTTCGAGGTACTAGTCTCACGGAGCCGTAATCAAAGCCTGTACAATCAAAATTACTCATACTCGGTTTTATATCGGGTTTCCTGTTTTATGATTATTATGCTATATCTGTTCATACCATGCTCTTTACTTGTATTCTAACCCGCCTGTCTCCTGTTCTTATCTGATCATATCATGAGTACTTCCTACTTGATATTATTTGTTATATACATTTGTGCTCGTCCTGGCTCGCCACTTGGCTTTTGCTTCACCACTTGCCTGGGGAGTTTCATCTGACTCCCTGGATCCTCATGTCCAGGTCATGGAGCTTGGAGCGTATGGATTCTCCCGGTTGCTAATCAGAGTAGCGTAGCGGTAGCGTGGATCTCCAGCAGACCGTTCAGAGCTCTATCCTTCCAGGCCCCCTTGTTCGGTTCTAGAGTTTTCCTGTTATGACTCTGAGCCTGTCTTTGTACTATTCATACTTGTATATCTCTTTGTATTCTCACATTCGCGCCTATCAGTGATGTAATATTCATGTAATATTGGATCACCTCTGGTGATAACTTTGTAATTGTACTCTTATGTTGGAATGTATAATGCACCACTCGCTTCCGTACTCTGATTCTTGCCTGTACTGATGCTTAGCGTATATACGTGAGGGTATTTCTGACCTGCGTATATACGTTACAGTGACGTCCCCGTACCCGCAGGATCGGGGCGTTACATCATCCTTGAAGGAATACTGCTGTTAGCACGTGGTTGGCTTGAAGAGCCACTTCCCTTGACCGGATGAGGTTTGACAAGGGATTTGGTTTCTGCTGCCAAGTTATCCTTCCTTTTGGCCTGGAGGGATGTGTCTGGCGCACGCCTTGCTGTCCTCTCAGGTCGGGGTTTGTTTTCTTCTGCCCTGACCCGAGCGACGATTTCCTCAGCCTGTTCACCTTGTTGGATCAACTGCTTCCAGGTGCGGCTTTCGGCAACTCCTATTTGGGCAAGGAGCGAAGTTTGGGGATTATGGCGGCATGTTTCCACCAGGGTGACCTGGGTCATACCGCTTGGATATCGGAGTGCTACATTCCGAAATCTTTCTACGAAAGACTTAACGGACTCTCCCTTTCGCTGTTTGGTGGCTAAAAGGGTAGGCATGTTGACCTCCGAGTCATCTTCAAAGAAGCGCGTCAGAAAGAGCTTCTTCAAGTCACCCCAATTCTTGATGGAGCCCTCTGGGAGCTTCATGAACCATTCAAAGGCAAGCCCTTTTAGGGTGCCGATGAACAAGCATGCTAGAATGGCATCATTATCTACCACATTCCCTGTTTGGGATTTAAAGTAGTAGATATGCTGGTTCGGTGAACCTTTCCCATCGAATGCTTGGAGGGTTGGAGCCTTAAACTTGGGCGGGTATGGGACCAGGTCCCACTCGACCGGATATGGCCGGACCACTCCTGCCTCCTGGAGGCCTTTTCGATTGGTAAGGGCCTCAAGACGCTGCTCCAACTGATTCATTCTTTTAGAATGAACTTTTTCCTGGTCTTGGTCGTCCTTTTCCTGCGGTGAGGACTTAGACGAATCAGAAGTAGACTGCTCCTCCTCCTCTATGTGCACAGAAGATGAGCTTCCCCCTCTTTTCGCTTTCCTTTAGACTTCTTAGAGGAGGCTTTGTTAGTTGACTTTCTCTTGTCTTCAAGCAACTGTGCGAGCATCTGCTTGAGGGAGTCGATAGATTCTTGCTGAGCGCGAATCATCTCGAATTGTTCCTTCTGGACCTGGGCTTGCTGCTCCAAGCGCCTGGCGGTCTCCTCAGGAGTGCTAGTCATGTATATATAGGCCTCTTTCTTCATAGAGGAATTTGAAGCCTGCGACTCTGCAATAGCGGAATGCGAGTCATTCACCTCAATGGCCCGGACTAGAGCATTGTAGTCAGTCGGGAGAATTGCCCCCGTCCGGGTGCGAGTGTGTCGGTACACTCCTTCCGGTTCTGTGTCAGACTCATCATCGAAACTAATTGCAGGTTGTTTTTCCCTGCTCTTGCTCGCCATGTTAGCAGTGAGCTCGGAATATTCAGTGTCAGAGAAGACCCTCCTCCTGTGGGAACGACTTCTCTTAGCTGATCGGGGAATCAGGGTCAGCTGTCTAATTAGAGACTGTTGGTTTGCACCTGAATTGCAACGGCATTCGGAGAGCATTGTGATAAGCCGTTGGCAGCAACATGACGAAGTGATTTGATTAGCATTTTCTAGCTCTTAAAAGTTTATCCCTTTTTTGGATAAAAAAAAGAATATTCCAGTTTGATTCTATTAATTTATGTATTTTTTAAGAAAAACCAGTAGAACAGAAATGGTCTTTCATATCGGTTTAACGACGTGAAAACGGTTTTAGAACCGACATCTATCTAAGAAACGTTGTAAGTTTGGAGGAAAAGATGTCACTTTAAACCTACGTCGAAACTGAAATCAAATTTAAACAAATCATCTCAGGCCACGTCGGTGTTGCTGATCATTTTCGAGGTCACTGATCCAAGTATAAAATTCACATTATCAAACAATTATCCTTGGTAGATATACTAATGTGACAAAGATGAACTCCAAAAAAATATGTCATGAATTGTTCATAATACAATTTGAATCCCTATCATGAAGGTCAGAAATCACAATCCAACGAATAAAATGAAAATCCAAGCTAACCGCATGCGGCGAAGCAGCCTATGAACGCCTTGTTAGACTTATTTTATTTTAAAGTCTAATTTATTTTGAGCATAATCAAGTCAATTAGATATTTGCACCCGCCAACTTAACCTATGTTGTTTGGCCCAATAAAGAATTGATCAAACCTAAATGGTTTGGGTCTAGACGCGTTTCAATTACACTTAGCCATGAGTGTATTTAAATTAAAACGTGGGACTCATCTACATGTGTGGAACTCGTGTTATAAATCAAGGGCCTAGAACTATGATGAGTTGAACTAGGATTTCTTGATGCTATATATATCATGAGTAGGGTTTTCTCTCCACCAACAACAATAACCATCTCTCTCTTGGAGGCCTCTCATCTCCTCTAAGGATAAAGAAGAGAACTTGATGGCTGGAGAGAAGAATCCTCTCTCTCAATTCCGGCGTCTTCGAGATCGTGCAACCTTCGGCATCCTCTTTGTGATGGAATCAGGTATGCCTAAAACCCTCCTTCCTTTTGATCATGATAAAGAGGCTTACAGTATATGTGTAGATCTTGTATAGAATAAATTTAGATCTAACAATTGGTATCAGAGCCACCTCTTTATCAGATCATAGGGATCTACAGAAATTATGGTCTCGATCTATGAATATCATTAATAATTATTCCCTTGATTCAATAAATATTTTTTATGTCTCATATATTGAATTAAAGTTTAAAGGGATGATTTTTTAACATGTATATATTTTTTAATGAAATTTTAATCTGTGTGTTATTGATTCAAAAATATTTTTTGGAAATTAAAAAAGGGGGGATTTTAGATGCATGCACTGGAAGCACCAGCGCATGCATCTGTGTGGACGCATGCATGCAAGGCTTGCATGCATGCGGCCAGATTTAAATAAAAAAAAAAAGAAAGGTGGAATACAGAGCAGGCGCCTCTGCATGCAGTGGGTGCCTCATGGAGGGCGCCGCCGCCGGTGGCGCACAGTGGCAATGTGAAATTTTTTTTCCTTGGGGTTAGGGTTTCCTTAATTTGGGATTGTGAGATTGATTAGGATTGAATTTTTTGATATAGATACAAAATTTAAATCTAATAAGGAAACTCATTTAATCTATTCTTAGTTGGTCTCACATTAAAACTAATTGGGTTTTATCCAGTTTATTTAAACCTGCTCCAAAAAGAAAGGAAACCAATAACTTAACAATTGCGGGTCGGATTTGATTCAGACCCGATAAGCACTGCAGACCTCTTTTGTCAATAGAAACTTCAATTAGCGGTTATGGGCTTATACGACCTCTGTTTTGAGCATGTAAACAGCCGTTTTAAAGCTCTTGACGAGCACTACAGTATTAAAGGAACTATACATGATAAAATAGTAGTTAGTTAATATAAAGAAGGCATTGAAGTATTTGTTTATCATGGTTATGTGTACTCTTACATGTTTCCACTTCATTAATATTTATATTATTGCTTATATTGTCTAGCATGATGAATATTGATGTGTACTATAGTTAATAACACACAGATAAAGATATATACATATTCAAGATAAAGAATTTATAAAAGAGCTTATTTAATTGTGTATGTAGTTCATATGGACAATAGCCGGCCAAAGGAAGACTATTGTTTGACCGAATTACGTACAGTGTCGGATACTTGATGTGGGTAATGCAAGTGGGAGAATCTTGATGTGTGGTAATCGGCCCAAAGGAAGGTTGTCACACTATTGACCCATATTGCATTACCCTCATCAACTAGTCTGATGGCGGAATAAGAATCCAGATGCATAAATTTATGTGGCCCATGCGTGTGGCAATCGGCCTAAAGAAAGGTTGTCATTATGGCCGAGTCATTACATATATTATATGGCCAATATAGATTATTTAAACTTTTAGACCAATCTTATAAAATGACAGTCAGTCCAAAGGAAGGCTGTTCTCTTACATAGGATCTAGACTTTAGGATATCTATATTGGGCCAGTGCAGTGTTGGCATATAGAGACACAACTTGTTCTGAAAGTTTAACCGGCAACTTTATCGGTTAAACTGGTTGCATTTTCTGAAATTCATTCTTTATGGCTATTACAGTAGAATTTCATTAAATACAATGTTTATGTTAAATTGATGAGAAATTGTACACTTATGTAGTTTAAATTGAATGGTACAAACTTTAAGCAGTGGTAAGATCACGAAAATGATCGTTCTTGAATTCATGCACCTAGAGTACACCTTAAAGATTGATAGATCTCTACTATCACTAATAAAAGTTCAGTAAAGAAAAGGTCAATTATGGTAAGTGGGAGAGATCTTACAAGATGTGTCTAATGGTCATAAAGTACATTATTTCTATAACTATTAGGGGTTCTATGCCCGATAAAGTCAGTGCTCACTTAACATCCAGGGTAAATTTCTAATAAGAAAAGGAAAAGTGAAACTAAAGGGAGGAATATAAACATCACTACAGTGGCTGATCCTAAGTGGCAAAAGTGCAGAAAAAGTAGCCTAAGGTCATTGCATGCTTCTTCTGTAAGAAAGTAAGCCACCTCAAGTAGGAATGCATAAAGTATCAAAAATGGCTATTTAGCGGGTATATCTCATAATTATGTTTGTTCTGAGATTAATTTAGCTTTAGTGTCACTTTATAAATTGTGAATAGATAATTCACATAAGCAATTTAATGCGAAACTTCCAAACCCAAAGGAGGCCCAGCCCAGCTGAGCGATACGTATACATGGGTGATGGAAATAAAGTTGCAATTAAAGCTATTGGAGTTTATAGGCTTAAATTAGATTCTGGTTTTTTTTGTTTTAGATTTGGATGAGACTTTATATGTACCGTCCTTTTAGGCGGAATCATATTTCTATTTCATTTGTTAGACAGATCTAGTTTTACTGTCACTCTTGATAATGAAATGCTTAGTCTACTTTTCAAATCTAAAGTTGTTGGTACTAGATTCTGATTGATGGCTATATAAATTGAAACTTCATACTTTATATACTGAATCTCTATATGTGAATAGCTTAGGCACTAAGCGAAAATTAATTAAAGAAACATTAGAAAGTTTGGTACTAGACGAAGTTCAGGTGTCTTAATTTGGTTGTGGTCCATTCCCTACAGCTTCTTGGAATGGTCATGAATATTTCATCACTTTTACAGACAATTACTCTCGTTATAGGTACTTACACTTGTTCCATGAGAAATCCCAATCATTGGACATGTTTAAAGCCGTTAGATCTGATCATGGTGGTGAGTACTATGACAGATATGACGAATCAGGTAAATGTCCAAAATCATTTGTCAATTTCTGAAAGAGTGGTATTATCGATTAGTACACCATATCAGGGACACCTTGTTAAATGGTACTGCTGAGAGATAAAATCACACACTAAAAGACATGGTTAGGAGTTTAATAACTCACACTATTCTACCAAAGTCATTATATAGTGAAGCCTTAAAGATGGTTGTCACCTCCTTAATAGAGTACCTAGCAAAACAGTAACTAACACCCTATATGAGTTATGGACTGGGAAATCTCTCAGTATTAGGCATCTACATGTTTGGGGTTATCTAGCGGAAGCTCGACCATATATACCATATGAGAAGAAGTTGGACTCAAGGACAGTTAGCTGTTTATTCATAGGGTATTCTGAGAGGTATAAAGGCTTTAAATTTTATTATCCCTCCACTAAGAATATAAAGACAGATTGCTAAATTTTTTTGAGAATATTCAGAACAGTGGGAGTCAACTACATAAAGATTTCATATTTAAGAAAGAACATATTGTTATACCCATGATAATTGTTCCAAATGATAAAGTAGTTATTCCACTTTAAGATGAAAATACAGTTGCATCCTTACAAGATGCATATACAGTTCATTCTGAAGTGGATCATGCTGGTGAGGTAGAAACTAAAAATTCTCAACCACAAGTGCCTAGGAGATCAACTAGGAAGAGGAGATCAATCATTATAAATGATTATATAGTTTATCTCCAATAGCATGAGTTTGACATAAGGCTAGAGGATGACCCCGCATCCTTAAATGAGGCCAAACTCAACATTCACTCCAGTAAGTGGTCAAATGCCATGAAAGATGAGTTAAAATCTATAAAAGACAATGATGTTTGGGATTTAATAGAGTTACCTCAAGGAAAGAAACTGATTGGTTGTAAATTAGTATTCAAAACCAAGGGGGATTCGAAAGGTAATGTCGAAAGGTATAAGGCACATCTTGTCACAAAAGGATTCACTCAAAGAGAGGGCATTGACTATAAGGAGACTTTCTCCCTGGTTTTCATGAAGCATTCTTTTAGGATTATTATGACACTGGTGGCTCACTTTGACCTGGAATTATACCAAATGGATGTTAAGATTGCCTTTCTTAAAGGTAGCATTAAGAAAGAAATCTGTATGGTGCAACCAGAAAGTTTTAAAGTGAAAGTTTCATAATATTTGGTTTGCAAATAAAAAAATCAAGCATCCCGTCAATAGTATTTGAAATTTGATCAAGTAATATCCGATTTTGATTTTAAGAAAATATAGTTGATCAATGTATTTACCATAAATTTAAAGGGAGTAGATTTTGTTGACACTTTAAAAAAGACAAGATTCTTACTGCCTGAGCAATGTCTAAACTTGTTGACATTTACAAAAGACAAGTGACAGACAAGCTGACGACCAGTTCTGTAACCATCTCTGAGGGACAAAGCAGCAACTTGGACTCTACTGATCTAGTGAAGCAGACAGTGAGCCTAGATTGTCTCTGAAGAGACCTAAGCAGGTCTAAGATGCTAGATTAGCTCAACACTTAACATCACATGAGTCCAAGGGGATAGCCTCACCTGAGAGGCTAAGTTTATTCAACTCGCCTTGAAGCTTTCAAAGCTCTATCAGTAGGCTAACTTACAGCTTTGCCTGAAGTACTCAGTTAGCTTCGCTTGAAGCTCTATCAGTGGGTTAACTCCGCAAAAAGTTAGCTTCGCTCGAAGCCACAAACAACCGCGCAGAAGGATGTTCGGTAGCTTCGCCACAGATGTTATCTAGCTCTCTGGAGAGCTTTCTTCTAACTTCGCTAGATGCTCCTTCCAACTCCGCTGCGAGCTCGACGCAGCAGCTCAGCTACGAGTCTTTCATGGTCAACCTTTGACCAATTAAATCTCCAGATGAGATCAAATCAATTCAAGATCAAGATCAAATCTAATTAAGATCAAATCTGAGATCAAATTTAGTAGTTGTTTGTCATAATCTCTTCACTCTCCTAAAATGAGTAAGAAGATCAAGGGAGATCTCTCAATTATTTGAAAAGAATCAAAATAGATCAGGAGATCGACCTACCTGCTATTCCTAGTTTCGCAGAAGCTGATTCTAGCCTCGCAGCAAGGCTACTTTCCAGATTTAAACAGATTGACTCAATCTATTTCCAGATTTTCAAGGGACAATTATACCCCTGTTTTCCCTATAAATAGCCCACCAGAGGTATACAAAAAAAAGAGGGAGAGCATGCAAGAGGCGCATAAACGCACGCACAGAGAGAGGCGGCTAAACAGAGATCTATTCTCTAACTTTCAAGAATTCAGAGAACTACTTCTCTAATCAGGGTGCTGAAACCCTAATACCTTCCTTCCTCTCAAGGAATTTCCAGAACCAGGCGAGAAGGAATTCCCAAGTGAAGGCAGTTTGAGAAGTAACAAGAGGGTTCTACCAACCTTTCCGATTCCTCGAACCAGGCGAGAAGGGAATCCCATCGATCGCATCGTTAAAGGGACAAAGTGGTTGCACGCTGACCAGACTCCTATCGGCACACTCCTCCAGAATCTCAGAGGAGATCTACTTGTAATCTTTTGTATTACTTATAATTTAGCTCCTCGGTACTTTTTTGTAAGTTTTCCCCTTTGCAAAATCAATGGAAAACAAGATGGCGACTCCGCTGGGGACTGAATTCTCCACTGTTGAGAATCAAGTGTCGCAATGCGACGAACAGACCTTCGGGTCTATCTCTGAATTCAAGGAAGCCGGTGTGGCCAAAGCCCCTCTGGCTAAATCTTCGAAGCAATTCTCTGCGGAGATAGATAAAGCTTCCTGCGAGCCTACCACGGTCCTCTGGCGCAACAAGGGAGCAGGCCCACAATACAAGGGTCAGAATCTTCAGCCCGTCACCTTCGAGAACTTAGTCGTTCACTTTGACCAAGAAAAATTTGAAGAAGTCTTCTCTGGGGGTGGTCTAATGCTCCATGCACGAAAGCATAGAAAGGTCTCCATGGCCAAGGTTTCGGAGCAGAAACCGGAAGCAGAATACTGCCAACACCACCCAGCCTCGCGTGTGGCTAATTAGGTTCCCTGCGAACCTAAGTCTCCTATTTCAAAGCAGACGTGGAGGCCAAAGCATAAGGCTCTATATAAAGCCTCAGGCGTAGCTACGCCACAAGTGCGTCTCTTTTGCGAAGAAAAGGCAAGATGCCTGCCTGCTCCAACGAGACTGCTAGCCGCGAAGGCACAACGGCGACCATGTCTTTGCCTAATCAAAGAGCAGCAACTCTTCGCGCCAGCCTTGTTCTCATAAGCGAAGCTAGTGGATCTCAGGGTACGCATGATGTTCGTAGCCGCGAAGCTCAAACCAAAGCACCACAGTGTTCTAAACTCGCTCTTTGCAGCAAAGCTAAGGGATTGTCCCTAAGTGCTGATAGCGATGCTTATTCAGCTTCAGCGCCCAAAGGCATTTCCAAAGCTTTTAGCCGCGAATTTAGAGCCAAAGCACTATCTAAGGCTGATCATCTCCGCAGCAACATAGCGAAGAAAGCACCACAGCGTGCTTTGCTCCCCAGTCCATTAAGCGCTAAGCTCATCCTTTGTAGCGGAGCTAAGGAATTATCCCCAAGTGTTGACAGCGGTGCTTATGCAGCTTGAACACCCAAGGACATTCCCAAGGTTCTTAGCCGCGAAGCTAGAGCTGAAGCACTAGCTATGCTAATCCCCTCTGTGGTGATAAAAGGAGCAGGACATCGTCCTATGCGCAATCCAACAGAGCCTCTGCGCTGGTTTGTTTAGGCCCAACTGGGTCAGACTTGCGGGAATTCTTAACAAACAAACGGAAGTCAGAATCTTTTCAAACTTCTCCCTCCTATTGCCGACAAGTGGGATGTCAGCTGGTGACAGTCCACTCAGTCCATTGCCGGCTAGGACCAATCCTCGCCACTTCCCCAGGCCAACGATCAGTTTTTGATCGACTGTCGGTGTAGGCCCTGGTGAAACATCGCAAAAGGAGCATAGCGCGAGATCTACCCTCTGCATCCATTAACATGATCGAATGAGGACGAGAGCTGCGTAGGGGCAGACGAGCGTCCCACGACACTCCCTACAGTTCCCCAAATCCGGATTATAGCCCAGGCTTGGGCGAAGTCTTGGTATATAAAGAAAGTGTCTTCCGAAACACCAGAGCTAGGGTTGCAATACCCTATAGTTATGAGCAGCCATCTTCCTCAATTGCAATAACCTCACCAGAACCAATGAAAAGGTTAGACCAATGGTCTGATGAAGAGGACGAAGACAGTGGGCATGCCTCTTCGGCGACAGTCAGCTTAGTGCAAACAGACAGAGTATCAGTGAATATGACTGATAATGATAATGATGACCTTCGTCAATGCTTGGAAGCTCAGGAGCAAACTTCAAGACCCAGCAAGAAGCTTTGGACAATATTCAACAGATGCTCGCTCAACTCCTCAATAACCGGAATAATAATGATATTGGGAGTAACCATGATGAGGAAGAACATCTTAGCAATGAACAGCCAAGGATGAAGAAGTTGAAGGAGGGTTCTTCTTTGGACGCTGAAGTCCTTAAAGGCATCCAAGCTCAAATCGCATCCCTGGCTCAGAGGGATGAATTAAAGAAAGTAGGGGCAGTCCGTCCTTACCCGCTGGAGTGGGATTCAGTACCTACCCACCAAAGTTCAAACCACCGACGTTACATACGTACGATGGTAAAAGCTCGCCAAACCAGCACATCTACTATTTCTGGTCTCAGACCGGTAGTGTTATAGATAATGATGCTATCATGGCTAGGCTGTTCATTGGCACCTTAAAGGGGGTAGCATTTGACTGGTTCCGATGTCTCCCTCCGGGCTCCGTCAATTCCTGGATCGACCTAGAAACCCGATTCCTTTCTCGTTTCTATGAGGACGATACCGAGGTAACCATCGACAAACTCTTTTCTACCGTACAGAAGAAGGGCGAATCTGTCCGTGACTATATTGAGCGGTTTAGAAACTTATCTTTAATATGCCCAGCAGGAATGCCATTACCCATGCTCTTACAGACGTGCAGGCACAACTTCTTAGACCAAGTAGAGGTTCGCATGGGGGCTGTCAAAGCCCATACCTGGAAAGAATTGGTTGAGCAAGCTGAGATGCCGAAAAGTCGGCTAAAAAGTTCGAACCATCCACCCCTAAAGGTAAATGGGGTATGAATAATAAAGGACGTGGCAACATGGCACAGTCTTCTCAAGCCAAAGGGAAAGAGACTATGTCAGTAGAATTGTCAGGGGATGTTCAGTCGATAGCCAAGAAGAGCGGCTTTAATAATCAGGAGTCTAAGTTCCCTCTGAAACAATACTCCTTTAAAGACGATCAGGTGGTCACAATATTCCATTTACTCCACAAAGAGAATAAATTGAATCTGCCGGATGCTCGACGTCCCAATGAAATAGGACGCATGAACGATCCCAAATACTGCCTCTTCCACAGGATGATTCACCATCCTACCGACAAGTGTTTTGTCCTCAAGGACAGAATTCAAGCTTTGATCGACGCTAGAGTCCTAACACTGAAGTCAGAACAAAAGAAAGTCACTGCAAACATGGTGACCCTCGAGTTCGGCAAAACCCCAAAGGTCACAGTTCCTGTTGGGACTTATCCAATCCCTGTACCATGGCTGGAAGTCAAACATCCTACAGTTAAAACTCAAGATAATAGGGGTCTTGTTCCCTTGACACTAGAGACATGGAAAATTATGTGGATACACCCAGACCTTGTCCAAGACGAACAATGGGATTCAAAGAAGTCCAAGTCGAAGGGCAAGTCTTGCAATGTCATCTTCATCCTGCTAGACGATGACAATCTTACATTAGCTTCTCTCAGCGATTCTAAAGGGGAAAAGCACGCTTGCACGACGCAGGCTAATGTACCTCAGCCAATAGGTACTCGATCAGGAAAATCATACTTAAAACAGTATGAGAAAGCTACTGACGAGACACAACAGCAAACGACGTTAGTACAAGTATCAGCACCCACTTCAGTTCCAACCAAGGGAAAGGAGAAGCCAAAGGAAGTCTTCGACCATGTCCTAAAGAAGCCTTCAAACCCAGGGCTAAACACGCCCTTTCGTTTCGACATATTGGCCCAGCTTGCTAATCCCCGCTCGTATTACTATATACGAGCTCCTTCATCTCTCAAAAGAGACAAGAGAAGCACTCAGAGATGCGCTGGCTGATTCAGAATCATTCCTGACGTATATGCCAGAAATCCCTAAAGATGACGCTCAGTCTTCTTGCCCTAAATGCCATCATGTACAATCAAAAGTACCTGCTATTACCTTCACAACGGAAGATATGCTTCTCAAAGATAACAAGCAAGATCGACCTTTGTACTACACCGGATACATCAATTCAACATGCATTGAAAGGGTACAGGTTGATTCAGGATCTGCACTCAGCATCATCCCCAAAGGCTCCTCTCGGTATACCACTATATAGGTTGTCTGTAACCACTACTATAATATATGGTTTTAATGCTGGGAGTAGTTATCCACTCGGGAAAATTCGACTCCATTGCCGAATCGGGAGCCTGAAGTCAGAAGTGACGTGCTATGTTATTGACGCTGACACATCATACAACTTGCTACTAGGACGACCGTGGATCCACGCCAACTGGATCGTTCCCTCCACTGTGCACCAATGCTTCAAATATGTTGAAGATGATGCAACAGTACGAACTGTCTTCGCTGAGAAGCAACCATTCAAAGGGGTGAAAAATTACTTTACTGACGCTCTCCTGTATCAAGAGACCAGCGAAACATCAAAAAAATCATTGCCAGACGATGATGATAGTGGCAATAAGGCGGTTTCAGAATCTGAAGCAGACATGCCAGCCATTTTAATTGGAGAACCAATTATAGCATGTCTTAATAATCCCCAATGTAACACTCTTTTTGAAGATGAGGGCGAATGGGTAATTAATGATAATATTTCCTTTGATTATCTTATGAGTATTGGGTTGTTTGAATCCATTACGGATAGCTTTCTGTACATGCCTTTACACAGACCAAGTGCATCCGGCACACCCATGGAATCTATAGAAGGGGCCGTTTTAGTGATCCCTCCATCCAAAGAAGGTCAGTTACCAATAATATTTGGTAAAGCCTAACCACGAGGGTCCACAACCACAGATTCAAGTTCAGACTCAGATACCCACAATTTTTCCACTATGCGCGACCAGCGCACCATATGATGAAGAAAATGGGGTACAACCTAAAGCATGGAGAGGGCCTGAATTTCAGAAAAGGAAGACGTAGTTTGCTGCGTAACTTTGTGCCAAAAGGGAAACCTGCAAATTACTATGATAACACACACAGGGAGTTGGGATATGTTACACTCACACCACCAGCAACGGTTCAATTCAGAGATGGCGAATCGATTCCATCACATTCTGCCTCTTCCTCCGAGTGAGACTCAGATGTCAGTGTGGGAATGATGTTCGAGCTTCTACCGTTAATATGACTTCAAGCAGTCAATTGGAGTCAGCGGAAGCTACTGATGAGGAACCATGGGTTCAACAATTGGTTCTCCAATGGGAAAAGCAATTCGAACTGCGCGAACTACCTACTGAAGATAAGGTGATGTAGGTCAACTTGGGTAGTCAAGATCACCCTGAACCCATCTTTATAAGTGAGAGCTTATCACTTATGAAAAAAGAAGAATTAATAATACTTGTAAAGGAGTATATAGACGTCTTCGCATGAAACTATGAAGACAAGCCTGGACTTGATCCACAAGTAGCCATGCATCGTCTAAATATCAAACCTGATGCCAAGCCAGTCAAGCAGCAACAACGTTGGTTTCGCCCAAACATTATGGAGGCTATTGAAGCCGAAGTTCATAAGCTCATTGCATGTGGCTTCATACGGGAGGAACAGTATCCAGATTGGGTTGCTAATATCATTCCCGTCCTCATGAAAAATGAGAAAATACGGATCTGCATCGACTACCGTGATCTCAATACGGCTTGTCTTAAAGACGAATTCCCATTGCCCATCACCGATGTCATGATTGACAACACCTGTGGATTCAAAAGAATGTCTTTTATGGATGGTTTTTCAGGGTACAATCAGATTAAGATGTATCCCGACGACGAGAAGCATACTTCGTTCCGAACACCATTGGGGGTATACTGTTATACTGTGATGCCCTTCGGACTGAAGAACGCCGGAGCAACCTATCAGCGGGCAATGAACACAATTTTTCGTGATCTTCTCCGAAAAACGGTAGAATGCTATGTCGACGACATTGCTGTCAAAAGCCGCAATAAGAATGACAATCTTCGTGACTTGAGAACCATGTTTAACATAATGCGGGCTCATCAGCTAAAGATGAATCTGACAAAATCCTTCTTGGGAGTTTTGAGTGGCAAGTTCCTTAGGTTTATTGTTACATCAAAAGGAATTCATCTTGACCCAGACAAAGTCAAAGCCATTTAGGACATGCATCCACCGAGGAATCTCAAAGAGCTTAGAGGCTTGCAAGGTAGACTGGCTTATAAGATTCATCACAAATCTCTCAGGCCGCTGTCAACCGTTCACCCGACTCATGAAAAAGGGCACTTCCTTCGTATGGGATCAAGCTTGTCAGGAAGCTTACGAGGATATCAAGGATATCTCACAAAACCTCTAGTCTTAGTAGCTCTCGCATCAGGGAAACCGTTCTTGCTTTATGTGAAGGCTATGGACCATTCTCTTGGTGCCCTGCTTGCTCAGAAAGACGACAATGGTCACAAATAGGCTATTTATTATTTGAGCAGGACTCTGATAGGGGCGGAATCTCGCTATAATCCTATGGAGAAGGAGTGCTTAGCTCTTTGCCGTTCAGAAGACACGACATTATTTGGTCGGCCAAACCATACATGTCATTTTTAGAGTGAATCCTTTGCGTCTTCTCATGACAAAGCAAGGATCATTAAATTCAAGGTTAGCTAAATGGATACTTCTTTTGTCTCAATACGACATGATCTTTATCCCTCAAAAGGCGGTTAAAGGCCAGGCCCTTGCAGAGTTCTTGGCTGCTCATCCAGTTCCAGAATACTCAAAACTTCATGAAGATATTCCAGATGAAGTCTTCGAGTCCAATGTAACCTCAGAGGATGAAATCTGGCAGATGTTCTTCGATGGAGCATCACGAATAGGCCCTAAAGGCAGGATCATTGCCGGCGTGGGGGTTGTGTTTATCTCTCCACAGAATCATATCCTTCCTAGAGCATTTTCTCTGACGGAATCATGCTCCAACAATGTAGCGGAATATAATGCTCTACTCATTGGTCTTCAACTCGCCCACGGAATGGGGGTACGCTACCTTGAAGCTTACGGCGATTCAAATTTGATTATCAATCAAGTTAAAAGCGAATATGAGGTCCGTCACGAGGATTTGATGCCTTATTATCACACAGTATGAATTGGCTAATCTGTTTGATGGTTTTTACATCGGGCACGTATCTCGATCTCAGAATACTAAGGCGGATGCTCTTGCTGCATTAGCAACAACAGTAGCCCTGCCAGTCGACACCGAGTATCACCTCACAGTGGCGACTCGACACCTTGTCTGCTCTAAACATATGTTAAGAACCAGAGAGGTCAATAATATCTCGACGGATCTGGAGCCGAGAGATTGGCGATTTTCTCTCATCGACTATGCTCTACATGGTCTGCTGCCAGACAATCCTAAAGAAGCAGCATCTATCAGACGAAGGTCTCTCCGTTTTTACTACGATCCAACTCTGAAGATACTTTACCGTCGTTCATATGACGGTGTCCTCCTCCGTTGCCTTTCTAATTCAGAGGCACATGAAGTACTTAAAAAAGCACACGATGGCATATGCGGAGCTCATCAGCCTGGTCCAAAACTTAAAGACAGATTGCATAGGCTTGGATATTATTGGCCAACCATGACAGCCGATGCCATCCAATATGCACGAAGGTGTAAAGCATGTCAAATTCATGCGGATTTCATACACCAGCCTCCAGAGTTGCTCCACCCAACTGTTACTTCATGGCCATTTGAAGCATGGGGAATCAATGTCGTAGGGCCAATCAGCCCTCTTCGATAAAAGGACACCAGTTTATCCTGACAATAACCGATTACTTTTCAAAGTGGGCAGAAGTCATATCACTGGTTGAAGTCAAAACTTCCAACGTGGTTAATTTCATCAAACATCACGTCATTCATCAGTTTGGTGTCCCTAGGCGGATCATCCATGATAACGGTCCTCAATTCATAAGCCAGGTATTCTATCGATTCTGCGATAAATACCGAATTCAGAATGTGGCTTCAACTGCCTATAATCCTGCCACTAATGGCTTGGCAGAAGCATTCAATAAGACAATCATTAAGTTACTCAAAAAGTTCGTCTCCTCGAATAAGCAAGATTGGGACGAAAAGCTTGGTGAATGTCGTTGGGCCTACCGAACCACGGTTCGGACCCCGACAGGCAATACGCCGTTTTTCCTGGTATATGGGTGTCAAGCAGTCATACCGTTAGAAATTCAGATGCTGTCATTGCGAGTCGCTTTAATGACTAAGATCACATCAGAAGATAATGATCGGTTGCGTCTTCAAGAGCTCGAAGCCTTAGATGAGAAGCGGTTACAAGCTCAGCAGCACATCGAGTTGTATCAAGCACGAATCTCAAAAGCCTTCAACAAGAAGGTCAAACAAAGAGTCTTCCAGAAAGGAGAATTGGTTTTAGCCGTCTGATGACCAATGATCATGACTCACAAAACCAAAGGCAAATTTTAGCCCAAATGGAAGGGACCATTTGTAATAGAAACAGTCTATTCAAACGGAGCATATCGCCTTGTGACTTCAGATGGTGATTTACTCATGATGCCGATCAATAGCAAGTTCTTAAAGAAGTATTATCCTTGATTAAGGATCCTTCTCATGATCAAGTTAACATTACACCTCTTCTCAAGACCTTCAAGTCCAAGGTACACACAAGGAGTGCCCCTCTGTTCCTCCAAACAAGGTCATACAACCATAAACCAGTACGAAGTTAATCATACACTGGTTGTCTCAAAGAAGAATCAAGGTTACACATGCACTAACCAAATGATCCGACACCTTTAACGGTTAAGGATAGAGGGAAATGTTGGCCTTTAAGCCCAACATAAGTCCTCGACAACTCATCATGCTGAGGGGAATAGCATGGCTAGCCCGACTCAAACGGTAGTTGGTAAAGGCATATCAAACCCGTTGACAGCTGAGGATTTGCTAAAAATCCTAGGGGACCTGTTCCCATTTGATCCCCTCTCCAAAATCACTTACCAATTCTCATCCATGGAATGGTAAGACCACATATAAAAATCTTTTCATCCATTTCACTGTTAAGTTAATATTAAACCTATGACAGTGATCTCCTCGCTTTTTGCAACGAAAACGAGACCTTTTCATGCCATGTTTAATAGTACACCTCTGGCATCCATTTCGCTGTTAAGTTAACACTAAATCTATGACAGTGATTTCCTCGTTTTCCCAGTGAGAACGAGACCTTTTCATGCTATGTTTAACAGTACATCTCTGGCATCCATTTCGCTGTTAAGTTAACATTAAACCTATGACTGTGATTTTCTCATTTTCCCAGTGAAAACGAAACCTTTTCATGCTATGTTTAACACTATACCTCTGGCATCCATTTTGCTGTTAAGTTAACATTAAACCTATGACAGTGATCTCCTCACTTTTTGCAACGAAAATGAGACCTTTTCATGCTATGTTTAACAGTACACCTCTGGCATCCGTTTCGCTGTTAAGTTAACATTAAACCTATGACATTGATTTTCTCGTTTTTCCCAAAGAGAACGAGACCTTTCATGCTATGTTTAACAGTACACCTCTAGCATCCATTTCGCTGTTAAGTTAACATTAAATCTATGACAGTGATTTTTCTCGTTTTCCCTGTGAGAATGAGACCTTTTCACGCTATGTTTAACACTACACCTCTGGCATCCATTTCGCTGTTAAGTTAACATTAAACCTATGACAGTGATCTCCTCGCTTTTCGCAACAAAATGAGACCTTTTCATGCTATGTTTAATAGTACACCTCTGGCATCCATTTCGCTGTTAAGTTAACATTAAACCTATGACAGTGATCTCCTCGTTTTTCTCTGTGAGAACGAGACCTTTTCATGCTATGTTTAATAGTATACCTCTGGCATCCATTTTGCTGTTAAGTTAACATTAAACCTATGACAGTGATCTTCTCGTTTCTCGCAATAAGAACGAGACCTTTTTTCATGCTATGTTTAACACTACACCTCTGGCATCCATTTCGCTGTTAAGTTAACATTAAACTTATGACAGTGATCTCCTCGTTTTTCTCTGACAAATTGCTTTCTGAATCCCTACGAAGTTCTTTTTGTCACGTTAACATTACACCTCTGACATATGATCTTCTATGGAATTCATTTCCTAACTCCCCAGCAAGTTTCTGAGTCCCACTCAGTCTTTGGTTGACTTTTCTGGTTGTCACGTTAACAATATACCTCTAAAAATTTCTTCCAAATCCCATCCAAATTTTGAGATTGGTGGCTTCTCAATCGGTTACGTCATTGCCACTTTGAACCGGCAGATAACCAAGTCTCATCTTTCAGTCCGACAAGAACTACTTCTTTGTCATCATACGACAAAATTTTAAGCTTGGTGGCTTCTCAACCGGTTACGTCATTGCGACCTCTGAATCGGCAGATAGCCAAGTCTCATCTTTCAGTCCGGCAAGGACTATTTCTTTGTCATCAAATGATAAAATTTTGAGCTTGGAGGCTTCTCAGTCGGTTACGTCATTGCGACCTCTGAACCCGCAGATAGCCAAGTCTCATCTTTCAGTTCGACAAGGACTACTTCTTTGTCATCATACGACAAAATTTTAAGCTTGGTGGCTTCTCAATCGGTTACGTCATTGCGACCTCTGAACCGGCAGATAGCCAAGTCCATCTTTCAGTCCGACAAGGACTATTTCTTTGTCATCATACGATAAAATTTTGAGCCTGGTGGCTTCTCAATCGGTTACGTCATTGCGTCCTCTGAACCGGCAGATAGCCAAGTCTCATCTTTCAGTCCGATAAGGACTATTTCTTTACCATCATATGATAATTTGAGCTTGATGGCTTCTCAATCGGTTATGTCATTGCGACCTTTGAACCGGCAATGGCCAGGTCTCATCTTTTTTCTCAAAGGGCTGCGATACAACTTGAAAGCGAGAACTCAGAAAATGAAACAAGTTGGAAATGCAACAAGGGAGTCAAAATAAAATCACTTTTTATTGATTCCAAAAGATGGATACATGAATGCACAGATTACAAGCTATGACGGTGCTTCATAGGACTTAATCCGTTCTTCAAGTGTGGCCAGCCTAGTCTTCCTCTCTTCAGTAGCCCTGATAAGTGCCTGCGATCTCAACTCGGCCTCATTAAAGCTCACCGTCTGGGCCAAGCAAGTTTCAATTTCAACCAAGGTTGCCCTTTGTGCTAGCTCCTGCTGCAAGACTTCGTCATTCTGGGCCTTAAGTTGTTCAAGCCGAGCAGTCTCTTCAAGACGTACTGGTTCAGCCTTGGACAAAAAAAAGATTAGCCTTCCTGATCATTTCATTGGCCTTTTCAAGTTTATCCTCAGTGTCAAGAAGAGCACTGCTAGAAGCGTCTATGGCATCCCCGATCTCTACTTTCCTTGTCTCCAAGGATTTCAATTCAAAAGAAATTGCCTTAGCAGTCTCTTGAGCGGTGAGATGAGCTTCATGCATCTGAGCAACAAGATGCGCAAGCTACTCGTTAACTGAAGACTCCAGATCTGAATGGCTAAGACGGCGTCATTCGTCCACATCCCTCTCAAATCTGTCCACTAGAAGCTCCAATGCGGCGGCCTGATCATCACCTCCAAAGTCCCGGATACTGTCAATGCTTCGGGAGAGGACCACCTTTAAAGTAGAGAACGAGATAGTCAAGCCCTTCAAGACCAAAGCAATGGATCGTTTCAATCTCTTATAAAAGCTGTCGACTAACTCAGTCACGAATTCGTTCTCTGCCTCAATTACTCCCGACAAACGAGCAGCCCCTGAAGACAGAGTTTCCACTGGCTTCACCGGTGTAACTATGGAGGAAATAATAGAAGCACTGGCTGCAGTAACACGAGGGGTCATCGGTGATCTTGGAGGAGTCCTCATTGAAACCAGTATACTAGCCACAACCAAGATAGGACTAATGACTATTTCTGGGAGAGCTGGCTCAACCACCAATGTTGGAAAAGCAGGACTGGTAATCACCTTCAGCTCCCCGCCTGGCAAGATAGGCGGCACTGGCGAAACCAATGGCATCTCACTCACCGATATAGTTGGAAGTGAGGTTGGTTCCATGATTACCGTCCATTCAACTTCAGTTCCTCTGGCTGGTTCAGGCTGATAAGAAGGCAGGTTGTGATACAAAGCATCCAACAGCAGCATTCGCCGCAGTGGAAGTACTTACTTCACCCCTGGTTCCCTCAGGAAGATTGGTTGGCTTTCTCGAAGTCGATGCACCCAAAGGCGGAACACCTACAGCAAGAATTTGTTTAGGCAAGGCATAATAAATAGCAGGAGTCAAAAGGTCAAAACAGTACCAAAAGATAATGTCGCCTCAATCGTCTTGACGGTTGCATCAGTCCCTACAAGCTCCATTAGGAAATCTTTGGCAGAATTAACACGAATGATCAGCCCACCTTCACTGGCCGAACCCTCCGTGGTCCACCCAAAAAAGTTAGAAGCTACGGGACTTCCTTTTGAAGTCCCAACGCCCGAAGGACCTACATCAGCCGCATCATCTCCAGACTCTTCCGAGACGGCAAAATAACCAGCCTCATCACCTTCCCTATAAGTGAACAGGGGATCATAGTGCTCCCCTTGTTCTCCTGTAGCCTCAGCTCTCGGGCTTCTCACCACCTCAGTTCCTAAAGCATTAAGTAAATAATGAGCTATCTGGAACACATAAGAAGTATATTACAAGAACGGAGCTGATCTTACCCGGGTCCGGAGCAGCTTTATCAGTAGTTGGCCTAGGAGCCGATAACTTAATGACCAATGGGGCAGGAGGAGGAGGCGCTGCGGATAATTCGCCCTCTGTAACAACCGTAGGAGCGTAGCGATAAGGCTTCTTCACTACCCTCTTCTTACGAGATCCACCTTCCCGCTTTCGCTTGAAGTGGATGTCAGCATCTTCTTCCTCCACTTCTTTCATATCAACATGTTCCATGGAGGTCGTGCCTACCCCACCAGAAGCAGTTGTTGGAGCCTCAGCACCTGTATCTGCTTCAAAGCGAGGACTTCCTGCATTCGAGGCTTCGCTATCATCAACGGCAATGAATTCCCCGAGGCTTGGAATACGGTCCCTCTTACCCTCGCTCTTCTTAATGACCTTCCGCTTCAGCCGCTGAGAGATTAACTTCACACCAAAGGAATTAATAAAAAATTCAGTGGGTGTGGAGTTCGAAGTTTTATACCACTGGCAGAATCTCAGAGTCATCAGAAGGTTTGGAGTCCTTAGCGGCATGCACAATCGCGCATCAGTACAACCAGCAATGAAGAACCACCAGGCACGAGCTCCATCGATAAGACTCCCCATGAAGGCTAGACTACTGTTTGGATTACCTACATACAGTTGGTCATACCCAAACTGGCGGGCAAACCGACTCGGAACATAGGGCTTCAAGTAACAGGTGTCCCCACTCCTATACAACAAGTGTGATGGCCGGATGCTAACCAGCACTCGAAGACTCCCCGACTCAATGACGTCTGCCCTTCTCCCACATCCTTGAATTCTTCACCGTACCCTGCATCGCGAATGTAGGGGAAGCATCGAAAAAGACTATAGACGTCATGACGACACAGCAGCTTACGGACCGTAGCCACATAAGTCTTTGACCATGAACACCCCTCGAATCGACGGAGAGGCACCATTCGAACACCCTCTGGGGGCTCCTCTCCAGCTTGGATGATGGAAGGATAGTGAAGGGCGAACCATGCCATTAGATAAGTATATGGCAAACCTATTCTGGGGTTTGGTCCGTCGCGAGGCAAGATAGTCCCCTTTTCCCGCTTCGTTGTTGGTGGCCTACAGAAAGCCTCCGTCAATGCACGAAGGCCTCTTTGAATATATCACACCATGGCTGGAAGGAGTCCAAGAGAACGACCATGGACTAGACGAACGGCAGACAATAAGACAGTCAGATGAATGACATCGCCAGATGAAGACGGCACCACACACCTCTTCAACCAGACCGTTAAGAAACCAGCTAGAAGTGCCTTCCGAGATGTCGGTCGACGAGCTTGGTGGTAAAAACTCCGAAGAATATCGCCTTTCTCATAGGGTCCGTCATCTTCTTCCAGAATCAAATCCCCTTGAGAGTGCTCTTGCTCTGGCGAAAGATGTCTTCATCTGCAACTCCACAATGAGCTGCTTCAGGAGTACCTTCCAAGTCAGGGAACAAATAATTTTTCCAGCTCTTCAGACTGCATGAAGCTCGCTTATGGCTCCCATGCATGCTGGAACAAATGTAGAGGTGACACATCAATTCCCGGTAGGTGCAAGCAAAGCGGGTTCCTGCTTCTTCAGAAGTGCCAATTCCGCCTCGCACGGGAAATATTCTTCATCTGGGATAGACCCTAAAGGCAGAGCAGAGATTTCTCACATCTCGTGTAGAGCCATACCAATTCACCAACAGGGGTGAAGAAGGTCCATGTAGCCGGGCAGTATAACTCAAAGATGGCGTAGAAGTTCACTACGCTCATCTGAATGCCATAATAGGTCGCCCTGACGGCCTCATAAAGCCCCAGCCTTTCTAGATCTTCCTCAAAATGAGCAAGGACATATAGAATCAAGTCCCTCCACTATGCCTTGGGAGGGTGAATCTACCCTGGAGTCCTGAAATCAGTGACTGGATAATTGCCACAAACTTTAAAGAACTAATTTCCAAAGGTCTGAGCCACCGCGGGATTTTCTCGCACTGGGATGTCTGGAAGTACATTCCCAGGGTGGAGACCCAATATGCAGCGAGGAGGACCCGCCCTTGTGTAACCGGGGGACGGAATTATTAACTTCCCCACGTGAACGAAGTCAGTAGTCCAAGTCATTTGCCACTGCATCTTTCGAGCCCTCGTCACGCATTGAAAGAAGGACAAGGGAAAATGTCGCTTGCTAGATGGGAGATAGTACTTCTCGCCATCCAATTTGAAAATCTACTGCCCCTCTCCGGCTAGCAGCTGGTGATCATTGTCTAGTGCTGCATCTCCAAATATGAAGCCGGGCTTTCGGTAGATTCTTCGGTCAGAATCTTCAAGGGGAGCAGTAGTTAAGATGCTCCTCATGGTGCGCTGATCCCCACCGTGAATAAGTGCATCCCGAGCAGGAGAGCTTCACTCGTTGAATAGTGAAGCCTGCCCTTGAAACTGCAGGCTGACGTGGCCATCTAGCCCCCTGGCTGTGCCAAAGAGACTGTTCAGAGGGCCAGGAGTATAGTGCACTGCAAGAGCAAGGAGAAACTATGATTAGTTCATCAGCCAAATAAGGGCTAAAATAAGAATGCAATTTTTGTTAAGGCATAGCCTCGCTATCCGAGCGAAGCTGGTATAATGATAGCTTTGCCCCGAAGCTTAGCTTCGCAGCTGCAGCGTAACTCCGCGCTCCACACGAAGGCAGGAAGCGGGAAAATATCCAAGTGTTAGCTTCGCTCTAGAAGCTTGACCTCGAACAACAGAACGCGATAAAGCCCCAAGGCCTAACTTCGTCAGAAGGGTACTGCTGCCTAAAAAATTATTTTAAGGGCACTAAGGTATTTTTCAGTCACACTCCAAAGGCTAGCTTCGCACCCTATCATTCAATGGGATGTGAACTACCTAAGGGATAGCTTCGCCTGGAAGCTTGAAGAAGGGACCCTTCGGTCTTACGATTCCCAATCAAGAAATCAAGGGAAATTCAGGGAATTGAACTCTCTAAGATCATGAGATCATGATTGATCGCTCTTGGTTCATCAGAAGATAGCCAAAAATCGGCTTTAAAAGAGAGATGAAAATCTCTGATCAAAAGGAAAAATCTCTACCCGCGATAGGTCGTTCGATGACCGGAGGAGAAGGACCCTCCGTTGTAGAGGTTGCTACCTCTTTTCCTGCTCGTCTCTTGGGAGCCATTGGAGAACTGTAGAAGTTCTTGAATTCTCAAACGAAGAAGAAAGAAGAAGAAAAGGCTTGCAGTGCTCTGAAAATTTAAAGAGAAGTGGTGCCTTCTCTTTCAGCCCGACCAGGCTTTTATAGGCTAATGACTACCTAAAGCTCCGCCTCCTCGAAAGGAGCACAGGCAGTCGTTTCAAATTAATTTGAAACGGCGCCTAAAGCGCTTTCCCAAGAAGCGTTACTTCAGCCCCACTAAGGGCTAACTCCGCCATGAGTCTAGTGCGGGCTTAGCGCGACGCATGAATGACTTCGCTGATAAACATGCTTTAGCTCCACTAAAAGCACATCTCTAGCTTCGTGGAAATCCCGTGCTAGCTTCGCCAGAAACTGATTCCTGACTTATTTGGAAATCGGTCCCCAACTTCGCCGGAAGTTTAGCTCCACTGAGAGTTTCTATTTCCTCCTAGAGAAAAGACTTGCCTAAGTTGGTCCGCTTCAGGTCTTCTCGAGCCAAAAATAAGAGGAAGCAAAGAAGATAAGCAGAAAGCAAACTTTTATGATTCAAAAGGGAAGGTACATTGATACTACTACATCAAGGTTATCTTTCGTACAACCGAGTCATTGCTCCAAAGGCATACAAGTGGTCCTATCTACTTCCAAGCCAAACCAACTAGATACGAAAGGCCTTCCTCCTACACAAGGCCGTAATCCTTCGCATAATGGCAGATTTTGTCATCAAGAAGCTGGATCTTTTTTGATGAAAATTGGCAAAGGACCGGTTGCCACTAGAAAGCCGGATCGTCTTTAATGAAATTGGCAAAGGATCTGAGACCTTACAGGTAACGTCCGCTTTCCCAAAGTGGATCATCTCGGATAAGCGACTACCAGCCTCGCCTCGAAGTGGATCATCTCGGATAAGCGACTGCCAACCTCTTCTGGTAACACACAGCAGCTGCCCCAGTTGTTCCTCCTGCTTAGAATTTAAAGTTTCAATTAGAAAGGCAAGAGGCAACTTTCTGGTCTCTTTCATTAAAACAAAAGACTAGCAAGCATAGCTCACTGCAATGCAAACTAAAAACAGATTAGCAGTAAAACAAAGAAAAAATGCAAGCATGGCATACTAAGGCAAATTCTTTGGGGCGAAGCAATTTATATCCGATTCAGTTGCAATTTAAGAATGGATTTCAATTAAGCAGAAGATAGCCTCGCTTGCACAGTGATGATGGGTTAGCTCAGCGTAAGCTAAGTCTTAGCTCCGCCTAAGACAGTTATACTGAAGGAGTGTTAAAAAGAGCTAAGTCCTAACCTCGCCTATACGGCTAAGCCAGATTGATCCAGAGGGACACAGTCTTGACCCCACCTGTATGGCAAGACTGGCTCAACCTTGAAGAAAGTAAGTCCCAATTCCTGCCTATGTGGCGAAATTAGTAGGCAAACATGCAATGATCTTTTTTTATCAATCGAAAATGATAGCTTCGCCGGGAAGCTGGGAAACAAAGCTTAAGCCATCAGTCAGATACAAAATGAAGAGCAAGGGAAATCAATTCCTGAAGTAGCTGATAAAGCTAAATTAAGGGAGATAAACTCCCTAAAGTCATTAGTTCATTGGTAAAGTCTCTGATGACCGAGACTCACCAGTTCTTGGCCGATTAAATCTGAGTATATTTCTCTAACAACCAGGAGAAGTCATGAACAGACTGCTTCTCTGTAGAGGACTTCAAGTGTCCTATTTGTAGGCCTCATGGCCTGATCGCACCGCTGCTGCTTCAAGCAAAGAAGCGCGAGCGAATTTAAGGCATTTACTGAGCCTTGAGAAAGGGAATAGTCTCCCTCAGAAATGCACAAGAAAGGAATGATCTCCCTCGTTAATGCAAGAGAAGTTATTTCAACTTCGGCAAAGGAAATAATCCATCTCGTAACTAGCCGAAAGCAGTTAGTCTCGGGAAAGGAATGGCGTTCCAAGACCAATTTGACGCGAATCTCCTCCGGGAGGCTCGGACGCGAAGCTACCCAGGATCGCGAATCTACACGATTCTTTGGTGAATTTATCCTAAAGCAGGATTGAAAGCGAAGCTGAACCCAACCACCATGGCGACGTTCGTACTTCACATATCATCAATCAAAGCAATTCAAAGTATTTCGAAGCCTGAACCATTCCATTGCAGACTTTTGAATACTTTGAAGGGGGTCTTGTTGACACTTTAAAAAAGACAAGATTCTTACTAGCCTGAACAATGTCTAAACTTGTTGACATTTATAAAAGACAAGTGACAGACAAGCTGATGACCAGTTCTGTACCCATCTCCAAGGGATAAAGCAGCAATTTGGACTCTACTGATCTAGTGAAGTAGATAGTGAGCCCAGATTGTCTCTGAAGAGACCTAAGCAGGTCAAAGATGTTAAGTTAACTCAACACTTAACATCACATGAGCCCAAGGGGATAGCTTCACCTGAGAGGCTAAGTTTATTCAACTTCGCCTTGAAGCTATTCAAAGCTCAATCAGTGAGCTAACTTATAGCTTCGCCTGAAGTACTCAGTTAACTCCGCAGAGAGTTAGCTTCGCTCGAAGCCACAAATAACCGCGTAGAAGGATGTTCGGTAGCTTCGCCACAGATGTTATCTAGCTCCACTGGAGAGCTTTCTTCTAACTTCGCCAGATGTTCCTTCCAACTCCGCTGCGAGCTCGACGCAGCAGCTCAGCTGCGGGTCTTTCATGGTCAACCTTTGACCAATTAAATCTCTAGATGAGATCAAATCAATTCAAGATTAAGATCAAATCTAATCAAGATCAAATATCAGATCAAATTTGGTAGTTGTTTGCCATAATCTCTTGACTCACCTGAAACGAGTAAGAAGATCAGGGGAGATCTTTCAATTATTTGAAAAGAATCAAAACAGATCAGGAGATCAACCTACCTGCTATTCCTAACTTCGCAGAAGCTGATTCTAGCCTCGCAGTAAGGCTACTTTCCAGATTTAAACAGATTGACTCAATCTGTTTCCAGATTTTCAAGGGACAATTATACCCTGTTTTCCCTATAAATAGCCCACCAGAGGCATACAAAAAAAAGAGGGAGAGCACGCAAGAGGCGCATAAACGCACGCACAGAGAGAGGCGGCTAAACAGAGATATATTCTCTAGCTTTCAAGAATTCAGAGAACTACTTCTCTAATCAGGGTGCTGATACCCTAATACCTTCCTTCCTCTCAAGGAATTTTCGGAACCATGCGAGAAGGAATTTCCAAGTGAAGGCAGTTTGAGAAGTAACAAGAGGGTTCTACCAACCTTCTATTCTCTGATTCCCCGAACCAGGCGAGAAGGGAATCCCATCGATCGCATCGTCAAAGGACAAAGTGGTCGCGCGCTGACCATACTCTTATCGGCACACTTCTCCAGAATCTCAGAGGAGATCTACTTGTAATCTTTTGTGTTACTTGTAATTTAGCTCCTCGACACTTTTTGTAAGTTTTTCCCTTTGCAAAATCAATGGAAAACAAATTTATATTTCTTGTGCTATATGTGGATGACATTCTATTAGCAAGTAACGATATAGATCTTCTACTTGAGATCAAGAGTTTTCTCTCAGGGCCTGTTTGGTTAAGGGTGGAAGTGAGGAAGTGAAGAAGTGAGGAAGTGGTAATAGTTCTCTTTGGTACTGGGAATTGGTTAGTAAGTTTTTTGGTGTTTGGATGTTGTTGGGAAGTATGGTTTGGAAATGTTATGTTTTTTCCGGTGTTTGGATGGTAATGTGGAAGTGAAAGTGGAAAAGTTGACTACAAAGTTGACCGCAAAATAATATTAAATTAAAAATTAATTAAGAAAAATAAAAATTAGACTGTAATTAGAATACAAGTGAGATTTACATGAGCAAAAAATTAACTGTTTTGTGCTACAATTTATTACAAATGAGATTTACATGACCACAAAATTAACTGTAGCACTCTAGAAGTGAGGAAAACGTTGTGTAAAGGAGAAAAGAAAGAAGGAAAAAAAACTTTTTCCATTTTCCTTTTCCGGTGTTTGGATGAACAGCGGAAATGAGAAAAGACACTTCCTACTTCCTCACTTCCACCCATTCCTTGAATCCAAACAGCCCCTCAAAGAATTTTGAGATGAAAGATCTTGGAGACGCTTCTTTTGTGATTGGCATCCAGATTCAACGTGACTGGACATGTGGAATATTAGGTTTATCACAAAAGGCCTATATCGATAAGGTGCTAGATAGATATGGCATGAAGAATTGCTCTAAGGGAGATAAATTAAGTCTACCTAATGTCCTAAGAACGATCTACAGAAAGAGCAAATGAAAGACATTCCATATACATAGGCGGTTGGATGTCTGATGTATGCTCATGTTTATACCTGTCTAGACATAACATATACCATTGAGAAACTTGCCAGATACTTGATCAATCCTGGGATTGATCACTGAAAGAATACCAAGAAGGTAATGCGATATCAATATAAGACTACAAGAAATCTAATCAGTTGTAGCTGATTGGATACACAGATTCAGATTATGCTGGATGTATCGACAATAGGAAGTCCACTTCATGTTACATTTTCCTTATTGTAGGAAGATAGTGGATTTAGTCGAGAGGCCATTACAGCTACACTGTGACAATAAGAGCTATAAAGCTTTATTGCAATAGTGACAAGAGTTCAGCAAAGTTGAAGCATATCGACATCAGTTTCTTGTCATCAATGATAAAGTTCAGAATCATATTTTGTCCGTTGATAGTGATGACACTATTCTTAACATTACAGATCCACTCATTAAAGGACTTTCACCTAAAGTCTTCTTAGAGCATATTGCTCATATGGGGATGACTAGTCATTATGATATCCTGATTTTGTGGGAGTGGATAATTTTATGTAACAGACATTATTTCTAAGTACACTTTATGGATATTTGTTGATTCTGATAAATAAATTTATAACTGTATTTTTCCTAAAGTTTATTTTTTGTGCATTGAGTTTGTTGAATTAGCAGTTAGACTCGTTGGAGTCATAAAGTTAGACTCGTTGGAATCATAAGGCTAAACTCGCTGGAGTCATAAAGTGGAAGCCAGTTGGAATTGTACCTTATTTGATCAGAGGACATTTCCATGCCACACGTCCACATTTGATCTATGTCGTTAGGGGCTCTGAAACTTGTGATGTGGAAGGTCCTACCTCAATTATACAGAAGGTAATAATCGTCATGTTTGATGGCAGGACACTTAATGGACCAGATTGTTCTGAAACGTGGTTTGTTGGCGGTTAAAGTTTTGACATCATAAAGTTATGCATAATATCTATTCAGTATAACTTGCTTAGCCCAAGTGGGAGATTGTTAGACTTATTTTGTTTTAAAGTCTAATTTATTTTGGGCCTAATCAAGTCAATTGGATATTTGCACCCGCCCACTTAAGCTATGTTGTTTAATCCAATAAAGAATTGGTCAAACCTAAATGGTTTGGGTCTAGACGCGTTTTCAATTACACTTAGCCATGAGTGTATTTAAATTAAAATGTGGGACTCATCTACACGTGTGGAACTCGTGTTATAAATCAAGAGCCTAGATCTATGATGAGTTGAACTAGGATTTCTTGATGCTATATATATCATGAGTAGGGTTCCCTCTCCACCAACAACCATAACCATCTCTCTCTTGGAGGCCTCTCATCTCCTCTAAGGATAAAGAAGAGAACTTGGTGGCTGGAGAGAAGAATCCTCTCCCTCAACTCCGGCGTCCTCGAGATCGTGCAACCTTCGGCATCCTCTTCGTGATAGAATCAGGTATGCCTAAAACCCTCCTTCCCTTTGATCATGATAAAGAGGCTTACAGTATATGTGTAGATCTTATATGAAATAAATTTAGATCTAACACGCCTAGCTACGCACGCCGAGAATCTACTCTCGAACGAGTAACTGTAAAACGTTGAGCGCTAACTGCAGCAGAACCACGTGATTTTTTATGACAAAAATGCTCTAACTTGTGTTAATACAATTAACAAAGATTGGGTAGGAATTTTTGAAAAAAAATTAAAAAAAATTTATTTCTAATAAAAACTAATACATCATTTGGAAAATGTCTTCTGCAATCATGACATCAAATCCTTGAAATGTGCCCTTTCAAAATTGTAAAAAGGTATCCCTTCAAGCCTTAAAAGATCAAATTATACCAGCTGATTCTACTCCTGATAGTTGCACCACTCTCTTATCAGTTGATAATCACGGATCATTATCATCAAAATAATATTTTATTAATACTTTTTTTTATCATGCGGCCCCTTAAGCTTACACCAATTGAAGAAAGCCTACATAAAGAAATTAGCAAAATATATAATGTCGGTGCATATATTATATTAAAATTGTAATGACAAGCAAATATAATTTTTTATGAAAATTTGGTAGCGCACAATATTATTTTTAAATTCCAAGCATCCACAGCCACAAACTTATATCATCACGTCGACCGACATAAGGTTTTGTTACCTAATCCTCACTTTTTTCCTCCAACTTGCATCCTTGATTACATCATCCAATCTAATCCTAAACATTGTAGTTAATATCCAGTCCATGCAGACTCGAATACGTCTGAAGAAGTTTTTCAGTCAGCAGGCTCAATTAAAAAGGTATCAAAATCACTTCATGGACTATTAAAGAAATAGGGTAAATTGCACAAACCTCCCGTATTATTTGGGTCTTGCGCAAAAGCCCCCTACATTACTAAAGGTTGCACATTGCCCCTTGGGGGCTGGTTCCGTCAGTTTGCCGTTATGGACGGCACGTGCATGCGACGTAAAACTCTAATTAATCAATTAAACTTTATTTTTCTTAATTATCACAATAATTAAATACTAAAAATAATTAACTAACAAATTAGATAATTAAAAATTTTAATTAACCCCATCCCTTCTTCCTCCTCCATGCCGCCAGGAGGAAGAAGAGGGGGAGGAGGAGGAAGGGGAGGGGATGGAAGGCGGGCCATGGGGAGGGGAGGAGGGGCTAGCGGGAGGAGAGGGAGGGGAGGCGGGCCAGGGGGAGGGGCTAGGGGAGGAGGAAGAAGGGAGGGCGGAAGAGTTTAATTAATTGATTGTTTAATAATAATTTATTACTTAATTAACTAGGTAATTAAAAATCATGTTTAATTGATTAATTAGTTTTTACGTGCATACCACATGTCTTTTATTAACAGTTAACTAATAGAGTTGACCCCGGGGGCAATGTGCGGTTTTTGATAGTGTAGAAAAGTTTGACTTGCCGTGATTTATATGTGTGCATTTGTTCCATTCTCTCTACCTTCTGGCTCCGGCTCTGATGTTGTTAATCTCTTTCCCAACAATAGAGACTACGTTGTAAGTCTATATATACATCGGTATTTTTCTTTAAAGAAAAGAAATGTAGCCCCATATCATTGACGTGGGGGGCCTCCTTAGGTTTATTCGATCAAGCTCCACATGTCAATGATGTAATAAATATGTCTCATTTTCAATGAATAGAAAGTCAAGGTGAATTTGTGGACGTGTCGTTGCGATTGGAGCTATTAGTTCACTTCCAGAGACAGATGCCTCCAGTTTAATTTTTGTTTTAACTTTTTTTTTTTTTGGTGTGGGGGTTTTCCTTCAAGTCTAGAATCTCCAAGTAAGTGAAAATAAAAGTGAAACTTTTTGTTCTTTCCTTGGTGAATACAAGGAAAGATGGAAAGAGAGAAAGAAGAAAAGATAGAAAAAACGCAATAATTTATATATGGACGGGCCTTTCGAGTTTGAGGCCTCGCTCTTTCTCTCAAAAAGAAGAGCCGAGAATTATCTCTTTGAAGATAAAACCAAGTAGAAATATAATGCATCAATAAGTTGAGAAGAATCATCAAAGAAAGGATTTTGTTTATCACATTAGATAGGTTTTATGGATAGTGATGTGAACAGTACTCGATATATAAATTATATCGAGAAAGAGGATTGGGGTTTATGATTGCTTTTTATACTTTAAATTCATGGCAATATATCTTCTAAGTTCTTCTCATAGATGAAGAATTATGTAAATTTTTCTGTCCCATACTTCTTCTTTCTGTTGTTATAATCCCGTATGCACTCAAATTTATACAAAGAAAGGCTCGAGGATCACAATTGTGATGATTCTCAAAACCTTGATTACAGTCCCAACAAAAGTATCAGAGCTCAAGTTCAAGAAGCAAAAGATGAAGAGACATCCAACTCTATCAAGTGGAGATATATTCGTTTTCAGGTGAAGAGACATCATCAAAACATTGTCGAGAGAGAGGAGGAAGATGAAAATTGCAGTGGTAAATAATTGCAACATGAAGATAACAGATGATTAAAGCGTGAAAGGCTAGTCATGACCTAAATTGCGCGAAACTCGTGTAATTCAATTTAGTACAGTTTTTTTTTTTTTTAATTAATTCAATTTAAAACGATGTACTTCAATAGGATAAAAGGATTTTTCGAAATGATAGTACTAAAGAGTTTTTTGTAATGTACTAAAGAAAAATGAAGGAGAGATAAGAAAAGACTTTAATTGTCTCGCAACCATAACAAACTATTTTCGTTCCTTCATATTTGCCGGTTGGCCCAGAGACCACACTTTGCTCGTCCAATCCCACTTGCGTGCGCGTACGTAACACAACACAAAACAAAAGAAAAAAAAAAAAAAAAAGGCAATTGATTGATCCTCTACGTGAGAGTGAGACCCCCTTTTTCTTTGCAATCAAATTTCTCCCATCATTCTCCACCACTACAGTCTGTTTTGGCCTCCTCGTCGTAGATGCAATCATCTCTCTCTCTCTCTCTCTCTCTCTCTCTCTCTAGATCTCAGCGCATGCACACTGCTTAAGTGTTGTCCAAAGTGTCATCTTGCTTGCTTTTTCCTAACCTCGCCTTTTGATTATTGCATCAATTACTATCAAAACTAGACAAGATTCCAACTGGGCAGGTGACTGATTTCATGAGTTGGCTACTCAAAATTTTCGTTTCAACCACGGAATGATTGATTGCATTTTATCTTTTTCTTTTTCTTTTTGCTTTTGATTCGATTTTTCCACGACCGAAAGGGTCTTATCTTGTTTGTCAATATTGGTTTTTGCTTACATTATATGTATAGTTTCTATAGGGTGAGGTTGTAGCAAGTAGGTTTCGTCTGATGGGGGCTATATGTTTGTAAGCTAGGATTGATCGATCACACACGCCAGCCGTTTTGGGCAAGGCTCGATTTTGGATTCTTCTCTCGTTTTTTTTTTGCTAGATTTTGGTTGCGTGTCAAACTGCATGCAGTTTAGTTGAGATTTAGTGTGCATGCATGATTCAATATTTTTTTTTCCCCCTTCTTTGAAACAATATACCCCTCGCGTTTTCTTAAAGAGATTTTAACAAACAGCTCAATACAAATATAGTACAAAGGAAACAAATAACAACAAAATATCCTCATCCCTCTCATATAAAAAAAAATAATCACAGGACTCATATGGTGGTCGGTGTGGCTGTGCAAGAGATGTGGTGGTCCGAACTGATCATCTTGACTCAAGCATCCTGAACGCCATGACATGCTCATCGTCCAAATTGTTGGTTTCTGCTTAACAGGAATCAGTCTGACAACTATTCAAGATCACTGAAATATCAACAATCTAATTGGCCAGGTCGGCAAATATCAGGTGGGAGGGTTTCCGTTCAATAGAACGTTCCTTAATTTAAGAACCACCTTTCAATTTCCTTCCTTGGTTAAACACCAATTAGACTGAATCTAAATTAGTCTCGATATACTGTAAAGTATATCCCCTGTATAAAGAACTTAATTCACTTATGCAGTATTTGGAGTGAGGTACGCTTAGAGCGAATTTCCTTAAGACAATTACGTCCCCCGCACCGGTGCTAACGTGATAATGGACGCTGGTCTCCCAAGATACAACACTCCTTCACGGTATTTGGATAGCACTACCAAATCACCATACGGTCGAACCGTAGTCAACCAGTACCTTCACAGGATTGTTGAAGCAGCGGGACAAGGACAAATTTCGAATGAATATTTGCCTTTACTTTGGAGTAGCACCCACTGTTGAAGACGAAGGAATGTTGAAGAATATTCTTCTTCAAAAGTCCCAGATTCAGACAACAATTCCATAAAAGAATCTGTTGAATTTTCTGAGCCCTCTTTCAGAACGAATTTTGCAGAATCTTCTTTGGAAGTCGCTTCGGAAACCGAGTTACGGATTTCCCACTTCTCGCTGGAAGTCGCTTCGGAACTCCACTGCCAGTTCAGAACTTGCTTCAGAACTCTGAGAGAGAGAGATTTATTTCTCGCTGTTGTTGGTGTGTCTGAGAAAGGGAAACCGGAGCGCTATTTATAGCGCTCCGGGAGGGGCATTTTCGTCCACTAAATCCCAACAGTTGCAGCGGTTCGGACAGAACCGTCGCAACTGTTCGGTCCAAACCGCCCAACTGCACAGACGATTTTCAGACATCCGTTGGCGGGCGGTTCGGATCCATTCGCAGACATCCGTTGGCAGGCGATTCGGATCCGGAGCGGAGCGGGTTTGGTTCGGGTAGCGGAGCAACCCATACCCTTGAGACCTGATTCAAAAAGAACCAGGCCAGGTAGGGAACCCGAACCCGAACCCGAGCCCGGCACCGGCGCCGGCCGGCCGCAGCCAGCGGCGGCGCGCGCGCGCATGCACGCGTGTGCGAGCATAGTTCCCTCCTTTTCGCGCGCGAAAACTCCAAGTACCCAAAGGGTACGCCCTTTGTTCTCAATTTTCTCTATTTATACACCACAAACTTTCATCCCATGGCCAATGTGGGACTAAATACTTTTAGCTACCTTTAGTCCCATTTTGGCTTTGAATTAGGCAATCTTTAGACTTGAATATCTCATTCATTCGAAGTCGGAATTGAACATGTGAATATACCATGTTCATCCCCAATGGAAGGAGAACACACTCCAACCATCATCCAATTGATTCGATCAACGGATCTTGCCATAATTCAGCTCAAAGATTCGCTTTTATATTCTTCAATTCCAACAATCCCCCACAATGAATGGAGATTCAAGGAAATGACACACAAAGAGACTGACTCTATTGTGAAAGGTACTTTAGAAAAGAAACTGCATCAGGATAGGTGAACTAGGTCTTGAACCTTTCATAGCGAAAGCTTTATCGGACTTACTGGCTAATCAATGAACTAGGTCTTGAACTGTTAGCCGTTAGTGTAAGTCAAGTCAACAAGCCTCACACAGTGACTTTCCAAATCAACTTTGGTTCTCGGTTGTGTCCGTTTTGGCCCTGGACATTCTTAGTTTCAGAGAGTATCTTTAGGGAATAACAGCCTCCATAGAAATTCCCAAAGAGCCGACCCAACTCTATACTCACATAGGTGATCGTCCTATTAAGAGTAGTCTACTCTACTCCACTTGTTTAGTAACAAGATATAGGCATCATTAAAAGAATTAAGCTTATCCTTAATCCACTTGTAGAAAAGCACTTATGTGCACCTTAGGAATGGATTGGAGTCAAGCTCCCAAGTGCTTACTTGTTGAGTCAATCATAACTAGTTTTTCCTCTTGAACTTAGTCCGTGGGATCTCCAGTCGCTAAGTGAGGTTTCCATTAAGCTGACTCGGTAAGGTTAGGCTTTTAGACTCATTCCCCTCGATGCGCAGTTTATACGCTCTCCACTTAAACCTTTAGTAAGCGGATCCGCTAAATTATCTTTTGACGATACAAAGTCAACAGAGATAATTCCATTTGAGAGCAACTGCTTTACGTTATTATGTCTACGACGAATATGTCTAGACTTACCGTTGTATATAACATTTTGTGCCCTAGATATGCTGCTTGATTATTGCAGTGTATACATATAGCGGGCACTGGCTTTTGCCATAATGGTATATCTTTCAAGAATTGTCGAAGCCATTCTGCTTCTTCTCCAGCCTTATCTAAGGCTATGAATTCTGATTCCATAGTGGAACGGGCAATACATGCTTGCTTAGAAGATTTCCATGATACCGCTGCTCCTGCTAGAGTAAATACGTATCCGCTAGTTGATTTTGATTCCTCAGAATCTGCAGTCCAATTAGCATCACTGTATCCTTCAAGTATAGGTGGATATTGTCCATATCTCAAGGCATATTCCTTGGTATGTGATACGTAACCCAATACTCGTAGTAGAGCGGTCCAATGTTGATCACTAGGATTACTAGTGTATCTACTTAACTTGCTTACAACGTAAGCAATATCAGGTCTAGTGCAATTCATCAAATACATTAGACTTCCGATAATCTGAGAATACTCCAACTGGCGTATTCCAGTTCCTGTATTCTTATGAAGGTGGACGTGTGAGAGAAAAGGATTTGTATTCTCCTTTATCCCATGATCCTTGAATCTTTCTATCATCTTATCCACGTAGTGAGATTGAGATAGACTGATTCCATCTGGTATTCTAGTGATTTTAATTCCTAAAATTACATCAGCAACCCCCAGATCCTTCATGTCAAAACTGTTGGATAACATTCTTTTAGTGGACTTAATAATTTCAATATTAGTCCCAAGTATCAACATGTCGTCTACATAAAGACAAACAATGATACATGCATTTTCAACTGTTTTCGTGTAAACACACTTATCGCATTCGTTGATAGTGAATCCATCTTTGATCATGACACTATCAAATTTCTCATGCCATTGTTTTGGAGCCTTCTTCAGACCGTATAAGGATTTTACCAATTTACACACCTTGTGTTCTTGGCCCTTGACTATAAATCCTTCAGGTTGTTCCATATATATCTCTTCATTTAATTCACCATTTAAGAATGCAGTCTTGACATCCATTTGATGGATATCTAAGTTATGCAATACTGCAATTGCAATCAACATCCGAATGGACGTTATTCTTGTTACTGGTGAATAAGTATCGAAGTAGTCAAGTCCTTCTTTTTGTCGATAACCCTTGGCTACTAATCTAGCCTTGTATTTATCGATAGATCCATCGGGTTTTAATTTCGTTTAAAAATCCACTTACACCCAATTGGTTTACTGCCAGGAGGCAAGTTTACCAATTCCCAAGTATGATTACTTAGTATGGATTCTATTTCGCTATTTATAGCTTCTTTCCACATTTGTGCTTCTGGGGTTGACATAGCCTCTTTAAATGTTTGAGGCTCACTTTCAATAGCGTATACTAAGAAATCTGGACCAAAAGATTTTGAGATTCTAGATCTCTGACTTCTTCTTGGTTCAGTTTCCACATTAACAATTGGTTCCTCGGGGCTTTCTTCCCTGAACGCCATCTCGTGTGTTCTTTTCCCAGAAGTCTTATCTGCTTCCCGTTTGTATGAAAAGATATCTTCAAAGAACACAGTGATTAGTCTCTAATTTTGCATAATTTTCATCACATTCTCATATTTATTTCATGTAAAATTCTACTAATAAAACCTTAATTGCTTGATCCTAGGTCCATGGTGGGCAAATGAAGAAGAAGATCTAAATCACCATTTATTTGGTGATTAAAAGGCCTAAAAGATAGTCATTGACTTAAGAGGCTGGTTTCGTCAAAACCAGAGATACAAAACCAGAAACCGGGAATCCAGCTGACAAGGGAACAACCAGGCGGCGCGCCGCCAAAGTACTGCAGCGGAAACGCGGCATATGCCGCGTTTTCGCGGCCATGTGGGCGCGCGGCGCGCCACATTTTGGGCCAGGGATTGTCTCCTGGCCCCCTCATCCCTGATGCCCATAAAAGCCCTCCTGGGTTCTTCTGTTGAAAGGGGATCCAGAGAGAAAAGTTGTGTAGTTTGATTTTCTTTGTAGTTGTTGTTGTTGTTCTTCTAGTTCTAGTTTTTTGTCTTAGCCATTAAAGTGAAAGAGAGAGAGTGTGTAAAGAGTTGTATTTGAAGGGTGACAAGATAATACAAGTACTACTTCTCTTCCTTCTTTCCATTTACTTGTCTTTGCATTTGCTTTTACTTCATTGTTGTAGTGTAAACTTGTTGTTCTTTACTTCTTCCCTTTATTTGTTTCTTGTTATAGTGTAACTCTCTTCTTTTCCACTTCTTTTCCTTTGTTGTTTCTTTTCTTTTTATGGCTAACTAACTTTCTCATTAGCATGGCTAACTAACTACTAACCCACTAATTTCTAACACTTGTTTGATAACCCGCATGAGTCAATAGTGCCAAACAAGCCTTGTGCAAATGAGAGCTATGGCATTTTAAGATGAGGGTTCTAACTCTAAATTACCTACAAGTATCTACTTTCTTATACTTCATGCTTAATGAGTTTTGATGATCTATGAGCTGTGTACTTTACTTGTTATTGTAAGTTAGAGACATTTCCTTTTAACTTTGCCGATACCAATAGTGCACTCGAGTCTTCCTTATTCTCGCCTTCTATCGGATCTTGATAAGGGAATGTCCGAGTTTTTGCCGTGTAAGGCTAAGTTTTAGGATGAACTTTCACTCGATTTCCACGTGATTAGTTCCAATGCACAAGAGTTGTGTTTGCCTATGATCCATCGTGAGGCTATCTTCAAAAAGTTAGAAATTAGTGAGAGCACTTAGTAGAAAAGTTAGCCATGCATTTTTACAACTAAAGAATCCACTTTTTACAAACCACCAAAACATTTTCCATCGATTCTTAAAACAACTTGTCTTCACTTTTCAATTCTTTATTTGGAAACAAGAACTTTCTTTCTTCTTGAACTTTGAAAGCCGCATCAAGCTTCTATCGCTCTCCCTCCTTGTGGATACGACCCGTATAGCCACTTCGCTACTACGGAAGAATCGCAAAAGCAGTAACATCAACCCACACTCCCTTTCTACTTTTCTTATGCTTGCTTTTTTGCCGATCAAATTTTGGCGCCGTTGCCGGGGAGGGAACGACTTTATTGTTCACTACTAAAGATTGTTCTTTTTCTTTTTGTGTAGGAGAAGTACCAAGGAGCTCACTTTCAAGGGAAGCAAAAGAGGTGGCCAAGGACATTGCGCGAGGATTTATTTGCCCTCGGAAAATTCGTGTAAAAACGAGTTTTTCCGATTGAAGTACTAACCTGCTCGTTTGCAGGGTTGCCGAAAGCCGCTAAAAAAAAATTGCTTTCTAAATTTTTTTTAGTTTCCTTGAATGCTTCACCCTATGCATGTGTAATAAACTCAACAGAAATTCATTTGTTGCTTAATTGAAATTTGGACTAGACTTTTGCATTTAGGGCACGTGTCTATTTCAATTCATTTCAATTTCTGTGAAGAGTGCTGGAGAAAAGGTACGTGTGCATTCATATAGAATAGGACCAACATTTTGAAGTGATTTACTACTTTGAATGTTACCTTGTTGTGAATAAACTGTACACTTGCACAATTGACTTTAAGGGCAAAACCCAAATAAACAAGATAAGGTGGGGATTTCATCACCCTTCCTTAGCCCAAAAACCATCTCCAAGTGCACTCACACTTTCCCAAGCCTTAACTAAAAATCAATAGACGTTGGCCCTAGGGACATCTCGGACTCACTAAGAGATTAACCGAGGTTGAAAATTGTAAGAACTATACTCTGTAAAATCGGTGTCTAAGGAAAGTGGATTGAGAGGTAAAGCCTCGAAAGCTCCGTATTTTGGCATAATTAGGCCCGTGGCTCCGCCCGGATACCTCCCCCCGAGCTTTGCCCTTTCCTGACCGATTAGCTTGTAGTCGAGTTCCTGCAACAACCTTCCCCGAAAAATCGACCAGTTAGGAGTCGTCTAGGTCCAGGTACCTTAGACTATGGCTTGTGGTTGTTTTTCTTTCTTTTGTTTGTTTTTCACTCTTTTCGATTGTTTGTTGTTTTTGCGTTGGTTGTGGTGTGCTGCATGCAAGAGTGGGTGAGAGATCCGTCAACTTCCAGATTAACAAGAAACACTTCTCTACCCTTGCATCCAGAACCGGTGATGGCGTCGCTTCAGGATAAATTTTACCCGATCAGAACTTCACTTCCATCTTGCATAAAACTTCCTGAAGCAAACGGCAATAATTTTGAGTTAAAGCCCCAATTCATTAACACTCTTCCAAATTTCATGGTTTAGAATCAGAGGACGCATACTTCTTTGTTAGGGAATTTGAAGAAGTATGCCTCATGATGCGTATACCTCAGCTAGGAGACGATGCCGTTAGGTTACGTTTCATCCCTTTTTCCCTAAAAGACCTAGCTAAGAAGTGGTTGTACAGCTTGGCAGCAGATTCAGTCACGACCTGGGATGATTTCGTCAAGGCCTTCTTGAAGAAATTCTATCCAATTCACAAAACTGCCCTCATTAGGAAGAACATTATGCAGTTTAGGTAAGAACCGAGTGAACCATTTTGGAGATACTTTGAGCGATTCAAAGATCTCCTAGCTCAGTGCCCTCACCATGGTGTGGAGAAATGGCGTCAGTGCCAGATTCTCTACGATGGATTAAATTATCAGACAAAACCCTTTTGGAAATCATGTGTCAGGGAGGGTTCTTGCAGAAGGATGAGAATCAGGGTTGGGATTTATTTGAGGATTTAGCGGAGAAAACCCTGCAATGGGAACCAGCCTCGGAAAAACCTAGGAATTCACAATTTATAGCTTCAAGAGGAGGGCTCCTATCTCTAAAATCATCCATAGCTGCCGAGGCTAAGATTGCTACCCTAATGAGAAGGATAGAGGATCTGGAAACGAAAGAGCCTGCCAGTGTCAACCAGATCAACCCACCACCAATTCACAATCCGGGTTGTTCATATTGTCTGGCACCAAACCATGTTTTGAAGAGTGCCCTGTTTTCCATGCCCAGCAAGTGCCACCGGAACACATGAACGCGGCTTACTCACGGCCGCCTCACAACCCCTACTCACAGACATACAATCCCGGCTGGAGGAATCACCCAAATTTCTCCTGGGCCCCAAACAATCCTCCCAGGTCTAATTTTTCCAACAACTTTCATCATCCTACTCCTCCACCAACTTTTCCCAGTCAAGCCCCAACTTCCTCGTCCCAAGGCTCACCAATGAAAAGAAAATCAGTAAATTGGAGGAGAGCATAGAGGCTTTCATAAAGTCCCAAGCTGCTTTCATGCAGAACCAGGGGCAAACTCTGAACAATCATTCACAGGCAATATCAAGGTTGGAAATGCAGATGAGCCAGTTAGCTAGCTCCCTAAGTGAAAGACCTAAGGGTACTTTGCCTAGTCAGCCGCTAGTTAACCCAAAAACCTCCAACCAAGCATATGAAATTCATGATCCATCGATTAACCAGTGTAATGTTGTTCACACACTGCGATCTGGAAAGAAGGTAGACAACCAGGTCTACCAACAAAAAAGTCCAGTCCATCCCGATCCCACTCCTGCCTCCACCTCTGCTAGTTCCTCCCAATCCGCTCCACAAACATCTGATGAGGACAAAGCTGCTGAACAAGTTCATAAGCCTGTAGCACCCTTTCCCAATAGGCTTAGGAACAACAATAAAAATATGCACATGGAGAAAATACTAGAGATGTTCAACCAGGTCAAATTGAATGTGCCACTTCTTGACGCTATCCAACAAGTCCCGGCTTATGCCAAATTTCTTAAGGATATGTGTACGAAGAAGAGAAAGACCAATGTGCCCAAGAAAGTGTTCTTGGCCACTAATATAAGCGAAATTCTGTCTGGTCCCATTCCGGTGAAATACAAGGATCCCGGATGTCCCACCATTTCCTGCACCATAGGACAGACCGAAATCAGTAGAGCGCTTCTTGACCTGGGAGCAAGTATCAACTTGCTACCTCTCTCAGTATACCAGCAACTTGGGTTGGGCGAGCTAAGCCCAACTCGAGTCACCATTCAGCTAGCTGATCGATCTGTGAAGATCCCGAAGGGGGAAATCACAGACGTCCTCATTCGGGTCAGGGATTTCATTTACCCCGTTGACTTTATTGTGCTTGAGACCCAACCCGTGTCCAATCTTAGGTCTCAAACTCCTGTCATCTTAGGGCGCCCATTCCTTGCTACAGCCAATGCCATAATCAACTGTAGGAACGGGTCCATGCAATTGACTTTTGGAGACATGACGAAGGAAGTCAATGTCTTCAATCTTGGAAGACAACCTAGGGATATCAATGATCAGACGTTTGAGGTCAATTCTATTGAAAACTTGACCAGTGAGCATGAGGACAGCATAGAGATAGAAACTGAGGCAGAGTTTGATCTAGAGGCTGAGGATTTTAATTTAGACTAGATCATAGATTCAGCAGTGGATTGGGCATTAAGCCCCAGTGTACCCCATCCTAGGATTGAAAGCCCAGAGATTGCCTCCAATGAAGCAACACCTTCCCTAGAGCTAAAAGCCCTGCCTGAACACCTCAAGTATGCCTACCTGGGCGGAAAGGACACCTTGCCAGTCATCATAGCATCCCACCTGACTGAGCAACAAGAGGACAGCTTAATGTCTATTCTGGAAAGACATAGGGAAGCCATTGGATGGACGATGAAGGGCATCAAGGGAATAAGTCCAGCCATAGTGCAACATAGAATCCATTTAGTTGATGAAGCAACCCCTAGGAGGGACCTACAACGCAGGCTTAACCCTCTCATGCAAGAGGCAGTGAAGGCTGAAATTCTGAAACTATTAGATAATGGGATCATTTATCCCATTTCTGATAGCCAATGGGTTAGCCCTGTTCATGCGGTCCCAAAGAAGGCTGGCTTTACGGTGGTAGAAAATGAGGAAAAAGAGTTGGTACAAACAAGACTGCCTACCAAGGTTCGTGTTTGTATCGACTATAGGAAGTTGAATGCTGCTACCCGTAAAGACCACTTCCCGCTACCTTTCATCGACCAAATGCTTGAGCGTTTGGCTGGACATGAGTACTACTGCTTTCTAGATGGGTACTCGGGATACAATCAAATCCCCATTGCTGCAGAAGACCAGGAAAAGATGACGTTCACCTGCCCGTTCGGAACCTTTGCTTATCGGCGCATGCCTTTTGGATTGTGCAATGCTCCCGCAACGTTCCAACAGTGCATGCTTAGTTTGTTCTCTGACATGGTGGAACGTTTTCTTGAGATTTTCATGGATGACTTCTCCATCTACGGAGATTCACTTGATCAGTGTCTTCATCACTTAGAGTTTGTGCTACAAAGATACATTGAGAAGAACCTAACTCTAAACTGGGAAAAATGTCACTTTATGGTGAGACAGGGGATTGTCTTGGGCCATGAGATTTCGAGGAGAGGCATAGAAGTGGATAAGGCTAAGGTAGAAGTGATTGCTAAGCTTCCACCACCCAAAAGCATCAAGGATATTAGATCCTTTTTAGGGCATGCTGGGTTCTACCGACGGTTCATTAAGGACTTTAGCAAAATCGCGAGGCCCTTAACCAACCTGCTCGCTAAGGACGTGCCCTTTGATTTCAACGATGAATGTTTCAAGTCATGGGGGAAGCTTAAGTAAGAACTGATTTCTGCGCCTATCATTTCTGCTCCTGATTGGGCCCAGCCATTTGAAATCATGTGTGATGCATCGGATTTTGCAATTGGCGCTGTTCTAGGACAGCGCATCGATAATAGGCAGCACGTGATCTACTATTCGAGTAGGACCTTGAATGACGCCCAACAGAACTATACAACGACTGAGAAGGAATTCTTTGCCGTTGTCTTTGCGTTAGAAAAATTCCGGCCTTACTTGTTAGGTTCGAAAATGGTGATTTTTACGGATCACTCGGCTCTGAAATACCTCATGACTAAGAAGGAAGTAAAAGCCAACTGATTCGGCGGATCCTTTTGCTTCAAGAGTTTGACTTAGAAATCCGGGATAAAAGAGATATAGAAAATGTGGTTGCTGATCATCTCTCACGAATTCCGAACGTACCAACCATCCAAGCTCCGATCAACGAGGATTTCCCAGACGAGCACATCCTAGCCATTCTTAAGGAACCCTGGTATGCTGACATCATTAATTACCTGGCCACGGGACAATTACTCGCTGACTGGACAAAGCAAGACCAATACCGCTTCTTTGCCCAAGTACGGTACTTCTTCTGGGAAGAACCGTATCTTTTTAAGTATTGTCCCGACCAAATAATTAGACGATGCATACCCGAGGAGGAACAGAGAAGTGTGCTCAGCTTTTGCCATGACCTTGCATGCGGAGGACACTTCGGTCCTCGCAAGACTGCAGAGAAGGTTCTACAAAGTGGGTTCTACTGGCCCACTTTGTTCAAAGACTCATATCATTTTTGCAAGTCATGTGCAAACTGTCAGAAAATTGGGAAAATTTCTAGGAGAGACATGATGCCCCTGAACCCGATCCTTGAAGTTGAAATTTTTGATGTTTGGGGTATCGATTTCATGGGGCCATTCCCCAACTCCTTCGGTAACCAATTCATTTTGGTTGCTGTAGATTATGTCTCTAAGTGGGTAGAAGCTGTGCCAAGCAAAACGAATGACAACAAAGTGGTTGTCATATTTCTCAAAGAAAACATCTTCTCCTGGTTTGGCACCCCTAGAACGATAATTAGTGATAATGGATCGCATTTCTGCAACAGAGTTTTTGAAGCTCTGATGCGAAAATATTCCATCAATCACAAGTTATCGACCCCGTATCATCCCCAGATAAATGGGCAGGTTGAAGTCACCAACCGACAGATCAAGCTCATTCTGGAAAAGACTGTCGGACAGAACCGAAAGGATTGGTCGGTTAAGCTCAATGATGCATTGTGGGCTTACCGCACCGCATTTAAGACAGTTTTGGGGATGTCTCCTTATAGAATCGTGTTTGGCAAAGCCTGTCATCTGCCAGTAGAGTTGGAACACCGGGCCCTCTGGGCAATTAAGCAACTCAACTTTGATCTGACCAGGCCGGTGAACTTAGGAGACTGCAGATTTCTAAATTAGAGGAGATATGAAATGAAGCCTATGAGAATGCCCGAATCACCAAGAGCAGGACTAAACTTTCCCATGACCAAATCATAACCCGGAAAAACTTTGCCCCGGGAGATAGGGTTCTACTGTATAACTCTAGGTTTCATATTTTCGCGGGAAAGCTGAAAACTCGTTGGTCGAGACGGTTCATTGTGCGCACTGTTTTCCCACACGATGCTGTGCTTATTGCAGACCCTCAAAATAACACGGAATTCAAAGTGAATGGGCACTGACTGAAGCCCTTCTTGACCACTGAGCCTATGACTCCAGATGATAGTGTGCTGACTCTTTTTGCCCCGTCATACACCTAACCACCACAACTAAAAAATAAAAAAAATAAAAAATAAATAAAAAATAAAAAAATTGTTTATATGTTTACCCCTTCTACATTCTTTTTGACCTTTCTTTCGCCTATTCGTACTTGGCCGCCCGAGTCCGCGAAGACGGTAACATCATTTCTTCACCCTATATATTGCATTCACTTTTCCATATGCATTCATTGAGGACAATGCATTAGATAGGTGTGGGGGGGGGGGGGGGGGTGCTAACACTTTTTCTTTTTCCTTTTATTCTTTCTTTTTCTTTCAAAAAAAAAAGTCTCCAGATTGAAAAGAAATTTCATACTCTTTATAAAAATATCAAAAGATTGTAGGAATTACGGGAACCTTAGTAATAAATCTTTATTTTGCCTAAGTAAATAAGAAAGAATGGTTTGACTAAAAAGATAGGAGGGATAAGGAAAATAACTCATACATTTTATTTAGCCTTAGTAGAATATGCATAACCCACACACACATGCTTGGGATTTAGAGACACAACTCTGAAAAAAAAAAAAGCTGGATAATTGTGCCTCAAGAAGCATGATTACTCACGCCAAAAAAATATATATATATACACAATAATGTATAAATAAATCTTGATTTCGTGGCCTACTCTACTTGCATATCTGACCTGAAGGGTGTTTTTTCACCTGGTGCCCTAAGACCATCTGGATTGGGAGTCATCGGTTTGATATGTGTTACATAAGTGAAGTAGAAAGCCTAATGGACACAAGAATAATAAGTAAATATTAATAAAATTAAATGATATTCAGAGTTGAGTTGAAAAATCCCAAGCACATCACACTTACACATTATGCATATCTATCTAAAGCAAAATAAAAAAATGAGTTAGAAGTACAAAATCCTTCCTAAATTTAAAGAAAAACTATAGTTTCTTCTTCTTATGAAGGCTAAAGTATAAGAGGACTTATGAGGGTTAAACCTAATTCTTACATCACTCGGTCATTTTTACTTAGATGATTGAAAGTTCTTTTTCATGACAAAAAAAATCCTAACAACTAACTTCTTTACTTACTGGATTTTGTGGGTGCAATCCGCTGAAAACCCTCAGGAGACAACACTCCTCCTCTAGGGAAACCTAGAAGTTTAAAGGCTTGTTGCACATGCTCAGTGCAATCGCGTCACCTGCGAAAGTGGTATAATAATTTTCTTATTTTTGTTTTGCTCGGGACGAGCAAAAAGATAAGTGTGGGGGTGTGATTAGTCTCTAATTTTGCATAATTTTCATCATATTCTCATATTTATTTCATGTAAAATTCTACTAATAAAACCTTGCTTGCTTGATCCTAGGTCCATGGTGGGCAAATGAAGAAGAAGATTTAAATCACCATTTATTTGGTGATTAAAAGGCCTAAAAGATAGTCATTGACTTAAGAGGCTCGTTTCATCAAAACCAGAGATACAAAACCAGAAACTGGGAATCCAGCCGACAGGGGGACAACCAGGCGGCGCGCAGCAGGCGGCGCTGCGCGCGCCGCCAAAGTACTGCCGCGGAAAAGCGGCATATGCCGCGTTTCCGCGGCCATGTGGGCGCGCGGCGCGCCACATTTTGGGCCAGGGTTTGTCCCCTGGCCCCCCTCATCCCTGATGCCTATAAAAGCCCTCCTGGGTTCTTCAGTTGAAAGGGGATCCAGAGAGAAAAGTTGTGTAGTTTGATTTTCTTTGTAGTTGTTGTTGTTGTTCTTCTAGTTCTAGTTTTAGGTCTTAGCCATTAAAGTGAAAGAGAGAGAGTGTGTAAAGAGTTGTATTTGAAGGGTGACAAGATAATACAAGTACTACTTCTCTTCCTTCTTTCCATTTACTTGTCTTTGCATTTGCTTTTACTTTATTGTTGTAGTGTAAACTTGTTGTTCTTTACTTCTTCCCTTTATTTGTTTCTTGTTGTAGTGTAACTCTCTTCTTTTCCACTTCTTTTCCTTTGTTGTTTCTTTTCTTTTTATGGCTAACTAACTTTCTCATTAGCATGGCTAACTAACTACTAACCCACTAATTTCTAACACTTGTTTGATAACCCACATGAGTCAATAGTGCCAAACAAGCCTTGTGCAAATGAGAGCTATGGCATCTTAAGATGAGGGTTCTAACTCTAAATTACCTACAAGTATCTACTTTCTTATACTTCATGCTTAATGAGTTTTGATGATCTATGAGTTGTGTACTTTACTTGTTATTGTAAGTTAGAGACGTTTCCTTTTAACTTTGCCGATACCAATAGTGCACTCGAGTCTTCCCTTATTCTCGCCTTCTATCGGATCTTGATAAGGGAATGTCCGAGTTTTTACCGTGTAAGGCTAAGTTTTAGGATGAACTTTCACTCGATTTCCACGTGATTAGTTCCAATGCACAAGGGTTGTGTTTGCCTATGATCCATCGTGAGGCTATCTTCAAAAAGTTAGAAATTAGTGGGAGCACTTAGTAGAAAAGTTAGCCATGCATTTTTACAACTAAAGAATCCACTTTTTACAAACCACCAAAACATTTTCCATCGATTCTTAAAAACAACTTGTCTTCACTTTTCAATTCTTTATTTAAAAACAAGAACTTTCTTTCTTCTTGAACTTTGAAAGCCGCATCAAGCTTCTATCGCTCTCCCTCCTTGTGGATACGACCCGTATAGCCACTTCGCTACTATGGAAGAATCGCAAAAGCAGTAACATCAACCCACACTCCCTTTCTACTTTTCTTGTGCTTGCTTTTTTTGCCGATCACACAGCATCTCTAGATTCGATAATCATGTTTACATGAATATCTGGTACTTCTGATTTATGAACCAGAAATCTGTAGGTACTACTATTCAAGGCATAGCCTATGAATATGCAGTCCATAGTTTTTGCTCCCAACTTAGTCTTTTTAGGTAATGGTGCCAGCACCTTTGCAAGGCACCCCCACATTTTGAGGTAATGGTAGGAAGGTGTCCTTCCATGTCATAACTCAAATAGTATAAGACCAAGTTTCTTGTGGGGTACTCTATTTAGAATATAATTTTTAGTTAATAGAGCTTCCCCCACAAGTTCTTCGGAGCTTCAGAACTTACGAGCGTGGAATTTACCATCTCCTTTAAAGTTCTGTTCTTCCGTTCAGCAATTCCATTTTACTGAGGAGTGTATGGTGCTGTAGTTTGATGAATTATACCAAAATTAGCACATAACTCACTAAAATCATTTGATTCATATTCTCCGCCTCTATCGGATTTTAGAATCTTGATTTTCTTGTTGAGTTGATTCTCAACTTAGGCTTTATATGTTATAAACATATTTATTGCCTCATCCTTACTGTTTAAAGATACACATAACAGTATCTTGTACAGTCATCAATAAAAGTAATGAAATACTTTTTATCGCCTCTAGTTGGCATAAACTTCAAATCACACAGATCGCTATGAATTAACCCTAAAGGTTCTGTATTTCGATCAATTGAGTGAAACGAATTTTCGCCAACTTGGCCTCAACACAAATCTCACACTTGCGAATTTCTTCCAAGTTGAGTTTAGGAATATATCCCAGATTAGACAAGTTCTTTAATGACTTGTAATTTACATGCCCTAATCTAGTATGCCACAAAATAGGAGACTCAAGCAAATAAACAGAAGATTTTCCTTTATTTATAAGCTTCGGGTACAAATACACAGACTTTTTATCTACCACTGCAACATTGGCTTTAAAAGTCCATCAACAAGATAACCCTTTCCCACATACATCCCTCCCTTAGTAAGTACAAATTTATCGGATTCAAATACCATTCTAAATCCTTTCTTACTAAGTATTGATCTGGAGATCAAATTCTTGCGGATGTCTGGAACATGAAGCACATCGTTAAGAGTAAGCTCTTTCCCCGATGTCCACTTCAGGATGACCTTGCCCTTTCCTTCAACCTTTGAGGCGGCTGAATTACCCATGAATAGTTGCTCATCTTGCTCTAGTCTTTGATATTCTGAGAATAATAACTTCTCAGAGCAGATGTGACGGGTAGCTCCAGTGTCTACCCACCAATCCTTATTATTGGTTGTCAGATTCACTTCTGACACTACAGCTGAAAGGCTTGGCGATTCATGGTTGGTTAAGTTCGCCTGTGGATGGCTCTTCTTGTTCTTCTTGAGACGGCTGCGACATTCATTCGCCTTATGCCCCTCTTTATTGCAGATGTAGCAGGTTTCTTTGAAGCGCATGTTCTTGCCTTCTTGGGCCTTGCCTTTGTACCCCTGGGAAGTCTTCTTCCGCTTTAAGCCTTTGGAAGTAGACGCTTTCCCCTTTGAGTCTTCGATCACATTGGCTTTTTCTTCGTAGGAGTTCTTGCTGCTCCTTTTCTCAGACTTACGATTGTCCTCCTCGATACGAAGCCTCACAATGAGATCTTCCAACTTTAGCTCCTTTCGCTTATGCTTCAGGTAGTTCTTGAAATCTCTCCACGCAGGTGGGAGTTTCTCCACGATAGTTGCAACCTGAAAAGTTTCAGGAAGAATCATACCTTCGGCTTCTATCTCGTGCAAGATAAGTTGGAACTCTTGCACCTGACTGATTACAGTCTTGCTATCCACCATTTTGTACTCCAGAAATCGTCCTACGACGAACTTCTTGGTACCAGCATCCTCAGTCTTGTACTTCTTGTCAAGACTGGCCCATAACTTCTTTGCCGTTGTGATGGGACTGTAGACATTGTAAAGAGAGTCATCCAGTCCATTTAAAACATAATTTCGGCAAAGGAAGTCACCTTGTGTCCAAGCATCGACTGCAATGACTGAGTCCCGATAAGTTCCGGGTTCTGGTGGATCTTCCTGCAGGAATTTGGCCAGATGAAGAGTGGTCAAGTAGAAGAGCATCTTCTATTGCCACCTCTTGAATTCTGTGCCGTCAAACTTGTTGACACTTAAAAAAGACAAGATTCTTATTGGTCCGAACAATGTCTAAACTTGTTGACATTTACAAAAGACAAGTGACAGACGAGCTGAAGACCAGTCTCCACCCATCTCCGAGGGACAGGGAAGCAACTTGGACTCCACTGATCCAGCAAGAAGACAGTGAACCCGGATTGTTTCTGAACAGACCTCAGCAGGTCTAAGATGCTAGCACTTAGCGTCACATGAGCCCAAAGGGATAGCCTCGCCTGAGAGGCTAAAATCATCCAACTTCGCCTTGAAGCCATTCAAAGCCTCGCCAGGAAGCTAACTTATAGCTTCGCCAGAACTGCTGAAGCGCAACCCCGCAGAGAGTTAACTTCGCTTGAAGCCACACGCAACCGCGCAGAAGGATGTTCGGTAGCTTCGCCACAGATGTTATCTAGCTCCGCTGAAGAGCTTTCTTCTAACTTCGCCAGATGCGCCTTCCAGCTCTGCTGTGAGCTCAACGCGGCAGCTCCGCTGTTAGTCTGCTATGGTCAACCTTTGACCAATCAAATCTCCAGATGAGATCAGATCTAATCAGATCAAATCCAATTAAGATCAAATCGGAGATCAAATTCGGCAGTTGATTGCCACAATCTCTTGACTCTCTTAAAACGAGTAAGAGGATCAGGAGAGACCTTTCAACAATATGGAAAGGATCAAAACAGATCAACAAGATCAACCGACCTGCCATTTCTAGCTTCGCAGAAGCTGATCCTAGCCTCGCAGCAAGGCTACTTTCCAGATTCAAACAGATCCGATTCAATCTGTTTCCATATCTTCAAGGGACGGTTATACCCTTTGCTCTCCCTATAAATAGCCCATCAGGGGTACAAGGAGGGAAGAGCTCCAGAAATAGAGCCTTTCTGAGACAACACGCATAAGAGGACTCCACAAGCAGAGGCTTCTTCACGACGCACCGTGCGCTCTTGAATTCAGAGACTTTTAGAGAATTACTTCTCTATTCAGGGTGCTGATACCCTAATACCTTCTTCTCAAGGAATCTCCGAAACCAGGCGAGAAGGAATTCCTAATTGAAGGCGGTTTTGAGAAGTAGCAAGAGGGTCTACCAACCTTCTATTCTCTGATTCCCCGAACGAGGCGAGAAGGGAATCTCATCGCTCGCATCGTCAAAGGGACAAAGTGGTCGCGCGCTACCAGACTCCTATCGGCACACTTCTCCAGAATCTCTGAGGAGATCTACTTGTAATCTTTTTAAGAATACTTGTAATTTAGCTCCTCAACTTTTTATTGTAAGTTTTCCCCTTTGCAAATCAATGGAAAATAAGATGGTGACTCCGCTGGGTATTGTATTCTCCACTGCCGAGAATCAAGTGTCGCAATGCGACGAACAGACCTTCAGGTCTAACTCTGAATTCAGAAAAGCCGGTGCAGCCAGAGCCTCTCTGGCTAAATCTTCAAGGAAAGTCTCTGCGGAGACAGAAAAGGTTCTCTGCGAACCTATTGCGGTTCTCTGGTGCAACAAGGAAGCACGCCCGCAGTCCAAGTCCAACACTTTTGAGAACCTGGTCGTTCAATTCGACCAAGGAAGATTCGAAGAAGTCCTCTCTGGGGGTGGTCTAATGCTTCGAGCACGGAAGCATTGGACGGTCTCCACGACCAAGGTTTCGAAGCAGAAACCAGAAGCAGAATCCTGCCAACACCCTTCAGCCTCGCGTGTGGCTAATCAGGTTCCTTGCGAACCTAAGTATCCTCTGTCAAAGCAGATGTGGAGGCCTAAACAGAAGTCTCTGGCCGAAGCTTCAGGCGTAGCTGCGCCAAAACCGCGCCTTTCTCGCAAAGAAAAAGGCAAGATGCCTGTCTGCTCCAGCAATGCTGCCGACCATGAAGTCACGACGGCAATCATACCGTCACTCGATTCAAGAGCAGCAATGCCTTGTGCCAGCCTCGTTCATATAAGCGAAGCTACTGTACCTCAGCGTACTCACCGGGTCCATGACCGCGAAGCTAGAGCCAAAGTATTATTTAAGGCTAATCCTCTTCGCAGCAGCATAGCGGGTAAAGCACTACAGCGTGCTCCGCTTTCCAATTCATCAAGCACTAAGCTCGCGCCTATTGACGAAGCTAGAACTGAAGCACTATTCAGTGCTAATCTCTTCTGCAGGGATAAAAGGAGCAAGACATTGTCCTATGCGCTATCCAAAGGAGCTTCTGCACCAGATCGTTTAGGCCATACTTGGCCTGATTTGCGGGAATTGTTGACAAATAAACAAACCTCTCCCTCCTGTTGTCAACAAGTGGGATGTCAGTTGGTGACGGTCCACTCGGTCCATTGCCGGCTAGCACCAATCTTCGCCACCTCCCCAGGTCGGCGATCAGTTTTTCATCGGCTGTCGGTACAAGCCCCGATAAAGCATCGCAAAAGGAGCGTCTCGCGAGGTCCACCCTCTGCATCCATCAACATGACCGGAAGAGGACGAGAGTTACGCAGGGGAAGACAAACATCTGACGATACCCCCTACAGCTCCCCAAATTCAGATTACAGCCCAGGCTTAGGCGAAGTCTTGGTGCATGAAGAAGGTATTTTCCGAAACACCAGATCTAGGGTGGCGATACCCTACAGTTATGAACAGCCTTCCTCCTCAACGGCCCTAGCCTCGCCAGAGCCCAGGAAATCACTCCAACCATCGGATGAAGAAGACGAAGACAGTGGGTACGCCTCTTCGGCGACAGTTAGCTCAGTGCGAACAGACAGAGCATCAGTCAATATGGCTGATAACACTAACGACGGCCTTCGTCGGCGCCTGGAAGCTCAGGAGCAAACTTCCAAAATCCAGCAAGAGGCCCTGGATAATATTCAACAGATGCTTGCTCGACTCCTCAGTAATCGGAATGACAATGATGCTGGGAGCAATCACGATGAGGAGGAACATTTCAGCAATGAGCAGCCAAAGACAGAGAAATCCAAAGAGGGTTCTTCCTTAGACGCCGAAGTCCTTAAAGGCCTCCAAGCTCAAATCGCATCCCTAACTCAGAGGGATGAATTAAAGAAAGTAGGGGCAGTCCATCCTTACCCATTGGAGTGGGATTCGGTGCCATATCCACCGAAGTTCAAACCACCAACGTTGCATACGTATGATGGTAAGAGTTCACCAAATCAGCACATCTACTACTTCCGGTCTCAGACTGGTAATGTTATAAGCAACGACGCCATCATGGCTAGGCTGTTCATTGGCACCTTGAAGGGGGTGGCATTTGACTAGTTCCGAAGTCTCCCTCCAGGCTCTATCAATTCCTGGATCAACCTGAAAACCCGGTTCCTCTCTCGTTTCTATGAGGACGATACCGAAGTGACCATGGACAAGCTTCTCTCCACCATACAGAAGAAGGGCGAATCTGTCCGTGACTATATTGAACGGTTCAGGAACTTATCCTTGATGTGCCCAGTAGGGATGCCACTACCCATGCTCTTACAGACATGTAGGCACAACTTTCTGGACCAAGTAGAAGTTCGCATGGGGGCTGTCAAGGCCCACACTTGGAAAAAATTGGTCGAACAAGCTCAGATAGCCGAAAAGTCGGCTAAAAAGTTCGAACCATCCACCCCTAGAGGCAAATGGGGTATGAACAGTAAAGGACGTAGCGACCTACCGCAGTCTTCTCAAGCCAAAGGGAAAGAGACTATGTCTGTGAAATTGTCCGGGGACGTGCAGTCAAAGGCCGAGAAGAGCGGCTTCAACAATCAGGTGCCTAAGTTCCCTCCAAAACAGTACTCCTTCAAAGACGATCAGGTGGTCACGATATTCCATTTGATCCACAAAGGGAATAAAATGAAGCTACCAGATGCTCGGTGTCCCAATGAGATAGGACGCACAAACGATCCCAAATACTGCCTCTACCACAGGATGATTCACCATCCTACCGACAAGTGCTATGTCCTCAAAGATAGAGTTCAAGCCTTGGTCGACGCCGGGGTCCTGACATTGAAGACAGAGCAGAAGAAAGTCACTGTCAATATGGTGACCCTCGAGTTCGGCAAAACCCCAAAGGTCACAGTTCCTGACGGGACCTATCCAGCCCCCACGCCACGGTTAAAAGTCAAGCATCCTCCAGCTACAACTCAAAACAATAAGGGTCTTGTTCCCTTAACATTGGAGACAGGGGAAGTCATGTGGATACACCCAGACCTCGTCCAAGACGTGCAGTGTGATTCAAAGAAGCCCAAGTCAAAGGGCAAATCTTGCAATGTCATCTCCATCCTGCCAGACGACGGCAATCTTACGTCAGCTTCCCTCAGTGATTCAGAAAAAGAAAAGCATGCTTGCACAACGCAGGCTGACCTACCTCAACAGACGGGCACCCGATCTGGAAAATCATACTTAAGGCAGTATGAGAAGTCTACTGACGAGATACAACAGCAAACGACGTCAGTACAGATACCAGCATCCGCTCCAGTTCCAACCAAGGGAAAAGAAAAGCCTAAGCAGGTACGGTTCGATCAGGTGTTGAAGAAACCATCAGGCCAAGGGTTGGATACGCCCTTTCGTTTTGACATATTGGCCCAGCTGGCTAATATCCCAGCTCGTATCACAATACACGAGCTCCTTCGTCTCTCAAAAGAGACAAGAGAAGCACTCAGGGATGCGCTAGCCAATTCAGAATCCTTTCTGACATGCATGCCAGAGGTCCCTAACGATGACGCTCAGTCTCCTTGCCCAGAATGTCATCACACACAATCAAAGGTGCCCGCCATTACATTCACGGCGGAAGATATGCTTCTCAAAGATAACAAGCATGATCGACCTCTGTACTACACCGGATATATCGGTTTCAACGTGCATTGAAAGAATACAAGTCGATCCAGGGTCCGCACTCAGCATCATCCCCAAAAGGCTTCTCTACTTCCTCGGCATACCGCTGTATAGGTTGTCCGCAACCACCACTACAATATACGGTTTCAATACCGGGAGCAGTCACCCACTTGGAAAAATTCGACTCCGTTGCAGAATCGGGAGCCTGAAGTCAGAAGTGACATGCTATGTCATTGACGCTGACACGTCATATAACCTGCTGCTAGGACGACCATGGATCCACGCCAACTGGATCGTTCCCTCTACTCTGCACCAATGCTTCAAATATGTTGAAGATGACGCGACAGTACGAACTGTCTTTGCTGAGAAGCAACCATTCAAAGGGGTGAAAAATTACTTCACTGACGCTCTCCTGTATCAAGAGGCCGGTGGAACACCTAATGAACCATTGCCGGACGATGATGAAAGTGACAATGAGGCGGATTCAGAATCCGAAGCAGGCATGCCAGCCATTCTGATTGGTGAACCAATTATAGCATGTCTCAATAATCCCCAATGTAATACTCCTTCAGAGGATGAAGGTGAATGGGTAATTAATGATAATATTTCTTTTGATTATCCTGCGAGTGTTGGGTCGGTTAAATCCATTACAGATGGCTCTCTGCATATGCCCCTACATAAGCCGAGTGCAGCCAGCACACCTGTGGAAGCTATAGAAGGGGCCACGCTAGTGATCCCTCCGTCCAAACAAGGTCAGTTACCGATAATCTTCGGTAGAACCCAACCACGGGGACCCACGCTGCAGATTCAAGTTCAGATTCAAACACTCCACAGTTCTTCCATTACGCGCGGCCGGCACGCCATATTATGAAGAAAATGGGATACGACTTGAAGCATGGAGTTGGCCTGAATTTTGGAAAAGGAAGGCGCAGTTTGATGCGTAACTTTGTGCCTAAAGGGAAGCCTGCAAATTACTATGATAGTACACGCAGGGGGTTAGGATATGTTACACCCACATCGTCAGCAACGGTTCAATTCAAAGACGATGAACCAATTCCATCACATTCAGCCTCATCCTCCGAGTGGGACTCAGATGTCAGTGTAGGAGGAATGTTCGAAAACTCACTGTTAATATGACTTCAAGCAGTCAATTGGAGCCCGCAGAAGCTGTTGATGAGGAACCATGGGCCCAGCATTTAAACCTTCAATGGCAAAAGCGATTCGAACTGCGCGAACCACCTACTGAAGACAAGGTGATGCAGGTCAACTTAGGTAGTCAAGACTACCCTAAGCCCATCTTTATAAGTGAAAGCCTATCACTTACAGAAAAGGAAGAATTGATAATACTCGTAAAGGAATATATAGACGTCTTCGCATGGAACTACGAAGACATGCCCGGACTTGATCCACAAGTAGCCGTGCACCGTCTAAATATCAAGCCCGACGTCAAGCCAGTCAAGCAGCAACAACGTTGGTTTCGCCCGAACATTATGGAAGCTATTGAAGCCGAAGTTCACAAGCTCATTGCATGTGGCTTCATCTGGGAGGAACAACATCCAGATTGGGTAGCTAACATCGTCCCCGTCCTCAAGAAGAACGGAAAAATACGGATCTGCATTGACTACCGTAATCTTAATACGGCCTGTCCTAAAGACGAATTCTCGCTACCCATCACCGATGTCATGATCGACAACACATGTGGATTCGAAAGGATGTCTTTCATGGACGACTTTTCAGGGTACAACCAGATTAAGATGTATCCCGACGACGAGAAGCATACTTCGTTTCGAACACCCTTGGGGGTATACTGTTACACCGTGATGTCCTTCGGGTTAAAGAACGCCGGAGCAACCTATCAGCGGGCAATGAGCACAATCTTCCGCGATCATCACCGAAAAACAGTAGAATGCTATGTCGACGACATTGCTGTCAAAAGCCGCAGCAAAGATGACCATCTTCATGACTTGAGAACGATGTTCGACATAATGCAGGCTCATCAGCTGAAAATGAATCCGACAAAATCCTTCTTGGGAGTGTCAAGTGGCAAGTTCCTTGGGTTTTTGTTACATCAAAAGGGATTCATCTTGATCCAGACAAAGTCAAAGCCATTCAGAGCATGCACCCACCGAGGAATCTCAAAGAGCTTAGAGGCTTGCAAGGCAGACTGGCTTATATCAGAAGATTCATCGCAAATCTCTCAGGCCGCTGTCAACCGTTCACCCGACTCATGAAAAAGGGTGCTTCCTTCGTATGGGATCAAGCTTGCCAGGAAGCTTATGAAGACATCAAGAGATACCTCATAAAGCCTCCAGTCTTAGTGGCCCCCACATCAAGGAAACCATTCTTGCTTTATGTAAAAGCTATGGACTATTCTCTCGGGGCCCTCCTCGCTCAAAAGGACGACAATGGTCACGAGCAAGCCATTTATTATCTAAGCAGGACTCTGATAGGGGCGGAATCTCGGTATAATCCTATTGAGAAAGAGTGTTTAGCTCTCGTCTTTGCTGTTCAGAAGACGCGACATTATTTGGTCGGCCAAACCATACATGTCATCTCCAGAGCGAACCCATTGCGTCTCCTTATGACAAAGCCGGGATCACTGAATTCAAGATTGGCTAAATGGGCACTTCCTTTGTCTCAATACGACATGATCTTTGCCCCTCAGAAGGCGGTAAAGGTCAGGCCCTTGCAGAGTTCTTGGCTGCTCATCCAGTTCTGGAACATTCAAAACTTCACGAGAATATTCCAGATAAAGTCTTCGACTCCAATGTAACCTCAGAGGAGGAAGTGTGGCAGATGTTCTTCGATAGAGCATCGCGAATGGGCCCTAAAGGCAAGATTATTGCCGGAGTGGGAGTTGTGTTTATCTCCCCACAGAATCATGTCCTTCCCAGAGCATTCTCCCTGACGGAATCATGCTCCAACAATGTAGCAGAATATAATGCTCTGCTCATTGGCCTTCAGCTCGCCCACGGAATGGGGGTACGCTACCTCGAAGCCTACGGCGATTCAAAACTGATTATCAATCAGGTTAAAGGCGAATATGAGGTCCGCCACGAAGACTTGGTGCCTTATTACCATACAGCCATCGAATTGGCTAACCTGTTCGAAGGTTTCTACATCGGGCACGTGTCTCGATCTCAGAATACCAAGGCGGACGCTCTTGCTGCATTAGCAACAACACTAGCCTTGCCAGCCGACACCGAGTATCACCTCACAGTCGCAACTCGACATCTTGTATGCTCTAAGCATATGCTAAGAACCCGAGAAGTCTATAATGTCTCCACCGATTTCGAGCCGAGAGATTGGCGCTTTCCTCTCATTGACTATGCTTTGCACGGTCTGCTTCCAGACGATCCTAAAGAAGCGGTATCTATCAGGCGAAGGTCTCTCCATTTCTACTACGATCCAACTCTGAAGACCCTTTACCGTCGTTCATATGACGGTGTCCTCCTCCGTTGCCTTTCTCATTCAGAGGCACAGGAAGTGCTTAAAGAAGCACACGATGGCATTTGCGGAGCTCATCAGCCAGGTCCAAAGCTTAAAGACAGGTTGCATAGGCTTGGATATTATTGGCCAACTATGATAGCCGATGCCATCCAATACGCACGAAGGTGTAAAGCGTGTCAAATCCATGCGGACTTCATACACCAGCCTTCGGAGTTGCTCCACCCGACTGTTATTTCATGGCCATTTGAAGCATGGGGAATAGATGTCGTAGGGCCAATCAGCCCTTCTTCGACAAGAGGTCACCGGTTTATCTTAGCAATAACCGATTACTTTTCAAAGTCGGCAGAGACTATACCACTGGTTGAAGTCAAAGCCTCTAATGTGGTGCATTTCATCAAACACCATGTCATCCATCGATTTGGTGTCCCTAGGAGGATCATTCACGACAACGGTCCCCAATTCATAAGCCAAGTATTCTATCGGTTCTGCGATAAATACCGAATTCAGAATGTGGCTTTAACTATAATCCCGCCGCTAATGGCTTGGCAGAAGCATTCAACAAAACGATCATCAAGCTACTCAAGAAGTTCGTCTCCTCGAACAAGCGAGATTGGGACGAAAAGCTTGGTGAATGTCTTTGGGCCTACCGAACCACGGTTCGGACACCGACAGGCAATACGCCTTTTTCCCTGGTATATGGGTGTGAAGCAGTCATCCCGTTGGAAATCCAGATGTCGTCATTGCGAGTCGCTCTGACCACTAAGATCACATCAGAGGACAATGATCGGTTGCGTCTTCAAGAGCTCGAAGCCCTAGATGAGAAGCGATTTCAAGCTCAGCAACACATCGAGCTGTATCAAGCTCGAATCTCAAAAGCCTTCAATAAGAAGGTCAATAGAGGGTCTTCCAGAAAGGAGACCTGGTTTTAGCCGTCAGACGACCGATGATTATGACGCATAAGACCAAGGCAAATTTCAGCCTAAATGGGAAGGACCGTTTATGATAGAAACAGTCTATTCGAACAGAGCATACCGCCTTATGACTTCAGATGGCGACCTACTCATGATGCCGGTCAATGGCAAGTTCTTAAAGAAGTATTATTCTTGATTAAGGATCCTTCTTATGATCAAGTTAACATTATACCTCTGATCAAGACCTTCGTGTTCAAAGTACACACAAAGAGAGCCTTTCTCTTCCTCCAAGCGAGATCATACAACCATAAACCAGTAGGAACCTGGCCATACACTGGTTGTCTTAAAGGAGAATCAAGGTTACACATACGTTGACCAGATGATCCAACATCCTTAACGATTAAGGACAGAGAAAAATGTTGGCTTTTAAGTCCAACATAAGTCCTCGATAACTCATCATGCTGAGGGGAATAGCATGGCTAGCCCAACTCAAACGTAGTTGGTAAAGGCATATCAACCCGTTGACAGCTGAGGATTTGCTAAAAATCCTAAGGGACCTGTTCCCATTTGATTCTCTCTCCAAAATCACTTATCAATTCTCATCCATAGAATGGTAAGACCACATATACATTTTGCTGTTACGTTAACATTAAACCTATGACAGCGATTCCCTCGTTTCTCCCTGTGAAAACGAGACCTCCAAAATAACTTACCAATTCTCATCCATAGAATGGTAAGGCCACATATACATTTCGCTGTTACGTTAACATTAAACCTATGACAGTGATTCCCTCGTTTCTCCCTGTGAAAACGAGATCTCCAAAATAACTTACCAATTCTCATCCATAGAATGGTAAGGCCACATATACATTTCGCTGTTACGTTAACATTAAATCTATGACAGTGATTCCCTCATTTCTCCCTGTGAAAACGAGATCTCAAAATCAGTTACCAATTCTCATCCATAAGATGGTAAGACCACATATACATTTCGCTGTTACGTTAACATTAAACCTATGACAGTGATTCCCTCGTTTCTCCCCGTGAAAATGAGACTTTCTCAAACTCCATTACAACTTTGAGCTTGGTGGCGTCTCAATCGGTTATGTCATTGCGACCTCTGAACAAGCAGACAGCCAAGTCTCAATTTCGAGCTTGTTGACATTTACAAAAGACAAGTCTCAACCCCGAGCCCTGTTGACATTTATAAAAGACAGGTCTCGATACTTGTTGACATTTACAAAAGATAAGTATCACCAATCTTGAGCTTGGTGGCGTCTCAATCGGTTATGTCATTGCGACCTCTGAACCAGCAGACAGCCAAGTCTCAATTTCGAGCTTGTTGACATTTACAAAAGACAAGTCTCAACCTTGAGCCTGTTGACATTTACAAAAGACAGGTTTCACCCATACTTGTTGACATTTATAAAGACAAGTATCACCAACCTTGAGCTTGGTGGCGTCTCAATCGGTTATGTCATTGCGACCTCTGAACCAGCAGACACCAAGTCTCAATTTCGAGCTTGTTGACATTTACAAAAGACCAGTCTCAACCCCGAGCCCTGTTAACATTTACAAAAGACAGGTCTCGATACTGAATCTTCAAAATCAGATTTTAACCTGGATGCACTTTTAGGCCTCCCCTTGGTTGGTACATGACCAGTTGGATCACGTATAGTCAATTCTTTATCATCTCGCAAAACCACAATTGATCCACTGGAACCAATATTTGCTTCAGAATGTGATAATTGATAATTGACTATCCTGTGTTTGCATTCATTACTAGTTTCTGCAGCAAATCTTTTCAACACAGCATCCAACTTTGAAAGATGAATATCCTAATCGGACATCATTTCAAGAATTGCATTAAATTGGATCACAGTGTCCACAGTCTAGCAGTCCCTCACATGCCTTGATTGAAAAAAAGGTTTAATGCCATTTTTAATTGCAATATTTTTGTAACGGGCAACAAACCTCCATCTCTATAGTATATAGGATTCTGGTATATGTGTAACGTGATTGCGCCACAAAATGCACATAATATGTCTATAAATGATACCCTCTTTTTCGAATAATGCGCAACTCCAAGACACGTTAAGTTCACCAGAATTTTCATAACTGACCTTTTCTCAAGTGTCTTTTGATTTTGAAATTCACCTACCAAATAATTTGCTATTGGTCCACCTTGTTCCAACTCTTCCGAAAAGAGTGTCATTACAATTGCCCATTCCTTTTAAAACAACTGAAAAATCTTCGTGGTATAAAACTTTGAAACTTGTATCTCATATGGATTAATGTATAATTTGTTGGCCTAAAGGCCCGTCACTCTACTTTTGATGATGATTAACTTATATAGTTATAGTACTAATGATCTTGTTTTTAATTAGTCTCAGATATGTGATCAAGATCTTAGTAGGTGTGTAGCTTCAACAAAGGATTTAAAGTCAAGTTTTGGAGGTAGTACATGTTGATTCAAGAGCTTGTGCATCAAGACACATCAAGTACTCAAGAGGAGTCTACCTCTTTGGATCAAAGTTTGGACCAAGTCAAGAAGGAGAAGAAGACTTCAAGTGAAAACCTTCAAGAGAAGACTTGTGTCTAGGTTTGTTTTGTTAAGATTTTATTTTTAGATAAAATGTAAATGATAGAATAGTTGGTGGATTGCTCAAGTATCATATACACTTACACACAAGATTTAGGTGAGTTTTTACAAAAGAGTTTTCATTTTAAAAGAATACCGTTTTGATTTTTGGAGTTTCATATATACATGTGTTTTAACCAAAACCATTTTAGAGCTTAATGTCAAAAACATAGATATTTTATCATATATGTGTAGTGGATCATATCTATACACACTAAGCTTTAAAAGTGTTTAAAATATCTTGTTTTTGTATTTGAAGAAGTTTTGGAAAAATCTATTTTGAAAAAATACGGTTTTTGTTTTAAGGCAAAAATTCTAAGTTACAAAAATAGTTTAAAATATTTGTAACATGTTTTGATTTTTACTCAAACATGTTTGTATATCAAAGTATATTATTGAACTTATTTTTGTCGATTTTTAGAGATTTTATGAGATTTTATTGAAGAAAAATGACAAACTTTTAATCCCAAAAAATACTGTTTTTGGCTTCTGCTGGTCGACTGTACGGTCGACCGAGCCTGGAGTTGGTCGACTGGGCGGTCGACCGACGTGCACAAAACGTGCACGCCTTGTTTGGCTGGAGGGCCGCTCGACCGATCCGGTTGACCGCTAGAGAGCTCTGCTCTCTGGAAATGGCCCCGGTCGACCGGGCGGTCGACCGGCAGAGAGTGTCTGCTCTCTGTATCCAGGCTCCAGTCGACCGGCCGTCGATTGGTAGCTCAACGATCGGAAATCCGACCGTTGGCGGTCGACCGACAGCAGTGCAGACTGCTGATTTAGACCCCAACGACTAGTTTTTCTTAGCCTATAAATTGGGGCTCCCATGGGCTGTTTTATACAAGATTTTAAGTGGGTTTTTGAGCTAGTTTTTCCTACTCTATTAAGTGTTTGTCTCCACAAGTTTTAGAGCCAAATACTTCCATTCAAAAGGAGAGTTTATCAAAAGTTTTCAAAAGTGATTTCTTGTGTTTTCTACCACAAATTCAATCCTTATTTTTCTCACACATACTTGAGCTTTCCATTGATATATCTATCCTATAGGAGAGTTGTTGTGAGAGTGATTTTAGATGATCAAAGTGTTGTGATCACCAAAGTTCTCATTCTTGTTTTGAGGAGGCGGACTTGCGGGTTCGCGGTGTTTCGAGTTCTTGTGAGAGCTTGTTGTAGAGATGCGGCCTCGGCAAGCTGGTGTGCTTGCGGTGTGTTATTCTTGCGGGAACAAGAGAGGGACCAGAGAGTTCAAAGGAGTTCTAGTGTGAACTCGCTTGTAGGTGTTGCGGTACCAAGTGATCTCGTGGGATCGATTTTTAGTGAAAATCCTTCATAGTGTTAAAGGCGAGGACGTAGAGCAAGTGTGCTCGAACCTTGAAACAATTCTCCCATGTTTGCGATTGCTCTCTCTCTATCTCTCACTTGTCTTTATATCTTGCATGCACTTATTGTCATATTCATTACTTGCTTGATATATTCTTGTGCTTATATTGTCATATGCTTGAGGATTGTTTGCTCACACTTGTATTCAACCAAGAGAGCCAAAGCGGCACCTCAACTCTTGTCTAGAGGAATCTTGAGGAGTTAGTCCAGAGCCCTTCACGGAGAATCCGACTACACTCTTAGGTTATACTTGGTGTGTTGTGCTTAAGATTTATAGTTTGCATAAATAGTTTTAATTCCATATTAATTCACCATTTGATTAGCTAGTCACCTATTCACCTCCCCTCTAGGTGATTTCAATTGGTATCAGAGCCAAGTGCTCTTGATTTGGCTCTAACAACCTAGAGTTAAAGATCCTCATTTATAGCTAATCACAATATTTGTTTACACACACATGGATTTCATGTCACCTCCCACTTTTGACATTCTTAACATCCAAACTTGAAAAGTTAAGATGTCCATGTACCTCAAAGCCCTAGGCATTCATGTTTATTTTATCACTATTAAAGATTCTTATTGTTTAAATGGCAAAAATATTGAGGCTAATGTAAAAGCCATCCATACTTTAAAGAGTACCCTAAATGATGAATATTTATTTAGGGTTGCTAATCTTGATTCGGCTTTTGTAGTTTGGAACACTATAGTCTCCCTTGGCGAACAAGAACAATACTATGCGGGGAGAGACTCGGATGTTAGAAGTGAGGCTTCCAACGTATGCTACATGGTCCAAGGGGATAACCCCCTTGAGGTAAACTCCGAATCCGAGTTAGAAGAGGATGTTGATATGCCTTATGAAGAGCTTGCTTCATTTTGTCAACAACTTCTTGAAAAATATGACATGCTTAAAAAGGATAACAAGAAATTGAAAAATAAATTTGATTCCATGTTAAAAAAAAAAGATTCTTTTCAAAATAATTTGGAATGCATTTCTAAAGAAAAAGAGTCTTTGAAAAATGAGAATATTTCATTATTTTCTAAACTAAATGATATTTGTGAAGGAAACAATGCCTTGAAAAATAAAATCTCTTTGGTGGAAAAGGAAAAAGAAATCGCTTTGCAAGAAAACACCTCTTTGAAAAGAAAAATTGCTTCAAAAGAAAAAAAAAAATGTTTCTAAAAAGAAAAAGATTGTTGACCATACTTTCATGCTTCTACTATTGACAAAAATGAAGTTAAATTTTAAAAAATAGAATAAATTGTTTGAGCTTAACTTTGAGCAATTGTGCATTTAATCATAAAAGATTGGAATTCTTGTTTCAAAAGAAACAAGCTCCTCATGTACATGCACATCACCCATAACATGCATATGCACAATTTGTACGTCATGATCACACTCATGCACATATGCATACTAGAGTGTACAAGTGTACACATTACGGCCGCAAAGGCCATTTGGCAAAATTTTGTTATGATAGAGTAAATTCTATTAATTTTGCTAATAAGAATATTTGGGTTCCAAATAAGACTAACCCCCATGGACCCAAAAGAAAATGGGTACCAAAATCCCCACCTTTTATATTTGATGTAGATGCGGGCTCTCACAAAACGTGAGAGAGTTGGTGCCTTGGTGGTGGATGCATGGGATCAAATGAACACTACATATTGATGCACCGCTATCAAGGAAGCTTTGGTGGGAAGACCACCATGTTTTGGAGACTTAGAGTATAGTTCTGTGGTTTGGTAACTATCTCTAAACTCCATTAGTTTACATGCTTTTATATTTGATGATCTTTAGCATGTTTTAGTTTTATGACTAAATAATCATGTTTTGTACTTCATGTGGTAAATACTTTTTTAGAAGTAGTTTTATCAAAACTTGTGTATATACGTGTACAAGTAGTGAGCAACATTTGATTCATATATGTTTGCACTTTATTGTTCATTTGTACTCACTACATGCACATGTATAGTCTAGTTTTGATGATTCCCTCATTTATACTTGTTTTGACTATTTTTTGTGCATGTTTTACTTCATGTATATGTAATTTTTGTTCAAAATAATAAATATACATGTATGCCCTTGAGTCACTTGCCTTCATGCAAATACTATTATAAACTCTTCTTATGTTTGGGATATGCATGTATATTGTTAAGTTTTGATAAATCATGCATATACCTTGAAGTATGTTTTTTTGAATGAAAAATAAATTTTCATGATTTTCATATGTTTGATGTTTTGAGCTTTATTGATTACTTTCATGAAAATGCTACTCACATGATTATGGTACACTCACATTTCATTTTTTACTCATGACATTATTTTCATGAGATATTTTGAGCCTTATAAATTTCGAGTGTCAATTCTTGTTTTTTTAGCATGCTTCATGGATACATATGATTTGATTCCATGTTTTGAAGGATCTTTAACTAGTTTTTCAAAAATTATTTTAACGTTATTTATTCTTCATTTCGTAGTGTTTTCAATAAAACTAATTTCAAATCCTTTTTTTTAAAACCCCTACCAACCCCTAAAAGGGAGGATGAATGTGTTGGCCCAAGAGGTTACACTCTCCAATTATTTTGTTTTTGATGATGACAAACCAATTAGTGCTATTTGGTACTAACAAGTTTGTTAAGATAAGTTTCAGGTTTGTACCATGTTTAGAGACCATTCGCTTAGCTATTGCAAGAACTTCTAAGTTCCACAAAGTAAGGAAGGCAAATTGCACATCAAGGAAGGATCATAGAAGAGAAGGCACTAGCAAGGCATTGGATGGCTCAAAGACTTGAAGATAGCTCAAGAAGTCTTCATGTAATTTGTTTTTCAGTTTATAGTATGTTAAAGAATAGTGGATAGGTTTGAAGCTCTATCACACACGTTTTTGCGCACATGCTTATTCCAAAATAATTTCTTATAAATTATACAAAAATATTTTGCATACAAGTTTTTGCCTACAGATATATATTTGTGTTTTATACTATTCCCTGTTCAAAAGTATTTTTGTTAAAATCAAAATCCTTTGTTTTCTTTTCTAAAATCAATTTTTGACCTGATCCGGTCGACCGGGGCAGTCGACCGAGTCTGTGTCAGTCTGGTCCGGTCGACCGGACCAGTCGACCGAAGTTCTGGCAGATGCACGTATCCATGTGCATGTCTGTCGGTCGACCGGGGGCGGTCGACCGGACTATTGTTTTTGCTCACAGGTTTTATCGGTCGACCGGGTCGGTCGACCGCTAGCCTATAACGGTCGAATTTTTGTACTACCGGTCGACCGGCCCAGTCGACCGATCTGACCGTTTGAACAGTAACGGGCAGATTTTTAAGAGCTGTTTATTTTTGTCTTTTGTGTTTAAAAATTCGTTTAAGGATATATTTTGATCTAATTACCTCCTAAACATCAGTAATTATGTTTTATCCCTAAACCCTAGCCCTCTCCTATAAATAGGGGTGTTTGGGGAGAGATTGGTTACAACAATTATTGCTAGAAAATTCAAAAGTTTAAGGCTTTCAAAAGAGACTTGTTTCTTGTTTTTTGTGCTGAATTTCTCACTGATTTTCTGAAGGGTTTTCAAATACTCTCTGATTTAATTCTCTTTTCTCCTTACACACAAGAGCTTCATTCCTACTCAATATTCTCTAAGGACCTTTGTAAGGGAAGAGATATTTGAAAGAGAGAGTTTATGGTCTTTTGACTACCAAGATAATTACTTGTTCTTGAGATTGTAGGAGTTGGGTACTCCATTGTATTTGAGATCTTTGTGATAGTGGAAGTGGTCGGAATCCTTCTGGGGAAGGCGGGGAGTAGAGCTGGGTGCTCGAACCTCGATAACATATCCTTGTGTTTGCGATTGGTTTACATTCTTGCAATTCTTACTCTACTTTGCTTGCACTTATTACTTGCTCATCATACTTACTTGCTTGCATTCATCTTGTGATTCTTAATTGTGATTGTTATAGCTTTAAATTTAAATTACCCTTTGATTAGCATTATCACCTATTCACCCCCCTCTAGGTGATTTTCAGAATGGGCGACCATGTCTTGTAAGTCTTATTCGAAAATCTTTCATCATGTACATAAAAAAGATGGATTTTTATGAGTTATACACTTGCTTCTCATCATATTTTCAATTGGTATTTCAATTGATATCTCTTTGTTTACTCATAATTTTGTTTCTATATATGTATGCTTTAAATTTCAAATTATATCAATTTCTATTGATATTTTCATTTTCATACATATATATGATGTGTTTGTGATTGATTTATGATATATTTACATGTTTAAAGCACAAAGCTTGTTTATGCTAAGCTTGATTTAAATCTTGATTTTCAATTGGTATCTCAATTGGTACTTTAATAAGCTTATGCATTATTTTCATTTGGTATTTTTATTGATATCAAAATTTACCATATACTTCAATTTGTATTAATATGTTTCAATTTTCAATTGGGTTTAAATTTCATTTGGTATCAATATGTTTTACCTATTTGGTATCAAAAATTTGCCATATATTTCAATTGGTATATATGTTTCAAAATATTTTCTTTCATTGATATAAAAATGTACAAGTGTTTCAATTTCAATTGGTATCACATATTTTCTATTTCATATGGTATCAAAATCTTGTGATTTCTCAAATTGATTTGTTGATTTAAGAAAATTCAAATTTTGTATTGTTTAGTTACAATTGGTATCTTAAAATTTTGTGTATGTTCAAATGATATCTTAAAATTTGATTTAAGAAGATTTTAAAATTTGTTTTAAAGTAACTTAAAAATGTTTTAATATGTCTTGCCTATATGCAAGGGGAGCTTAACATCTCTTCTATATATATATATATTCATGTTGAGTGTATCTTATATTGAGGAGGTTGACATCTCTTCCTTATGTGATACACGTGTATAGGGGGCTTCACATCTCCACTTATGTATTGTATATTATGCGTTATGCGAGTTAGGGCTTGTCATCCTTCTTCATGTAATGCATGTATGTCAGGAAGCTAACTTAGCGTCTTCCTCTTCATGAATGTATATCGCATATATATCCTTATTATCTTGTTTTATTTCACCCCTTTGTTGTTGATTGACAAAAAGGGGGAAAAACTTTGAGCTTATATATGCATATTTGAATTCTTACATATATTGAGTTTATGCATCTTATGTTTTATAAAATAGGGAGAATGTTTTTAAAAGTTTAAACAAAAAGGAGGAGAAAGTTTTTGGGAAATTTTTTTTGGATATTTGTATGTTTCTCTCACCTTGTTGATGAATATATATTTGTTTAGTTTCATTTACTTCTTTGAATATATATTTGTTTATGGTTATGCATGAGTTAAGAGAGAGCTTCTATGAAGCTTAAACTTTAATCCATGCATATATAACTCCATAAGTTTTGTCATCATCAAAAAGGGGGAGATTATTGGCCCAAAGACCCATCACTCTAGTTTTGATGATGATTAACTCATATAGTTATAGTACTAATGATCTTGTGTTTAATTAGTCTCAGATATGTGATCAAGATCTTAGTAGGCGTGTAGCTTCAACAAAAGATTTAAAGTCAAGTTTTGGAGGTAGCACGTGTTGATTCAAGAGCTTGTGCATCAAGACCACATCAAGTACTCAAGAGGAGTCTAGCTCTTTGAATTAAAGTTTGGACCTAGTCAAGAAGGAGAAGAAGACTTCAAGTGAAGACCTTCAAGAGAAGACTTGTGTCTAGGTTTGTTTTGTTAAGATTTTATTTTTAGATAAAATGTAAAAGATAGAATAGTTGGTGGATTGCTCAAGTATCATATACACTCACACACAAGATTTAGGTGAGTTTTTACAAAGAGTTTTCATTTTAGAAAAATACCGTTTTGATTTTTGGAGTTTCATATATACATGTGTTTTAACCAAAACCATTTTAGAGCTTAATGTCAAAAACATAGATATTTCATCATATATGTGTAGTGGATCATATCCATACACACTAAGCTTTAAAAGTGTTTAAAATATCTTATTTTTGCATTTGAAGAAGTTTTGGAAAAATCTATTTGGAAAATACGATTTTTGTTTTAAGGCAAAAATTTCAAGTTACAAAAATATTTCAAATGTTTGTAACATGTTTTGATTTTTACTCAAACATGTTTTTATATCAAAGTATATTACTGAACTTATTTTTGTAGATTTTTAGAGATTTTATGAGATTTTATTGAAGAAAAAATGACAAACTTTTAATCCCTAAAAATACTGTTTTTGGCTTCTGCCGGTCGACTGTACGGTCGACCGAGCTAGTAGTCGGTCGACCGGGCGATCGTCCGACGTGCACAAAACGTGCACGCCTTGTTTGGCTGGAGGGCCGGTCGACCGATCCGGTCGACCGCCAGAGAGCTCTGCTATATGGAAATGGCCCCAGTCGACTGGGCGGTCGACTGGTAGAGAGTGTCTGCTCTCTGTATCGAGGCTCCGTTCGACCGGCCGGTCGACCGGTGGCTCAACGGTCAGAAATCCAACTGGTGGCGGTCGACCGACAGCAGTGCAAACTGCTGATTTGGACCCCAACGGCTAGTTTTTCTTAGCCTATAAATTTAGGCTCCCGTGGACTGTTTTATACAAGATTTTAAGTGGGTTTTTGAGCTAGTTTTTCCTACTCTATTAAGTGTTTATCTCCACAAGTTTTAGAGCCAAATACTTCCATTCAAAAGGAGAGTTTATCAAAAGTTTTCAAAAGTGATTTCTTATGTTTTCCACCACAAATTCAATCCTTGTTTTTCTTACACATACTTGAGCTTTCCATTGATATATCTATCCTATAGGAGAGTTGTTGTGAGAGTGATTTTAGATGATCAAAGTGTTGTGATCACCAAAGTTCTCATTCTTGTTTTGAGGAGGCGGACTTGCGGGTTTGCGGTGTTTCGAGTTCTAGTGAGAGCTCGTTGTAGAGGTGCGGTCTCGGCAAGCTAGTGTGCTTGCGGTGTGTTTTTCTTGCGGGAACAAGAGAAGGACCAGAGAGTTCAAAGGAGTTCTAGTGTGAACTCGCTTGTAGGTGTTGCGGCACCGAGTGATCCCATGTGATCGATTTTTAGTGGAAATCCTTCATAATGTTGAAGGCGGGGACGTAGAGCAAGTGTGCTCGAACCTCAAATAATTCTCCCATGTTTGCGATTGCTCTCTCTCTCTCTCTCTCTATCTCTCATTTGTCTTTATATCTTGCATGCACTTATTGTCATATTCATTACTTGGTTGATATATGATCGTACATATATTTTGTATTCTTTTCATTACACTCCTACATTTATCGTGTAATAAATCTGCTAATTTTCTTGTCTTAAATACCTATTTTGCAGAAGATAATAATGAAGAAAAAGGGGATTAAACTAAATAAATACCAGTTAAAATCAGATTTAACTGGATCTATTTGGTTAGCTGAGGATGATCCCAGATCTAGTTAGAACAAATCAAGGATTGGGGCAAATGTTCAGCTGAAGATCAGAGCAAATCAGAAAGATAACACCAAATGGAAACCGATAAAATTCAGATTTTTATAAATCCATTTTGGTTAGCTAAAGATCAAACGAGGATAATATCAAATACAGAGAGATAAATGGATAGAGAGAAGATCAACGGATGAGATGAAGCAAGTTTGACTCAGATTCTGACTGGATACATTTTAATATTTGAATCATAACTTTCGCTACCGAATCTCAAATCTGATGATTCAAGATGATCCAGAAAGCAGACTTACAGGGATACAACGCTTATGTTGATCACTATTTCTAATTTTGTCATTTGATAAGTGATATTCAGTAATTAACACGCCAATAAACTGTAGATCAGAACTGAATATCCACATCAAATCAAGTTTGGAGATAAGGGGAGGATTCAAAATCAGAAATAGCCAGCTTTTTCTATCTTCATACTCCTCTAACCTCTGCATTTCTTTTATAAATATCTGCAATCTCAAAGGCAAAGAAGACGACCATGCAGAGATAGAATTTAGTCCACCTTTTCATTCTTTGTAGTGTAGGTTTTGTTTTTCTTTTCATGTAATTTTCAGTTTTAATTTATGTAAATCAGAGGAGATCAGAGTTTCATAGGAGAATGAGAATGAAGCTTGTGCTTAGAGTGACACCGGTGTAAGATTTTCTTCTTTTCTCTTATTGTTATAAAATCGAATCTGTAGTTTCCCTTTTGTATGTACTTTGTTTTTGTTCTTCTTCTTCTTCTCTACTTTTCTTCTTTTGGTACCAATTGCTATCCAAGTGAGTCTTAAAGCATCGAAAGAGCCTTGCCTTTGCGAGTGCCACCGATAGCTCATGACGATGGATTTTGAGTTTCATTCTGTATCACTTCATACTTGCAACGTCATGATGATATTATGTGGAGGAGACGGGATTCAACTCTTATGGGCTATACGTTGATCGCCTCACTTCAAGGTAACTTCATTGCAAAAGATTCAAGGTAAGCATTTGGCCAAAGAAGGTAAGTAACTTTTAGATTCTTTTCTTTTTATTCTTTAGTTTAGAATACCACAATCTACCACTTCTTTCATCACTCATTTCGATTTCTTTGTACATGTCTATTTTCTGTTTTTCTCCACCTTCTCATTCTATCACTTTCTTCCTAACTTGACTTTAACTCTTTTTTCATTTTCTTTTTAAGAACTAAAGAAGAACTTTAACCATACTTTGTATCTTAAAAGAAGACTTACTAAAAAGCTTCCATCGCTAGTCCCTCCTTGTGGATCACGACCCGCATAGCCACTTGCTATAGCGGTAGAATTGAGCAATTGCACTCTTTATTTTAAAGTTCTGAAATTCTGTATTTTGTGTGCAGGTTCGACCTCAATCAAAATTTTGGCGCCGTTGCCGGGGAGGAACGGTAAGTTATTTTCTTTTCAGATTTATATTTTTGGTTAACTTTCTTTTTTGTTCTTGGTGTACAGGTTTGACAGCAAGGAATCTTGCTGCAGTGGACATATAAGTGGCCTTGGACTCTGCTCAAGAAAGCAGAGCCAAGAAGCCCTTAGATTTGCTAAATTCCTGTGGCAATCTGAATGAACTACTAACCTGTATTTTCTGCAGGTTAGCTGAATTGCAAAGTTTAATATCTATAGTTATTAATTTCCTTGTTTGTCTCACTGTACTTTCTTTCTAACCTCAACAGTAAAATGATGTTTGTTAAATGCTAAAAACGGTTTAGACTTTGCATTTAAGCACGTGTCTAATTCGTTTACATTTTACATTACTGTTGAAGAGTGCTGGAGTAAAAGGTACGTTTACATGGCATATAGTTTAGGAAACATTCTTGAGTGATTATTTGCTTATTGAATGTTACTTTTCTTTATCCTGCACACTTTGCACAATCAATCTTAAGGCTTGTCCTATAAACAAGATAAAGTGGGGAAGTCATTACCCTTCCTTAGTCTACAAACAATCTCCTCACTCACTAACCCAAGTCTAATTAAAACTGAGTAGGCGTTGGCCCTAGGGACATCTCGGACTCAATTAGGAGATTATCCTAAGGGGGAATGTGTTAGAATTTGACTCCTACCAAATCAGTGTCTAAGGAAAGGGATTGAGGGGTGAAACCCCGAAGGCTGGTGGTTTGGCTTAATTAGGCCCATCGCTTTTGCGCGGATACCTCCCACCAATCTTGCCCTGACCTGGCTGATTAGTTTGTGGTCAAAGTCTGCATTATACCTCCCGCGGACAGTCTAACCAGTTAGGAGTCGTCTAGGTCAAAGGTCTACCCTAACTTAGGTTAGAATTTTTCTTTTTTATTTGCTTATTTGTTTGTTTGTTTTTTCTTTGTTTGTGTTTTATTGTGTGATATGGCTTATAACAATATTTTTTCCAATTTTAATGGTAATCCATATTACACACCAACCTCTTTTTCGGATATTACCAATCCGGCATATCATAACTTTAACCAACCTAGTGTGCCGGATTGGTCTTATCCGAATCAATATAACCCATGCCCCCAATCTTATAACCATAATTTCTAGAATAATTTCAACTCTTCACAGAGTCAATGGGGATTCACCTCCCCCGAGTCCAATTATCGACCAACTTGTCCTCCTTATCCACCTTGTCCATAATATTTTCAAGATTCATACTCAGTTCCACCAGTTCAAAATAGAAAACCATCAATTTTGGAAATGAATATGCGTGAGTCCAAACAACAATCACAAAATCTGATGGACTCACAATTTTACCACCAATTCCAAAACAACACTTCATCTTTTCAAGACCAATCGCAACAAAACGATGAACCTATCAACTATGAAAAGATGCTTGAAGCCATGACTCAGGCTCAAAATGCTCGTAATCACGACATAGATATCATGGTCCAATCTCTACGTTCTCACCGTTTGGCCAGTTCTGATGTCGGTAACCATTCTGTTAGAGCTGAAGAGTCATGTTGTTTTGGAACACAAGGTTCCATTTCAGCACAATCATTTGAACTTGCCCAAACTCTAAATTTTGAAAGTGACATTGACAGTTTGGCAAGTTATCCCTTTCCTGAAATTGAACTTGAAAATGAATATGATCATGAACCTCAACTTAGTGATTCAATTCTACTTCCTGATTCAATTATGACTCCGGTCTCTTCACCTGATTTCAATCTTTTTTCCGAGTCAACATTGGATCCTATGCCAATTCATAATGAAATTGAATTGCCCATCTTTGATGATCATCATATTGAACTTGACAAATTTTATAATTTCGAAAGTCCCATTGATAAATTGGCAAGTTCTCATTTTTATGAAATTAAACTCAATAAGAAATGTGACCTAGATTCTCAAATTTGTGATCCAGTTCAAATTCCCGAATCAATATTGACTCCTGTTTTGTTACCCGACTTGAGTAATATTTTAGAGTCAGTTTTGATTCCCACACCTATCGTTCTTGAACTTGAATCACTGATATTAAGTCACATTCCATTGTTGGAAAATGAATGTGGACTTGAGTTTCAACTTCTTGATTTGGACCTACTTCCTGAACCAATCTCGACTCCTGAACCTTTACTTGACTTAAGTCACTTTCCTGAGTCGGTATTTCTATCTTTTCACACTCCATTTTGGGACAAGGTGGTTGACAAAATTGACTCTGAAATTAATTATGGAATTTGAAAATTAGATGGGGTAAAATATTTAACAAAAATCATTCATGTATATATCATTTTAGTGGGTTATATTAGAGAAATTTCTGGTGGGTTCCTCCGAACTCCACGAAAAGTCGATTGGGCCGCATTTCGTGGACCAATCAGACCACCACCTGAACCACCACTTTAAGGTAGTATTTTCCTTCCCTGTCTTCCTTTTCATACATCTATGCATTAATTCATACATTGAGGACAATGCATGAGATAGGTGTGGGGGAGGGTTCTAACATAACTTAGGTTTTTCTTTTTATTTAAAGAAAAAAATTTAACATTTTCTTTACTTTTAAAAACTTTTTGAAAATATAAACAATATTTTGACATATTTTTTATAAGAAATTAAGTCAATTTTAAGGAATAGGAAAATCAAAATTAGTATTTCTTAAACTTGGTCAAAATAAGATTATTTGTTTGATTTTTAGAGTTAGGAAGATAATTTGTCAAAGTAATTTAGTCTTGATCTTTACCTTAATGAAATATGCACACTTCATACACTTACACACTTAGGGTTCAAAAAACAAAGATTCTTATGCCTTATAAAAAAAATAAAAAATATATATAAAAGATAAACAAATCTAATTATTGATTAGGTAGGTGCTTTGGCCTAAGCAAGCCTTAGTATTTATGCGAAAGATGATTAGATAAGTTTAAAATATATATATATTATATATATATATATATATATATATATATATATATATATATATATATATATATATATATATATATATATATATATATATATATAAATCCTCTGATTAAGCTGAGTATTTGTGCCTAATAAAGCATAAGTACTCACACCTAAAAGCGGTTCATATAATAAAATCCTTAGTTTTGTGGCCTAGTTTGATCGAGTCCTTAAGTCCTTGGGGTGTTTTCTCACCCGGTGCCCTAAGACCGTTTGGTTTGGAAGTCATCGATTAAAGGCTCGTTACATGGGCAGATTAGAAAGCCTAATAGAACTAAGGAATAATACCACACACACACACATATATATATATATATATATATATATATATATATATAAATATAAATAAGGCATAAGAGTTAGAGTTAATGAACCCTTAGTCAAAATTTTCATGGTCACAAGGTGCATATGACTTAGGGTAAAGTAATAGACTAGATGAGAAGTACAATTTGACTCCTTACTTTGATTGATAACAAATTTTTGAATAGAGACTAAGTTTAGGAATGAAAAATTCAGTTTTCCTATAACTTTTACATTACTTAAATCTTACAATTATATTTCAAATATTTTTCTCTTTCAAAATGCTTTTCGAAAATACTAACTCTTTATTTCTCTTTCTTTATGGATTTTGTAGGTGTAATCCACTGAAAACCCTCACGAGACAAAACTCGTCCTCTAGGGGAAACCTAGAGGTTTAACAGCTTGTTGCACATGCTCAGTGCAATCGCGTGACCTGCGAAAGTGGTCTAATAATTTTTACTATAGTTTAGTTGTTTTGCTCGAGGACGAGCAAAAGATAGGTGTGGGGGTGTGATCGTACTTATATTTTGTATTTTTTTCATTACACTCCTACATTTATCGTGTAATAAATCTGCTAATTTTCTTGTCTTAAATACCTATTTTGCAGAAGATAATAATGAAGAGAAAGGGGATTAAACTAAATAAATACCAGTTAAAATCAGATTTAACTGGATCTATTTGGTTAGCTGAGGATGATCCCAGATCTAGTTAGAACAAATCAAGGATTGGGGCAAATGTTCAGCTGAAGATCAGAGCAAATCAGAAAGATAACACCAAATGGAAACCTATAAAATTCAGATTTTTATAAATCCATTTTGGTTAGCTAAAGATCAACCGAGGATAATATCAAATACAGAGAGATAAATGGATAGAGAGAAGATCAACGGATGAGATGAAGCAAGTTTGACTCAGATTCTGACTGGATACATTTTAATATTTGAATCATAACTTTCGCTACCAAATCTCAAATCTAATGATTTAAGATGATCCCGAAAGCAGACTTACAGGGCTACAACTCTTATGTTGATCACTATTGCCTTGTTATCAAAGTGGCTAATGTCCCTCCAGATTTTTGACTCAGTGCATCAACTGCATTGTTAGCTTTTTTAGCATGATAATGGATAGTAATATCTTAATTTTTCATTAATCCAACCATCTTCTCTGCCACATATTTAGTTCCTTCTGAGTGTATATATATTTTAAACTCTTATGATATGTATAGATTTCACATGATATCCCATACAGATAGTGTCGCCAATCTTTAAAACAAATATAATTGTAACTAATTTCAATTCATGTGTGGGATAATTCTTTTCATGAGTTATCAACTGTCTGAAAGCATAAGCAATTACTTTTTCATGTTGCATCAAATTACACCTTAGCCATAACTTCGAAGCATCATTATATATAGCAAATCTTTTGGTTCCTGATGGCATAGCTAGAATCGGGGTTGATGTCAATTTATCTTTTAGTTCTCGAAAACTCTTCTCTTGATTTTCACCCCACACAAACTTCATATTCTTTCTTGTCGAGTGAGTTAAAGGTATAACTATCTTGAAAAATCTTTTTACAAATCTTTGATAATAACCAGCTAAACCCAAGAAACTTTGAATCTTCGTGACATTAGTGGGCCGAGGCCAATTTTAATTGCTTCAACCTTCATAAGATCTAAAGATAATCCTTCTTTAGATATCATGTGCTTGAGAAAAGCAATTTGTTCCAACCAGAATTCAGACTTATAAACTTGGTATATATAGGATCTAAAAATTATGTCAACACAATACTAGAATAAAGATAATTAGCGTTAAATAAAATAACTTGTAAGAAAAGAAATAAATCTAAGAAAATAATGCAAACACAAACACAAGAAATTTTATCCTGGTTCGGTCCTCGTGACCTACATCCAGTCCCCAAGCAACCCGCTTGAGAGTTTCCTTATCCTTGATTTTGTACACCCAAAACTAACACCTTGTACACCACTTGACAAATCCCCTTTGCCAAATGTACAACTCTTTTTAACACCAAGAAAACAACAACACCTTGTACAACTTCTCTTCAACTCAAAGACTCTCTTGTACAATCTTTCTCTTTGAGTTATTACAACCAATCCTATAAGCCTTGGAACTATATGTGATCGTGAACAAGGTTCCTTATAGGTGGACTCTCAGAATTCTTCACTAGAGGATTGGAATTTGTGTGATGAAATGAAAGTGGAATTAGTTTTCTGGAAATCAGAATTTTTCAACAGAGTTTGGACAGAAAACTAATGATATGAATTAGTGTAAACAACTTAGGACAACATCCTTATTTATAGGTGAAATCTATAGTCAGTTGGGGAAGTTATCAACTTGAATTGAATATTAAAACGTTAGATAAAATACCAGAAATCAATAACTATTCAACAGTCAGGAACTGTTATAAGTCGACTAGGGAAGGAAGTAAGTCGACTAGGGGAACATGATTTGTCTAGGTTAGTCGACTAATCAATGGAGAAAGTCGACTACATTAAGACTGATACAGATAATAAGTTTTTGAAAGCTGAAATTAGTCGATCAGCAGAGTTTATAAGTCGACTATAAGTTGTATTAGTCGACTAGCAATGTTGATAAGTCGACTAATACTGCTAAACAGAAAGTTGATATCTTTTCAAGACAATACTTAGTCGACTATAGGACTTTTATAAGTCGACTAGACAAGATATTAGTCGACTACAAGTGGGGTCAAGTCGACTAATAGGAACGGTCAAGTCTACTAATAGGAAGGGTCAAGCATACTAATAGGACTATTTTGTGTGTGATCAAGGCTTTTAACAAATATCTAAAAATATACAAAAATAGTAAAAATTATATTTGTTATCATCAAAATAAGTTCCAACATTCTCCCCCTTTTTGATGATGATAATGTGTGTAAGCACAAGCTCCCCCTATAGAAAAACTCTCCCTGCAGAAAACATGTTATCACAAATATGTGTTCTCCCCCTACATAAAATGGGTTATAACAGATATATATATAACAAGTGTTCCCCTCCTGCATCATAGCATACATATGATATATTTTCAAATGTTAGAAATAACTTATATCATCAGGTATTCTCTTTTTTTTGTATGGTACCATAAGATAAAATATTGTTAATGGCACCAATCATAATATGACCAAAATTTTAACCTTTAGAAATCCAAACCCAATTTGAATTTGGTTTCCATCTGTTAGTATAAACATAATTGCATGAATTACATACATGATGTATATATGATGCAATATAAGCATTTTTATCCATAATATTTAGATTTTTAGGAATCCAAATATATTTATACTTTGATATCATGGTCTTCTTAACAAAAGAATTATCATTATTCTTTTTGTAAACATATGTAATTCTTTCAACATTATTTTTTGAACAACCAAGACCAATATCTTTTGAAAATCCAAGCCCACAATGATTATATGAAACCTTTTGATATGACAATATATCATTTAAATTTTTTTTCCTTTATCAAACTTTGTCACTTTATTCAAAAGTTCTTCATATTTATCTTTGAAACTTGTCATGTCTTTATCTAAAACAGAAATTCTTTCACTTAAACACATAGTTTCTCTTTTAAGTAAAACATTTTCTTTTAAAAAATTCTCATTATCTTTTTTCAATGAAGATATAACTTTTTTAAAATCATCTTTTGAGAATTTACAGAAGAAATTTGAGAATCATAAACAACATGTTCTTTGATGAGTCTCTCATTTTCCTTTGATAAAACTTTATTTTTCATCTTTTCATTCTTGAGATCATTATAGAACTCATGAAATGCATCTAAGAGTTCAGTATATTGTACCTCATCTTCTTCTTGAGCCATAAAACATATGTTGGCATATTCAGTTGTTTCTTCTTCATCAGAAGAAGATGTATCACTATTCTCCCATGATGCTTGATAATCTTTCTTCTTTTTGAACTTTTTGCTCTTGATTTTTTCTTTATTTTTGAGCAATGGGCAATCCTTCTTTATATGACTTGTTTTATTACAATTAAAACATTTAAACTTACCTTCAAGAACTTTCTGAATTTTCTTGAGAGTATTGCCATCTCCTCTTCATCATCATCTGAATTGTCCATGTCTGAGGATGTATGAAAGGCAAGTACTTTATTTTTGGATAGAGGTTGTTGTTCATCCTTTTTCTGCTCTTCAAGTTGTACTTCATATGCCATTAAATTACCAATGAGGTTTTCTAATGACATAGTTGAGAGATCATTTTCTTCTTCTATTGCAGTGGTCTTCTTCTCCCAATCTGATGTGAGTGCACAAAGAACCTTTCTAACTTTTTCGACTTGAGTGTACTCCATTCCAAGGGATGCTAAGGAATTAATGTCGGTGAACCTTGTAATCATTTCTGAAATTGTTTCGTTCTCCTTCATTTTGAAGAGTTTGAACCTATGAACAAGAACAGAAATTTTAGATTCTTTAACCTTATTTGTACCTTCATGGGTTACCTGTAGAATCTGCCATATTTGATTTGCAGATCTAGTCGTTGACACGCGATTGAATTCTTCTTTGTTCAAGGCACAGAAAAGCGCGTTCATTGCTTTGGCATCAAGGTTTGCAGACTTCTTTTGTTCTTCATTCCATGCACTGTAATTGGTGGTCGCCTTGGTGTGTTGGGCTTCTACAATATTTCAAAGTTCGTAGTTAAAGATTGCAAGTAGATCTTCATTCTACACTTCCAGTAGTTGTAGTTTGATTAACCAAACAATGATGGACGTTGTGCAGAATGTCCTTCTCTGAATTGTGATGAAGGAAACTCTGTTGCCATCCTTATAGGGTGTTGACAGGGTATGCAGGTTTCTGATACCAATTGTAGGATCTAAAAATTATGTCAATACAGCACTAGAATAAAGACAATTAGCGTTAAATAAAAAACTTGCAAGAAAGGAAATAAATCTAAGAAAATAATGCAAACGCAAACACAAGAGATTTTATCCTGGTTCGGTTCTCGTGACCTACATCCAGTCCCCAAGCAACCCGCTTGAGATTTTCCTTATCCTTAATTTTGTACACCCAAAACCAACACCTTGTACACCACTTAACAAATCCCCTTTGTCAAATGTGTACAACTCTTCTTAACACCAAGAAGACAACAACACCTTGTACAACTTCTCTTCAACCCGAAAACTCTCTTGTACAATCTTTCTCTTTGAATAATTACAATCAATCGTATAAGCCTTGAAACTGTATGTGATCGCGAACAAGATTCCTTATAGGTGGACTCTCAGAATTCTTGAATAGAGGATTGAAATTTGTGTGAAAAAATGAAAGTGGAATTAGTTTTCTGGAAAACAGAATTTTTCAACAGAGTTTGGACAGCAAACTAATGATATGAATTGGTGTAAACAACTTAGGACAACATCCCTATTTATAGGTGAAATCAATAGTCAGCTAGGAAAGTTACTAACTTGAATTTGAATATTAAAACGTTGGATAAAATACGAGAAATCAATAACTGTTCAACAGTCAGAAACTGTTATAAGTCGACTAGGGGAGGAAGTAAGCCGACTAGGGGAACATGATTTGCCTGGGTTAGTCGACTAATCAATAGAGAAAGTCGACTACATCAAGACTGATACAGGTAATAAGTTTCTGAAAACTGAAATTAATCGACCAGCAAAGTTTATAAGTCGACTATAACTTGTATTAGTCGACTAGCAATGTTGATAAGTCGACTAATTCTACTAAACAGAAAGTTGATATCTTTTCAAGACAATACTTAGTCGACTATAGGACTTTTATAAGTCGACTAGACAAGGTATTAATAGACGACAAGAGGTGTCAAGTCGACTAAAAGGAAGGGTCAAGTCTACTAATAGGACTATTTTGTGTGTGATTAAGACGAGAAAGGTGTATGTAAATGTGTTTGATGTATCCTTTCCTATCTCCGTTATAGCATAAAGCTATACCGAGTCGATTCTCAAGGAGAGCTAGCGATAGAAGCGTTACGAATCGTAGTGAAGAAATGTAAACGAAGTGTCTTCTATGCTTAATAGAATAAAACAATCATGGAACAAGAAATGAAAGAATGGATGAATATGTTCATGATGAAAAGTGGAAAAGAAATCAAGATTGGATTTGGTATTAACACTAGAAAGAATGAAAACTTGAAGAATCAAACCATGACTAGCTTACCTTACTACCTTGCCAATACTTACTAAACTCCGTAATAGTGAAGGCGTGCCTCATGTTGTCACTCCATCGGCGTAGGTTTCATCTTGCGTGTTGATCTAATTACTTTCCCATTGCATGAAGGGTGGTTTAACCCATCGGAGAAGAGAAGACCATCCAACTTGCAAGATGAACTAAAGCAATCACCCATGAGTTAGTGAAGATGGCAAGGCTAGTGGTTAGCTAGTACATGGTAGAAAAATTTAGCTACAAGCCATAAGAAAAGTAAAACAAAGCATGAATTAAATTGCAAGGATTTAAAGCAAGCAAGTAAAGAAAGCAAATAAAGAAAGCAAGTAAACTAGAACCAAGCTCAAGTAGAGGAAGGAGAATGGATAAATCCTTGTTGCTTCAAGTTGTCACGCCTTGATTACACAAGCTCTCTCTCTCTCTCACAATCTCTCTCTTTTACAAAGTATCTAGGAAGGAGAAGAGGGACTAAAGAACTAAACCTAGAGAAAAATCTATGAAAATTACAACAACTAACAATTTCTCCTCTCTTCTCTGTTCAGTCTTTGCTTGCAGGTCCAGGTGAAGTATTTATAGGCCCCAGGTGAAGGATCCAGAACCTAGTTTGTTGGCACAAAATCCGAGATCCTAACAACCTGTAACTGCCGCAGATCCTCAAGGATCTTTCTGTTTTTGCGGCAAAACTGATTCAGTTCAGCAACAGATTTCTGTTGCTGATTTGTTGAGAAGTTGTTATCCACGTGGCCTTCTGGATTCTTCATTGGGCGCGCGGATCTCTCTAGATCTTGATTTCAAATCTTGGGGCTTATCTTAATCTTTGATTTAATCACTTTAATTATTGCTAATTAAAGTGATTATTGGCTTTCTCTCCATTAGAGTGTGTACCTGCAAATATATAGAGAAGATGAGTAAAAATCATATATTTATTTATTAAATGCATGAGAATTATGAGGTAAAATATGCAATATTGAGTTACAATCGCACCCCCACACTTATTCTTTTGCTCGTCCCGAGCAAAAACAAAGAAAAAGAAAATCTAAACTACCAATTTTATTACACCACTTTCGCAGGTGACGCGATTGCACTGAGCATGTGCAACAAGCCGTTAAACCTCTAGGTTACCCTAGAGGAGGAGTGTTGTCTCCTGAGGGTTTTCAGCGGATTACACCCACAAAATCCATAAAGAAAGAAGACAAATGTTAGTGTTTTGAAAATGCATTTTGAACAAGAGACATGTTTACGAACTATTTTTGCAAAAATATAAGTGATCCTAGGTCATAAGTCCACCTATAATCATTCTTCCTTAAACTTAGTCTCCATGCAAGATCTTGTTTTTAATTAAGGTAAGAATTCAAAATTGGATTGAATATTTTATCTTTCATAAAACCTAGATAATATGCACACCGTGCTCGTGAAGATTTCTGGGATTTCAACTCCAACCATCAAGCCATTTATTTATTTATATATATATATATATATTTTTTTTTCTTTTTTTTTTTCTTCCCTTAGTCTAGGCTTTCTAGTTTACCCTTGTAGCGAGCCTTTAACCGATGACTCCCAAACCAGATGGTCTTAGGGCACCAGATGAGAAAACATCCCTCGGGTTTAAAGTCTCGAGTAAAAAAGGCCACATAACTAAGGGGGATTATTTATTTCCTTTACCACCGTTAGACGTGAATAATCATGCTTCTTGAGGCACAATTTTCCAGCTTAATAGGTGATGTTTTATTTATATATATATATTGTTTTTTCTTTTTTTTTTATATATATATGGCCATTTTGGTCTTTGTCTCCATCCCAAGAAATGTGTAAGTGTAAAGTGAATATTATCTAAGGCAAAAAATTCAAGATAAAAATATCTCACCAATTTTTCTTACTTAGCCTATAATTTCCAACAAGATCTATTATTTCAACTAGGTTTAAGATGTCATAATTAAGGCTTTCTTAATTTCTAAGATACATCTTAATTTTCTTAAAAATAGATCAAAACTTTGTCTCTTATTTCAAAAAGTTTTTATTTTATTTTTTTTTATTTTTTATTTTTTTTTAATTTTTCTAAAAGAAAAGGTAAAATCTAAAAAGAAAGTGGAAAATTTAGAAAAACGATAAAATCTAAAAATAAAATGGAAAACCTAAAAATGAAAATCCTAAAAAAAAAAATAAAAATCCTATAAGAAAATAAAAAATCCTATGTTAGTACATACCCCCCCATACCTATCTCATGCATTGTCCTCAATGTATGCAAGATAAAAATGATGCATGAAATAGGTAAGGTAAAAAGTCACTCCCTCCTCCTCTTTGGACCCGCAGTAGTACTGGGTCCTGCCGACTGTGTCCTCCTCAACCTCGCCTCAATGCCCTCTAACCTAGAGGATTGCTCCTCTAACCTGGAGGATTGTTCCTCCATCTTCTTCCGCAGCCTCACTTGACCCCTAAAAATCTTCTTCATGCCCTTCCAGATAGAGGACATGAAGGCATGTGTATCATGTGGGGGGTCCTGCCTCCAAAACTCAGGTTCATCCTCTGCATCAAAACTCTCCTCAGAAGAGGACTCTACCGGAACATCCTCGGGTTGGACAGTAGGTGTCCAGACCGCATGCAAACAACTATTGTACGAACTGGTAGGTCTCTCGGGTGCAACAAACACTCGGTCGAATAAATCAAAAACATCGCCTGGTAGGAAAGTCCTACACAAACGTGTAATCAATATGGGATGGGAGTATTTGGCACCTCGTGTGCGTGAAGAGTTGGCTATAAGTGCATGGAAGATGACCTTATTCAAACAAACCGAGTGTTGACGAGTCATTAAATCATGTATAATTTGCAACACTGGTCTGTTGAAAGAGGAGGTGTGGTCAAGCCCTAGAATGTTGCGTTGGATCCAACGTCCAACGCAATGAACATTTCTAAACATCGTACTGGCTTTGAGCCCACGATCCTGCTCAGTACAACGAGCCCCCATAACAGTCATATAATCAATCAAAGGGAGAGGCTCGCTGTGTTGTGTGATGGATGGGACAGTAGTGACTTCCTCAAGAAGAGGAAGCGTGACAAATAGGTCTCCTGTGGGCATGTGTACAGTGAACTGGTACATGTGTGGATCAATCGATGCTTGGTCAAGATGTGTGTAAAACATGGTCACCAGTTCGGGACAATAAAATGCATCGGTCTCAGTGTTGTCGTACACTAGTGAATACCAATTCCTTGCTCTAATTCTCTCTAAAAATACATGCCCATAACCATTCACATCACATAAAATCCGCCCAAAATCTTTCTCAACAAAAATTGATGGTGCCATACTATGAATTTAAGATCAAAGCGGTAAAAAGAAGAGATTTAGAATTCGAACCACCCCCGGAATTCGTGGGGGGAAGAATTTCGAACTCTGCAGTGGATTCAGGAATCTCTGAATAAGAATATAGCACCAGATCACCAACAAGAACGTGAAATCGATCGGAGCAGAATTTTTCTAGGCGCAGGAGACTTTGACTTTGCCGCAGATTCCTGGTTGGAGTCGCAGACTGGCGGCAGAACAGTGAGATCTGGGGAGGAGAAAAGGTTCAGATGCGGCGTTTTTGATAGGAAGTTGGAGATCTGAGGAAATTTTCGCTTGTGAAGGAGAAGTGTAGGGTGGAGAGATATTTATAGGAGGAAAGAATTAAGAGGTTTCCACTTCTATCCCTAGGTCAAAAGGATTTTTACCACATTGGAAGTTGTAGCTTTGAAAAAGGGAAGTTTGACTCTTGGGAATTTGGAATGACCTAGAAATTTGGAATTCTTGAAAGAAGGATTTTGAGGAAACCTAGGAATTTAGAAAGATTTTGAATTTGGAAAGTGTAGAAACTCCTTTAAGCATAAAAATCCCTCCTTTATTTTTATTTTTTATTTATTTATTTATTTATTTATTTATTATTTTCTAGATCCTATGTTAGTAAATCCTATGTTAGTAAAAAAATTACCTTAAGGTGGTAGTTCCGGCGGTGGTCTGATTGGTCCACGAAACATGGCCCAATCATTATTACGTTGGGTTTTGAGGAACCCACCAGAAATATCAGGAATATGACCCACTAAAAAGATAAATCCTTGAAAGATTTTTATTAAGAACATGACCCCATCTAATTTCCATTTTTTCCAAATAATTTCGGAGTCAAATTTATCAACGCCCTTGTCCCAGAATGATGTATGAAATGACAGAACAGTTGACTTGGACTCAGGAAGAACTGACTCAGAAAGGTGACTGAAATCAAGTAAAGGTTCAGGAGTCAAAGTGAATTCTGGAATTGGGTCCAAGTCAAGAAATGAAAACTCAAGTCCACATGTATTGTCCAACAATGGAATGTGACTATAAAAATAGGTGATTCAAGTTCAGGAGTGATGGGAATCAAAACTGACTCTAAAATATTGCTCAAATTGGGTAACATAACAGGAGTCAATAATGATTTAGGAATTTGAATTAGATCACAAGATTGAGAGTCAAAGTCACATTCCATATTGAGTTCAATTCCACAGAAATGAGAACTTGCCAATTTATCAATAGGATCTTCAAAAAGGTATAATTGGTCAAGTTCGACATGATCCTTAAAGATGGGTGATTCAACTTCATTGTGAATTGGGACAGGATCCAATGTCGACTCCGGAAAAAGATTGAAGTCAGGTAAAGATACCGGAGTCATTATTGAATCAGGAAGAAGGATCGAATCACGAAGTTGGGGTTCAAGATCATATTCCTCATGTAATTCAATTCCACAAAAATGTGAACTTGCCAATTTATCAATGGGACTTTCAAAAGTATGGAATTGGTCAAGTTCAGTATGATCATCAAAGATGGGTGATTCAATTTCACAATGGACAGGCACTGGATCCAATACTGACTTGGGAAATGGAGTGAAATCAGGTGAAGACACCGGAGTTATTATTGAATCAGGAAGGAAAATTGAATCATCAAGTGGAAGTTCAGGATCATGTTCACACTCAAGTTCAATTTCAGGAAAAGGAAAACTTGCCAAAATGTCAATGGGATCTGAATTTTTGACAAGTTCAGTTGAGTGTGCTGAAATAGAATCTGGACTTCCAAGACTACATGACTCTTTGGTTTTAACAGAGTGGCTAGTGAAATTAGAATTAGGATGAGAATGAAGAGTCTGGATCATCAACTCTATGTCACGATTTCTAGCATTTTGAGCATGAGTCATGTCTTCAAGCATCTTTCCATAATTGATGATTTCATTATTTTGATGAAAAGATGAAGTGTTGTCTTGGAAGTGATGGTGAAATTGTGAGTCAAAAATGTGTGGAAGAGTGGACTCACACAAGAAATCTTTACTCGTTTCCAGGACAAATGGTTGTTCATTAGGAAAAGGTGGAACTGAGTAAGACTCTTGAAAATACTGTGAAATTGGAGGGGCAAATGTTTCTTGAAGTTGTTGCTCGACCCTCTGTAAATTAGCTTCTATACTCCTTAGTAACTCAGATTTTTCTTCAATTGGTGGTTCAAAAAAAGGAGTATATGAAGCGGAATCCGGAAATGAATACTGTGGATATTGTGGACTAGGTGGATATGGTGGACAAGGAGGTTGATAATTAAACTCGGGGGACTGGAATCCCAATTACTCGGTGAAGAGTTGAAATTATTATGGAAATCATAGTTATTAGATGGGGGGTATGGGTCATATTGATTCGGATAAGGCCAACCCGGTGTATGTGGTTGGTGCGTACTGTAAAACGCCGGGTTGGAATTATCCGAATATGGTGTCGGTGTGAAATATGGATTATTATTAGGATAGAAAGAATTGTTGAATGCCATATCACACAAAAAATCACAAACAAAAAGAAAAATCAAACAACAAACAAAAAAGAAGAGAAAAAAAATCAAAACCAAGCCAAATGAAGGGTTGACCTAAACCTAGACGACTCCTAACTGATTAGATCGTCCACGGGAGGTTTAGTGTAGACGTAGACCACAAGTTAATCAGCCAGGGAAGGGCAAGGTTGGTGGGAGGTTTTCCGTCAAAGACGTTCCTTAATTAAGTAACCAGCAACCTTCGGGCTTTCGGCCCTCAATCCCTTTCCAAGACACTGATTTTGCAAGAGTCTATTTCCAACACTTTTCCCCCTTAGGATAATCTCCTAAGTGAGTCCGAGATGTCCCTAGGGGCCAACGTCTATTTTTTTTATTAAATTAGGCTTGGGTTAGTGAGTGCTTGGGATTGTGATTTTTGGGCTAAGGAAAGGGTAATGAAATCCCCCACCTTATCTTATTTATGGGTTATGCCCTTAAAAATGAATTGTGCAAGTGTACAAAAATATATAACTAGAATTCACTCAAAGCATGAAATCAAGCAAGAGATGATTCCTAGTCTATATGCAATGCGAAACGTACCTTGCCTCCAACACTCTTCAACAGTAAAAGTAAATGAATTGAAAGACACGTGCCTAGAATGCAAATGTCTAAACAATTTTTAACAATTTCAACCAATCTTTTACTGTTGATTAAATTAGCAGGTAATAGGTGAAAAATACAGGAATTCAAGTATAGCAGCAGATGTATTTTGCAGAGCTGGAGACCCTGCAGAAATTTTGTGAGTAGTCAACTCAGGATTGCCGCAGATCCGCGACAAAAACCAGGATTCCGCGGCAAAACTGAGGGATCCTGGTCTCTGCTTTCGAGAGCAGAGGCCCAGGTCCACTTATATGTATACTGCAATTAAAATTTTCCTGTTCTTCAACCTGTAACCTGCAACAGAGAAGAAGATTCGTTTAGTTCTTCACTTTTAAAGAAAATCCGTTGCTCTCCCCGGCAACGGCGCCATTTTGATTAAGACGAGAAAGGTGTATGTAAATGTGTTTGATGTATCCTTTCCTATCTCCGTTATAGCATAAAGCTATACCGAGTCGATTCTCAGGGAGAGCTAGCGATAGAAGCGTTACGAATCGTAGTGAAGAAATGTAAACGAAGTGTCTTCTATGCTTAATAGAATAAAAGAATCATGGAACAAGAAATGAAAGAATGGATGAATATGTTCATGATGAAAAGTGGAAAAGAAATCAAGATTGGATTTGGTATTAACACTAGAAAGAATGAAAACTTGAAGAATCAAACCATGACTAGCTTACCTTACTACCTTGCCAATACTTACTAAACTCCGTGATAGTGAAGGCGTGCCTCATGTTGTCACTCCATCGGCGTAGGTTTCGTCTTGCGTGTTGATCTAATTACTTTCCCATTGCATGAAGGGTGGTTTAACCCATCGGAGAAGAGAAGACCATCCAACTTGCAAGATGAACTAAAGCAATCACCCATGAGTTAGTGAAGATGGCAAGGCTAGTGGTTAGCTAGTACATGGTAGAAAAATTTAGCTACAAGCCATAAGAAAAGTAAAACAAAGCATGAATTAAATTGCAAGGATTTAAAGCAAGCAAGTAAAGAAAGCAATTAAAGAAAGCAAGTAAACTAGAACCAAGCTCAAGTAGAGGAAGGAGAATGGATGAATCCTTGTTGCTTCAAGTTGTCACGCCTTGATTACACAAGCTCTCTCTCTCACAATCTCTCTCTTTTACAAAGTATCTAGGGAAGGAGAAGAGGGACTAAAGAACTAAACCTAGAGAAAAATCTATGAAAATTACAACAACTAACAATTTCTCCTCTCTTCTCTGTTCAGTCTTTGCTTGCAGGTCCAGGTGAAGTATTTATAGGCCCCAGGTGAAGGATCCAGAACCTAGTTTATTGGCACAAAATCCGAGATCCTAACAACCTGTAACTGCCGCAGATCCTCAAGGATCTTTCTGTTTTTGCGGCAAAACTGATTCAGTTCAGCAACAGATTTCTGTTGCTGATTTGTTGAGAAGTTGTTATCCACGTGGCCTTCTGGATTCTTCATTGGGCGCGCGGATCTCTCTAGATCTTGATTTCAAATCTTGGGGCTTATCTTAATCTTTGATTTAATCACTTTAATTATTGCTAATTAAAGTGATTATTGGCTTTCTCTCCATTAGAGTGTGTACCTGCAAATATATAGAGAAGATGAGTAAAAATCATATATTTATTTATTAAATGCATGGGAATTATGAGGTAAAATATGCAATATTGAGTTACAATCACACCTGCAAATATATAGAGAAGATGAGTAAAAATCATATATTTATTTATTAAATGCATGGAAATTATGAGGTAAAATATGCAATATTGAGTTACAATTAGTGTGTGATCAAGGCTTTTAATAAATATCTAAAAATACATAAAAATTGTATAAATTACATTTGTTATCATCAAAATAAGTTCCAACAGTATAAAGTTACTTTTCTCATAATATTTGTTAAATCACTTTCAGATGATCCTCATGCTCCTCCTTACTTTTTGAGTAGATCAATAAGTCATCAGTAAATACCACTATAAACTGACCGAGATATGGTTGAAACACTCTATTCATCAGATCTATGATTGCGACCGGAGCATTAGTTAATCCAAAGGACATGACCAAAAACTCGAAATGCATATACCTTATACTAAAAGCTGTTTTGGTCACATCTTCTGGCTTGACCTTTAACTGATGATATCTTGATCTCAAATCAATCTTTAAAAATACACAAGAATTTTGAAGTTGATCAAACAAATCATCGATCCTAAGAAGCAGATATCGATTCTTGATACTAATATTATTAAACTTCCTATAGTCAATACATTGTCTCATACTTTCATATTTCTTCTTTACAAACAATACTGATGTTCCCCATGATGATACATAGCTTGGATAATTCCCTTATCTAACAAATCTTCTAATTGAATCTTCAGCTCCTTCATTTCATCTGGGGCCATTCTATATGAAACTTTCGATATAAGGGTGGTTTCTGGCAGCAAATATCAAATTCAACATCCCTATTCGGTAAGCCTAGTAGTTCCTCAGGAAACACATCAAATTTTTTTTACAATAGGTATATCCTCAAGTCTAGTCTCAGTCTCCTTTTTGTACAGTACTATTGCTAGAAACCCTTGACATCTTCGCCTTAATAATCTAGTGACTCTCATGACTGAGTGGGTATCTGGCTCTCATGGTATGTCCTTTGATCTTCTGATAACTATCTATACTAGTTCAGAAGGTGCAGATATCTTTTCAGCTCTATAACAAGGCACATGCTGAGAAAGAGGAATACTCAACAGTGGGTCTTACTTACTTTCAGGAGAAATAATGAAATAGTCTAAAATAAAAGTAACATCAGCTGAAGTGAAATACGTAAGATGCACCGAATCAAACCAACGATACCCTTTTTGAGTTCTAGAGTAACCAACCAAGACGCACTTAATAGACTTAGGAGATAACTTATCAAGACCAGGACAAAGATCCTGAATAAAACATGTACAACTAAAGATACGAGGAACTAGAGAGAATGTGGTTTTGTATGGGATAAACATGAAAACAAATTTTTTCCATGAAGCACATAAGCTGGCATTATATTAATCAAATGGCAAACACAAAGAACAACATCAGTCCAAAGATATTTTGGGACATTCATTTGGACTATCAAGATTTGAGCCACATCTAAAATATGGACCTGGATTAGCTCCTTCGTGTGTGATGGGTCGTCCATCAAATCTGATGGACGACTCGATGCGAGGAGAGAGAAAATAAAATAAATGCATTTTTGGTGAGGCCCACAAAACGCGTTTTCATTTAATTTTTTTGTTTTCTCTCCCCCGCATTGGGCCGTTCATCAGCTTTGATGGAGGGCCCGGTGCATGCGAAGGACCATCCGGTCCTTCGCGCGAAGGAGCTAATCTGCTCCCCTAAAATATACCTATGTTTTTTCAACAATACCATTTTGCGGCGAGGTATGTGAACAAGAAGTATAGTATACAATGCCATGAGAAGCATAAAATTGAGAAACATCATTTTTCATATACTCAAGAGCATTATTAGTGTGTAAAACATGAATAGATGTTGAAAACTGAGTTTTTATTTCATTCTAGAAAATTCTGAGAAATCAGGAACCTGTATCTTGTCTTTTACAAATACACCCAGTCATTCTAGATAAATCATCCACAAATACCAAAAAATACCTAAAACCAGTGATAGAGGGAAAATGACACAGACCCAAACATCCATATGAACTAGTTTAAAAGGAAAACTACTATGATTATTCACTCGACTAAGATAGGATGCATGATGATGCTTTCCTAACTGACAAGACTCACTCTAAGGAAGAAACTGAAGACTCGACAGGCAATACTTATTTCTGCTTCTGTAAGAAAGGATGACCCAGTCAATGGAGCTATTGCATCAGAGTATCAGAAGAAGAAACCACAGCTAAACTAGCCAATGATGCACCATTATCCATATAGTAAATATCACCTTGTTCACGATTCAAACCAATCCTTATCCCAACCTGGAGGCCCTGAAAACCACAATAGGTAGGTGAAAAGTCAATATAACAGGCTGATGGACATCTAACTTATCTAAGATTCTTCTCAGAGTAGAGTAATACTCAGGCACAAACATATCTCCCATATGTAAGTCAAATAATTGTTTATATAGCTCCAACACTCTGGATATGTTCTTGTAACCCCCGATCCTTGATGTACATATCACAGTATCAGTACTCGATACCGCGCACAAAGTTGATTTGACTTTCTTAGTAGTTAGATTGAGCCAATTTTGATTTTTAATATTATTTTTCAATATTTTAAAATTTAAGAATTTTTGGAATTTTTCTAAATCATTTTGGAAAATCTCCGAAGTCGGTGTCGACCGATACCGATAATCGACTCTACAATTTTTTTAATTAATAAATGGGGTTGAATTTTAAGAATCTATTTTCAAATTATTCTTTAAAATCATATTTTTTTACTTTAGAGTATTTTGGAGATTTTTTTGAATTTATCAAAAATCGGGCCAAACCGGTGTCGACCGTGTCGGCGAAACAATCCAGGCGAAACATTCCAGGATTTCTGACTTGAAAAACAGACAAAATTTTAGAATCCAATTTCACATTATTACTTAGCGTAATATTTTACAGAATTTTTGAGAACCTTTTGGGACTAGTCAAATTTTTATCAAATTAAATAATATTAAATTACATTATTTTCTCTTCTTTCTTTCTTTTCTTTTCCCCACCAATTATCTCCTTTTCTTCCCCCAACCCAACGCCCCAACCTACCGTCTTCTCTCTTTTCTATAAATTCTCTCCCTCTCTCTATCTATTTACTCTCTCTACCAATCCCTACCTCACTCTCCATCTCACTTCACCTCTGTGTGTGTGTGTGTGTGTGTGTGTGTACGCTGCTGTAAGTGAGGTAGGGCCAGCGCTGGTAAGACGGAGCCGCCGCCGCCGGCTCTTCCCTTTCCCTCCTCTCCTTCTTTTCTTCTTCTTTCCTATCTCCTCCTAAATCTCCTTCTCTCCCTCTCTTTTTGCAACCCGACCACCGGCTACGCTCTGACAGCCATCGTCACTGCCGGTGGTCCACCATAGGCCGCGGCGGGCCTCTCTCGCTGTCGGCCAGCCCTAGCTGGCCCATCGGCCCACCGGCGTGCGTACAACAACAGCAGCAGTTGCTGCTGTTGTTGTTATGGGTTGAAGACCCATAACAGGGTGCAACCCGAAACCCGCAAACCCATTAAAACCCAATAAACCCATTTACCCTATTACTTAAGTTATGGATTTGGGTTTTGGATTGAAACCTGACCCGTTAGCTGCCTAAACCCGCATCCAATATAGAGAGAAAGGTAAAATTACAGAAAACCCTCTGTTAATTTATAACATTTGCATTTTTAACATATTTATTACATATTTAATATATTTTATTGATTTTAGTGTTCGGGCTATATCTGGAGCATCCGGACTCTGAATTGGACGATTTTGGAGTCGTTACAATTGTAAAAAGGCGAACTACATCCTGTAATATCTATGTGAGTGTTTTTATTTTATAAATTTTATTTTTATCATGTTGAGTGAAATTGGTTGCTTTCTTTAAATAAAACAAGATTATTAGTAAATTTTCATTATTATTATTTAATAAATTGTAATTATTATTAAAACACTATAAGTAGAATATGCATGACTGCTCTTTGAACACGCTTAATAATAAATTATTCTTTTTCTTGGTTTATTATGTATAAATTTATATTGAGTAATTAAAAGACGTTGGAAAGGGAAAACTCAGATTTACAGTTAAATACGGTAGCGTAGGTAATTGTAAGATATTGATCATGTTCATATATTAAAATCATTACAACAAAATAATAATAAACAGACACAAGTTCATGTCACCTTAATACTTTACACGAATATTTTACTACACCAGATCACTATTATTTTATGTACTAGTATCACCAGAACACTGACATTGTTATAGTCTGCACTTGTATCATTTAAAATACTAGACATTTCAGTACACTAGACATTGTGCTTCTTGTATACACTTATTACACTGGTATCACTGCTATACATATATTGTTACACTGGACGTCTAATATTTCATGTTCATGTATCCCTGATACATGGATATGTTATCACACGGAATACTGTTACACGGATACTCTGTACACAGTTATTTCATGTTCTTAGATCACTATTACGTAGACATATCTAAGTATATGACATGCCTCTTTCTTGAATCATTTATACTGATATGACTTTCCACTTACATGGATTATTGTTACATAGGTATTCCTGTATGTCTGTATTCCCGTTGCATATCTGTTTCTCATTACTGATATTGATATTCTTGTTACTGGACATGTTAGCTATTGATATATGATGTGTGGAGCTAAGTCTCACATCTCTTATTTTTTGTTTCCCATTATCCTGTTTAATGATATCATAGCTCATGTCCAGTTATCGTGTTACATGTATTATGTACTGTTATTGTTCCTGATATACTATATAGTTAAAATATAATAAAATAACATGGGGTTGGGGAGACTTGACGGTTAATTAGATCTTATCAGGTGGATGTATTGGATCCATATTTATCCCACTACAGGGGATGGTAGTATTGGCTACTGATGGTATATAGCTCCATAGGCTCCCGTTTCCCGTTTTCTGTTCCCCTCTTAGTGGAAGGCCCTAGTCTCAGCAATCAGGGGACTGTTTAAGGCCGTGGTCTCGGGTATGCAACGGACACACTCACCCAATTAGAGCTTCTTGATCATTGGGTTTTCAATTAACATAAAAAAATAGTATAAACAATAGTGACGTCGGGAACGCTTGTTATTCGGTCACTCTATCATTCGGATAATCACGTATGCCATGTCCGGATGGGCTCGTCTGGAGTTCAGGCTCGGGTATAAACTGTCAGTGGTATGGGACATTGGAAAAGAATGATTAAAAATACCAAACGGTACTTATTGTTATTATTGTAAACATGACTTGCCTGATACATATATAATACCATTCACTTGTACTTATTACTATTCCTAATATCTTATTCACTATCATGTCATATGTATAACTTGTTACACTTCCTAATACTTATTACACTTCATATAGTGACACACTATTCATGTGCACATATGATCTGCATTCTATGAATTATGTTTCATGTATACTCTGTAGATACTGTTACTGAATAATCACATCACTGTCGTATGGTTATGCTGCGTACATCATATCTACATATTCATATTCAATACGACACCTTTATGCTACAGTTATTATTAGATTATACAAGAACTATAAAGTAAGTAAAACTTGCTACATATTATTTATACACTGATGTAATCATGAACACCTAATACTGTATCGTAAAACATATATAAAGAATAAAATATAAATGGTATAACTTTATTGACGGTAGTAACATAATCCCCCATGGTGACTTACCTATTATTTTTTATAGCACAACCCGGATATATAAACTGGTTGTTGTTTTCCATTATGTTTGCAAAGGGGGAAAACTTACAAAAAAGAGTTTGAGGAGCTAAATTACAAGTATTCTTAAAAAGATTGCAAGTAGATCTCCTCAGAGATTCTGGAGAAGTGTGCCGATAGGAGTCTGGTCAGCGCGCGACCACTTTGTCCCTTTGACGATGCGAGCGATGAGATTCCCTTCTCGCCTGGTTCGGGGAATCAGAGAACAGAAGGTTGGTAGAACCCTCTTGCTGCTTCTCAAAATCGCCTTCGATAAGGAATTCCTTCTCGCCTGGTTCCGGAGATTCCTTGAGAAGAAGGACGATGTTAGGGTATCAACACCCTGGTTAGAGAAAGCAATTCTCTAAAAGGTCTCTGAATTCGAGAGCGCACGGTGCTTTGTGAAGAAGTCTCTGCTTGGGGAGTCTTCTCTCTTTTTCTCGTCCTCTCTCCTCCTTGTGCCCCTGGTGGGCTATTTATATGGAGAGCAAGGGTATAATCGTCCCTTAAAATATAGAAACAGATTGACTCGAATCTGTTTGAATCTGGAAAGTAGCCTTGCTGCGAGGCTAGGATCAGCTTCTGCGAAGCTAGAATTGACAGGTCGGTGGACCTTCTCGATCTGTTTTAATTCTTTCCATATCGTTGGAGGATTTCCCCTGATCTTCTTACTCATTTTAGAAGAGTCAAGAGATTGTGGCAATCAACTGCCAAATTTGATCTCAGATTTGATCTTAATTGGATTTGATCTGATTAGATCTGATCTCATCTGGAGATTTGATTGGTCAAAGGTTGACCATAGTAGACCAACAGCGGAGCTGCCCGCATTGAGCTCGTAGCGGAGCTAGGGGCAGCTTCTGGCGAAGTCCGAAAGAAACCCTTTGACGGAGCTGGAAGTCCCCTATGACGAAGTTGCGAGTTAGCTTCTTGGCGAGGCTTTGGATGACTTCAAGGCGAAGTTGAGTGATGTTAGCCTCTCAAGCGAGGCTATCCTTTTGGGCTCATGCGATGCTAAGTGCTAGCACCTTAGACCTGCTGAGGTCTGTTTAGAAACAACCCGGGTTCACTGTCTGCTTGCTGGATCAGTGGAGTCCAATTTGCTTCCCTATCCCTCGGAGATGGGTGGAGACTGGTCTTCAGCTCGTCTGTCACTTGTCTTTTGTAAATGTCAACAAGTTTAGACATTTGTTCGGACCAATAAGAATCTTGTCTTTTTTAAGTGTCAACAAGACCCCCTTCAAAGTTTTCGATAGTCTGCAATAGCTCAGACTTCGAAACACTTTGAACTGCTTTGAAGTGGTGGTGTGTGGAGAATGAACGTCGCCATGATGGTTGAGTTCAGCTTCGCTTTGAATCCTGCTTTGGGATGTAGATTCGCCGAGGAATCATGTAGAGTCGCGTCTGGGTAGCTTCGCATGCGAGTAGCCCCGCATCTGGGCTTATGAAGATATGTTCGCTTGGGAGCGCGTGTCGCTTTCCCGAGACCAACTGCCGTGGGTCGATTTTCAAGGAAGATTTTCTCCTTCTCTTGCGCTGACCGGGGAAGATATTCTCCGATTTGCACGTTTCCAAGGGAGGATATTCCCTTTCTTCAAGGCGCCATAAGTGCCTTTTATGAGGGAGACGTTTCTCCCTTCGCACGGTTCCAAGGGGAAACCGTCCCTGTTCTCAAGGCGCAGTAAATGCCTTAAATGCGGTCGTGTTTCCACGCTTGAGGTGGGAGTGCTCAGGCCATGGGGCCTATAAATGGGACACTTGAGGTCCTCTGAAGAGAAGTGCTTTGCCTCTCTTCTCTTCTCTTGGTTTAAAAGAGATACTCAGATCTCTGAATTAGTGGGAATGCCCACTCTGGTCATTACCCGGCCAAGGACCGGTAAGTCTTGATCATTCAACGACTTCACCAACTTTGGGGAATTCATCTCCCTTAATTTAGCTTTAGCAACCGCTTCAGGGATTAGCTTCCCTTGTTCTCTATTTAACTGATCTACAGAGAAGGATTTTGGCATAGCTTCCCAGCGAAGCTATCATTTTGACTTGATCAGAAAAAGATCACTGCATGTTAAGTCCGCTGCGCAGGCAGGACTTGGGACTTGGTTTCTTCAAAGTTGAGCCAGTTTTGTCATTAGGCAGAGCTAAAACTGTGTCCCACATGGTCAGTCTGGCTTAGCCATATAGGCGAGGCTAGGACTTGGCGTTTGCTGAGCTAGCCCATCATCACTGTGCAAGCGAGGCTTATCTTCTGCTTTACTGAAACTGGATCGCTTCGACCCAAAAGATTTGGCTTAGTTCTTTTGTAGCCTCTCCTGTGCTTAGTTGCTAATCTGTTCCGTTTTGCCTTGCAGTGGGCTATGTTCGCCAATCTTGCGACTTGATGGAAGGAACCATAAAATTACCTTATGCTTTCCCAGTTGAAGCTTTACTTTTAAGCAGGAGGAACAATTCGGGGCAGCGGGTGCGTGTCCCAGAGGCTATTGGCAGCCCCTTATACGAGATGATTCGTTCTGAGGTGAGGCTGGTAGCCGCTTATCCGGAGATGATCCGCTTCGGGGTAGTGGGCGTCACTTGTGAGATCACTGGCATCATTGCCAACTTTCAACTTTGGTGGCCTTTGTCGGGGACGATCCACTTCGGGGGAGCAGGCATCACTCCTGTCGGACCACTGACATCACTGCCAATTCCCATTATAGGTGGTCTGACGTGTTGGCGGCGATAAGTTTTATTGCCAGGCTTCAACAAAGATGACCTCGCTTTCTAGTGGCAAAATCTGCCATTTTTGTGGAGAATTATGGCCGTGTCTCCGTGACACAACTGGTTACAGCCTTGTGCAGGAGGAAGGCCTTTCGTGTCCAGCCGGTCTGACTTAGAAGCAGATAAAACCGCTTGTATGCCTTTTGCGCAAATGACCCTGTCGAGCCACTGAATGTGTTGTATGAAACACAACTTTGATGTAATATCAATGTACCCTTCCTTTTAAATCAATGAAAGTTCATCTTCTGATCCTCTGATTTTTGCTTACTTTCATTGAAAGTTTGGCCATAGCGGGGCTAAACTGTATGCGGAGTTAAGGACATAGTCCCTTCTTTAAATGAACTTCGCGAAACTGGCATGTCCCGCGAACAGCGCCTTTTTAGGGGGCTAAGATAAGCCTTTCGGCGAAGTCCCTGAAGGATTGCGCGAAGTCCGCATTTTAAGCCAGGGCGAAGTTAACCCTTAGTGGGATCGAAGTAGCGCTTCTCGGGAAGGCGCTTCGGGTGGCGTTTCGAATTAATTCAAAACGGCGGCGTACGCCCTTTTCGAGGCCTCGTTTCAGGCGCTGATTGGCCTATAAAAACCCGATCGGGCTGAACAGGAAAAGATCTCCTTTTTCAGAGAAAATTTTGACTTTCCCTCTCCCTCTTCCTTCTTCGTTCAGAGAACTTTGAGAACTCTTACAGCTCTTCAATGGCGCTGAGGATAAGATTGCGAAGGCTGAGGAAATGATTAGGAAAGCAAATCTCCTCTTATCCAAGGCCATACCGGTGCGTCTTGAGGAAACTGCGCGGCTTGAAGAACTCAAAGCTCAGAGTGAGGAGCTTGCGCGGCAGGGGTTGTCACAGAGGGCAACTTTGGCGGAGGCCGAAGCTCGTCTGGCTCAGGCGGAAGATTTCAATGAGGCTGAGCTGAGGTCACAAGCGCTTGCCCAGGCTGCTGATGACAGGAAGACGAGACTAAACACCCTCGGAGAGCGGCTCAGATCGTACAGTGTACGCTTGTAGCTCCATGTACTTTATCCTCTTGAAATGAATGAAATTCTTTCTTCTTTTGTCGAATCTTCAATCTTGTCCTTCTTTTTGGATTGCGATTCCGAATTGTAGTGCAATTCCTTGAGAACATAATTCTTGTTGGGTTGGATAATGAGACTTGGCTATCGGTCAGTTCAGAGGTCGCGATGACATAACTGGTTGAGACGCCACCAAGCTTCAAAAATTGGTGATACTCGTCTTTTGTAAATGTCAACGAGTATCGAGACCTGTCTTTTGTAAATGTCAACAGGGCTCGGAATTGAGACTTAGCTGTCTGCTGGTTCAGAGGTCGCAATGACATAACCGGATGAGACGCTACCAAGCTTCAAAAATTAGTGATACTCGTCTTTTGTAAATGTCAACGAGTATCGAGACCTGTCTTTTGTAAATGTCAACAGGGCTCGGAATTGAGACTTAGCTGTCTGCTGGTTCAGAGGTCGCAATGACATAACCGGATGAGACGCCACCAAGCTTCAAAAATTGGTGATACTCGTCTTTTGTAAATGTCAACGAGTATCGAGACCTGTCTTTTGTAAATGTCAACAGGGCTCGGAATTGAGACTTAGCTGTCTGCTGGTTCAGAGGTCGAAATGACATAACCGGATGAGACGCTACCAAGCTTCAAAAATTGGTGATACTCGTCTTTTGTAAATGTCAATAAGTATCGAGTTTGTAGTGGAATTTGGGAGAAGTCTCGTTTTCACGGGAAGAAACGAGGGAATCACTGTCATAGGTTTAATGTTAACGTAATAGCGAAATGTATATGTGGTCTTACCATTCTATGGATGAGAATTGGTAAGTGATTTTGAAGGTCTCATTCTCACGGGGAGAAACGAGAGAATTGCTGTCATAGGTTTAATGTTAACGTAACAGCGAAATGTGTATGTGGTCTTACCATTCTATGGATGAGAATTGGTAAGTGATTTTGGAGAGGGAATCAAATGGGAACAGGTCCCTTAGGATTTTTAGCAAATCCCCAGCTGTCAACGGGTTTGATATGCCAAAACCAACTACCGTTTGAATTGGGCTAGCCATGCTATTCCCCTCAGCATGATGAGTTGTCGAGGACTTATGTTGGGCTTACAGGCCAACATTTTCCTCTATCCTTAATCGTTAAGGATATTGGATTATCGGGTTAATGTCTGCGTAACCCTGATTCCCCTTTAGGATAACCGGTGCACGGCCAGGTTCCTGTTGGTTTATGGCTGTATGACCTCACTTGGAGGAAGAGAAAGGCTCTCTTTGTGTGTGCTTCGGACACGGAGATCTTGATCAGAGGTGTAGTGTTAACTTGATCAAGAGAAGGATCCTTGATTAAGGATAATACTTCTTTAAGAACTTACCATTGATCGGCATCATGAGTAGGTCGCCCTCTGCAGTCGTGAGGCGGTATGCTCCGTTTGAATAGACTGTTTCTATTACAAACGGTCCTTCCCATTTAGGCTGAAATTTGCCTTTGGTCTTGTGCGTCATAATCATCGGTCGTCTGATGGCTAAGACCAGGTCTCCTTTCTGGAAGACTCTCTGTTTGACCTTCTTATTGAAGGCTTTTGAGATTCGAGCTTGATATAGCTCGATATGCTGCTGAGCTTGTAGTCGCTTCTCGTCCAAAGCTTCGAGCTCTTGAAGGCGTAGGAGATCATTGTCCTCTGATGTGGTTTTAGTAATCAGAGCTACACGCAACGATGGCATCTGGATTTCCAATGGGAGGACTGCTTCGCACCCATATACCAAGGAAAAAGGCGTATTGCCTGTCGGTGTCCGCACCGTGGTTCGGTAGGCCCAAAGACATTCACCGAGCTTTTCGTCCCAATCTCGCTTATTCGAGGAGACGATTTCTTGAGCAGCTTGATGATTGTTTTGTTGAATGCTTCCGCCAAGCCATTGGTAGCAGGATTATAGGCAGTTGAAGCCACATTCTGAATTCGGTATTTATCGCAGAACCGATAGAATACTTGGCTTATGAATTGGGGACCGTTGTCGTGGATGATCCGCCTAGGGACACCAAATCGATGGATGACATGGTGTTTGATGAAATTAACCACATTAGAGGTTCTGACTTCAACCAGTGGTATAGTCTCCGCCCATTTTGAAAAGTAGTCGGTTATTGCTAGGATAAACCGGTGACCTCTTGTCGAAGAAGGGCTGATTGGCCCTACGACGTCTATTCCTCATGCTTCAAATGACCATGAAGCAACAGTCGGGTGGAGCAGCTCCGAAGGCTGGTGTATGAAGTCCGCATGAATTTGACATGCTTTACACCTTCGTGCATATTGGATGGCGTCGGCTATCATAGTTGGCCAATAATATCCCAGCCTATGCAACCTGTCTTTAAGCTTTGGACCTGGCTGATGAGCTCCACAAGTGCCATCGTGCGCTTCTTGAAGCGCTTCATGTGCCTCTGAATTAGAAAGGCAACGGAGGAGGACACCGTCATATGAACGAGGGTAAAGTGTCTTCAGAGTCGGATCGTAGTAGAAACGGAGAGACCTTCGTCTAATAGATGCCGCTTCTTTAGGATTGTCTGGAAGCAGACCGTGCAGAACATAGTCGATGAGAGGAAAGCACCAATCCCTCGGCTCAAGATCCGTGGAGACATTATAGACTTCTCGAATTCTTAGCATGTGCTTGGAGCATACAAGATGTCGAGTTGCGACTGTGAGGTGATACTCGGTGTCGGCTGGCAAGGCTAGCGTCGTCGCTAATGTAGCGAGAGCGTCCGCCTTGGTATTCTGAGATCGGGACACATGCCCGATGTAGAAACCTTCAAATAGGTTAGCCAATTCGATGGCTGTATGGTAATAAGGCACCAAGTCCTCATGGTGGACTTCGTATTCGCCTTTAACCTAATTGATGATCAGTTTTGAATCGCCATAGGCTTCGAGGTAGCGTACCCCCATTCCATGAGCGAGCTGAAGACCAATGAGCAGAGCATTATATTCTGCTACATTGTTGGAGCACGATTCTGTCAGAGAAAATGCTCTGGGCAAGACATGATTCTGTGGGGAGATAAACACAACCCCCACTCTGGCAATAATCTTGCCTTTAGGGCCCATTCGCGATGCTCCATCAAAGAACATCTGCCATACTTCCTCTTCTGAGGTTGCATTAGACTCGAAGACCTCATCAGGGATGTCTTCGTGAAGCTTTGAGTGTTCTGGAACTGGATGAGCAGCCAAGAACTCTGCAAGGGCCTGGCCTTTAGCCGCCTTCTGAGGGGTGAAGATCATGTCGTATTGAGACAATAAAAGTGCCCACTTAGCCAATCTTGAATTCAATGATCCTGGCTTCATCATAAGAAGACGCAATGGGTTTACTCTGGAGATGACATGTATGGTCTGGCCGACCAAATAATGTCGTGTCTTCTGAACAGCAAAGACGAGAGCTAGACATTCTTTCTCGATAGGGTTGTAGCGAGATTCCGCTCCTATGAGAGTTCTGCTCAGATAATAAATGGCCTGCTCGTGGCCATTGTCGTCCTTTTGAGCGAGGAGGGCACCGAGGGAGTAGTCCAGAGCTTTTACATAAAGCAAGAACGATTTTCCTGATGTAGGGGCCACTAAGACTGGAGGTTTTGTGAGGTACCTCTTGATGTCTTCATAAGCTTCCTGGCAAGCTTGGTCCCATACGAAGGAAGCACTCTTTTTCATCAGTCGGGTGAACGGCTGACAGCGGCCTGAGAGATTTGCGATGAATCTCCTAATATAAGCCAGCCTGCCTTGCAGGCCTCTGAGCTCTTTGAGATTCCTCAGTGGATGCATGCTCTGAATGGCTTTGACTTTGTCTGGGTCAAGATGAATCCCTTTTGATGTGACAATAAACCCAAGGAACTTGCCACTTGACACTCCCAAGAAGGATTTTGTCGGGTTCATTTTCAGTTGATGAGCCCGCATTATGTCGAACATCGTTCTCAGGTCGCGAAGATGTTCATTCTTGTTGCGGCTTTTGACGGCAATGTCGTCGACATAGCACTCCACTGTTTTTCGGAGATGATCGCGGAAGATTGTACTCATTGCCCGCTGATAGGTTGCTCCGGCGTTCTTCAGTCCGAAGGGCATTACAGTGTAGCAGTATACCCCCAATGGTGTTCGGAACGAAGTATGCTTCTCGTCGTCAGGATACATCTTAATCTGGTTGTATCCTGAAAAGCCGTCCATGAAAGACATCCTTTCGAACCCACATGTGTTGTCGATCATGACGTCGGTGATGGGTAGTGGGAATTCGTCCTTAGGACAAGCCGTATTGAGGTCACGGTAGTCGATGCAGATCCGTATTTTTCCGTTCTTCTTGAGGACGGGGACGATGTTAGCTACCCAATCTGGATGTTGTTCCTCCCGGATGAAGCCACATGCAATGAGCTTGTGAACTTCGGCTTCAATAGCTTCCATGATGTTCGGGCGAAACCGACGTTGTTGCTGCTTGACTGGCTTGACGTCAGGTTTGATGTTCAGACGATGCATGGCGACTTGCGGATCAAGTCCGGGCATGTCTTCGTAGCTCCATGCGAAGACGTCTATATACTCTTTTACGAGTATTATCAATTCTTCCTTTTCTGTAAGTGATAGGCTTTCACTTATAAAGATGGGCTTGGGGTTATCTTGATTTCCCAGGTTGACCTGTATCACCTTGTCTTCAGTAGGTGGTTCGCGCGATTCGAATCGCTTTTCCCATTGAAGGTCTAATTGCTGGGCCCATGGTTCCTCGTCAGTGGCTTCTGCGGGCTCCAATTGACTGCTTGAGGTCATATTAGCAGTGAGGTTTTCGAACATTCCTCCTATACTGACATCTGAATCCCACTCGGAGGATGAGGCTGAATGTGATGGAATTGGTTCATCGTCTTTGACTTGAACGGTTGCTGACGATGTGGGTGTAACATACCCTAACCCCCTGCGTGTACTATCATAGTAATTTGCAGGCTTCCCTTTAGGCACAAAGTTCCGCATCAAACCGCGCCTTCCTTTTTCGAAATTCAGGCCTGCTCCATGCTTCAAGTCGTACCCCATTTTCTTCATAATATGGCGTGCTGGCCGCGCGTAATGAAAGAATTGTGGAGTGTCTGAATCTGAACTTGAATCTGCGACCGTGGGTCCCCGTGGCCGGGTTCTACCGAAGATTATCAGCGACTGACCTTGTTTGGACGGAGGGATCACCAGTGTGGCCCCCTTTATAGCTTCCACAGATGTGCTGGCCACACTTGGCTCATGTACGGGCACATGCAGAGAGCCATCCGTAATGGATTTAATCGACCCAATACTCGCAGGATAATCAAAAGAAATATTATCATTAATTACCCATTCACCTTCATCCTCTGAAGGAGTATTACATAGGGGATTATTGAGACATGCTATAATTGGTTCACCAATCAGAATGGCTGGCATGCCTGTTTCGGATTCTGAATCCGCCTCGTTGCCACTTTTATCATCGTCCGGCAACGATTCTTTGAGTGCTCCACCGGCCTCTTGATATAGGAGAGCGTCAGTGAAGTAGTTTTCCACCCCTTTGAATGGTTGCCTCTCAGCAAAGACAGTTCATACTGTCGTGTCATCTTCAACATATTTGAAGCATTGGTGCAGAGTAGAGGGAACGATCCAGTTAGCATGGATCCATGGCCGTCCCAGCAGCAGATTATATGATGTGTCAGCATCAATGACATAGCATGTCACTTCTGACTTCAGGCTCCCGATTCTGCAACGGAGTCGAATTTTCCCCAGTGGATGACTGCTTTCGGCGTTAAAACCGTATATTGTAGTAGTGGTTGCGGACAACCTGTACAATGGTATGCCGAGGAAGTAGAGAAGCCTTTTGGGGATGATGCTGAGTGCAGACCCCGGATCGACTTGTATTCTCTCGATGCACGTTGAACCGATATATCCGGTGTAGTACAGAGGTCGATCGTGCTTGTTGTCTTTGAGAAGCATATCTTCCGCCGTGAATGTAATAGCAGGCACCTTTGATTGTGCATGATGACATTCTGGGCAAGGAGACTGAACGTCGTCGTTAGGGATTTCAGGCATGCATGTCAGAAAGGATTCTGAATTGGCTAGCGCATCCCTGAGTGCTTCTCTTGTTTCTTTCGAGAGGCGAAGGAGCTCGTGTATAGTGATACGAGCTGGGATATTGGCCAGCTGAGCCAATATGTCTAAGCGAAAGGGCGTATCAAACCCTTGGCCTGGTGGTTTCTTCAACACGTGATCGAATCGTACCTCCTTAGGCCTCTCTTTTCCCTTGGTTGGGATTGGAGTGGATGCTGGTATTTGTACTGACGTCGTTTGCTGTTGTGTCTCGTCAGTAGACTTTTCATACTGCATCAAGTATGATTTTCCGGATCGGGTGCCCGTCTGTTGAGGCGCATCGGCTTGCGCCGTGCAAGCAAGCTTTTCTCCTTCTGAATTACTGAGGAAGCCAATGTCAGATTGCCGTCGTCTGGCAGGATGGAGATGACATTGCAAGACTTGCCCTTTGAGTTGGGCTGCTTTGGATCCTGCTGTACGTCTTGGACGAGGTCTGGATGTATCCACATGACTTCTCCGTTCTCCAATGTTAAGGGAACAAGACCCTTATTGTTTTGAGCTGTAGCTGGAAGATGCTTGACTTCCAACCGTGGCGCAGGGACGGAATAAGTCCCGTCAGGAACTGTAACCTTCGGAGCTTTGCCGAACTCAAGAGTCACCATATTGGCAGTGACTTTCTTCTGCTCCGTCTTCAACGTCAGAACCCCGGCATCGACCAGGGCTTGTATTCTGTCCTTGAGGACATAGCACTTGTCAGTAGGATGGTGAATCATCCTATGGTAGAGATAATATTTAGGGTCGTTTGTGCGCCCTATCTCATTGGGACGCCGAGCATCTGGCAGCTTCATTTTGTTCCCTTTGTGGAGCAGATGGAATATGGTGACCACCTGATCGTCTTTGAACGAGTACTGCTTTGGAGGGAATTTAGGCTCCTGATTGTTGAAGCCACTCTTCTTGGCTTTCGACTGCACATCTCCGGATAACTCCACAGACATAGTCTCTTTGCCTTTAACTTGAGAAGATTGCGGTAGGTCGCTACGCCCTTTGTTGTTCATCCCCCACTTGCCTCTAGGGGCGGATGGTTCGAACTTTTTAGCCGACTTCTCGGCTATCTCAGCTTGTTCGACCAATTCTTTCCAAGTGTGGGCTTTGACTGCCCCCATGTGAACTTCCACTTGGTCTAAGAAGTTGTGTCTGCATGTCTGTAAGAGCATGGGTAATGGCATCCCTGCTGGGCACATCAAGGATAAATTTTTGAACCGTTCAATGTAGTCATGGACAGATTCGCCCTTCCTCTGTACAGTGGAGAGGAGCTTGTCCATGGTTACTTCGGTATCGTCCTCATAGAAACGAGAGAGGAACCGAGTTTCCAGGTCGATCCAGGAGTTGAAAGAGCCCGGGGGAAGACTGCGAAACCAGTCAAATGCCACCCCCTTTAAGGTGCCAATGAAAGCCTAGCCATGATGGCGTCATCGCTTATAACATTACCAGTCTGAGACCGAAATAGTAGATGTGCTGATTTGGCGAGCTCTTTCCATCATAGGTATGCAGCGTTGGCGGTTTAAACTTCGGTGGATATGGCACCGAATCCCACTCCAGCGGATAAGGACGGACTGCCCCTACCTTCTTTAATTCATCCCTCTGAGCTAGGGATGCGATTTGAGCTTGGAGGCCCTTAAGGACTTCGGCGTCTAAGGAAGAACCCTCCTTGGATTTCTCCGGCTTTGGTTGCTCATTGCTGAAGTGTTCCTCCTCATCGTGATTGCTCCCGGCATCATTGTTATTCCGGTTATTGAGGAGTTGAGCGAGCATTTGTTGAATATTGTCCAGAGCCTCTTGCTGAGTTCTGGAAGTTTGCTCCTGAGCTTCCAAACATCGACGAAGGTCGTCGTTGGCATTATCAGCCATATTGACTGATGCTTTGTCTGTTCGCACCGAGCTAACTGTCGCCGAAGAGGCGTACCCACTATCTTCATCTTCTTCGTCAGATGATTGGAGTGATCTCCTGGGCTCTGGCAAGGCTAGGGCCGTCGAGGAGGAAGGCTGTTCATAAGTGTAGGGTATCGCCACCATGGATCTGGTGTTTCGGAAAACACCTTCTTCATGCACCAAAACTTTCCCTAAGCCGGGGCTGTAATCTGAATCTGGGGAGCTGTAGGGGATGTCGTCAGCTGTTTGTCTTCCCCTGCGCAGCTCTCGCCCTCTCCCAGTCATGTTGACGGATGCGGAGGGTAGATCTCGCAAGATGAGTCCTTCTGTGATGCTTCATCGGGGCTTGTACCGATAGCCGATCAAAAACTGACCGTCGTCTTGGAGGCGTGGGGGGGATTGGTCCCAGCCGGCAATGGACCGAGTGGAGTGTCACCAGCTGACATCCCACTTGTCGACAACAGGGGGAAGAGGTTTGTCTATCCGTCAACAATTTCCTCAAATCAGACCCGGTTGGGTCCCTGCAATCGAGCGCAAAGGCTCTTTTAGATCGCACATAGGACGATGTCCTGCTTCTTTTATCCCTGCAGATGGGATTAGCACTGAATAGTGCTTCGGTCCTAGCTTCGCCACAAAGCGCAGGCTTAGCGCTTGACGAACTGGAGAGCGGAGCACGCTGCGGTGCTTTACCCGCTATGCTGCTGCGAAGGCAATTAGCCTTAGATAACACTCTGGTCCTAGCCTCGCGGCCATGGACGCAGTAAGTATGCTGTGGTACAGTAGCTCCGCTCATAAGAACGGTGCTGGCACAAGGCATTGCTGCTCTTGAATTGGGCGACGGTATGATTGCCGTCTTGACTTTATGATTGGAGCAGACAGGCATCTTGCCTTTTTCTTCGCGAGAGAGGCACGGTTTAGGCGTAGCTACGCCTGAAGTTTCGGTTGGAAACTTCTGTTCAGGCTTCCATATCCGCCTTGGCAGAGGAGACTTAGGTTCGCAGGGAACCTGATTAGCCACACACGAGGCTGAGGGGTGTTGGCAGAATTCTGCTTCTGGTTTCTGATTTGAAACCTTGGTCGTGAAAACCTTCCTATGCTTCCGTGCTCGAAGCATTGGGCCACCCCCAGAGAGGACTTCTTCAAATCTTGCTTGATCAAACTGAACCACCAAGTTCTCACAAGTAAAGGAATCAGACTGCGGACGTGCTTCCTTGTTGCGCCAAATAACCGCAGTAGGTTCGTAGAGAACCTTTTCAGTCTCCGCAGAGACTTTCCTTGAAGATTTAGCCAGAGAAGCTCTTGCTGCACCAGCAATTCTGAATTCAGAATTAGACCCGAGGGTCTGTTCGTCGCATTGCGACACTTGATTCTCGGCAGTGGAGAATTTCTTCCCCAGCGGAGTCGCCATCTTGTTTTCCATTATGTTTGCAAAGGGGAAAAACTTACAAAAAAGAGTTTGAGGAGCTAAATTACAAGTATTCTTAAAAAGATTACAAGTAGATCTCCTCAGAGATTCTGGAGAAGTGTGCCGATAGGAGTCTGGTCAGCGCGCGACCACTTTGTCCCTTTGACGATGCGAGCGATGAGATTCCCTTCTCGCCTGGTTCGGGGAATCAGAGAACAGAAGGTTGGTAGAACCCTCTTGCTGCTTCTCAAAATCGCCTTCGATAAGGAATTCCTTCTCGCCTGGTTCCGGAGATTCCTTGAGAAGAAGGACGATGTTAGGGTATCAACACCCTGGTTAGAGAAAGCAATTCTCTAAAAGGTCTCTGAATTCGAGAGCGCACGGTGCTTTGTGAAGAAGTCTCTGCTTGTGGAGTCTTCTCTCTTTTTCTCGTCCTCTCTCCTCCTTGTACCCCTGGTGGGCTATTTATAAGGAGAGCAAGGGTATAATCGTCCTTTAAAAATATAGAAACAGATTGACTCGAATCTGTTTGAATCTGGAAAGTAGCCTTGCTGCGAGGCTAGGATCAGCTTCTGCGAAGCTAGAATTGGCAGGTCGGTGGACCTTCTCGATCTGTTTTAATCCTTTCCATATCGTTGGAGGATTTTTCCTGATCTTCTTACTCGTTTTAGAAGAGTCAAGAGATTGTGGCAATCAACTGCCAAATTTGATCTCAGATTTGATCTTAATTGGATTTGATCTGATTAGATCTGATCTCATCTGGAGATTTGATTGGTCAAAGGTTGACCATAGTGGACCAACAGCGGAGCTGCCCGCTTTGAGCTCGTAGCGGAGCTAGGGGCAGCTTCTGGCGAAGTCCGAAAGAAACCCTTTGGCGGAGCTGGAAGTCCCCTATGACGAAGTTGCGAGTTAGCTTCTTGGCGAGGCTTTGGATGACTTCAAGGCGAAGTTGAGTGATGTTAGCCTCTCAAGCGAGGCTATCCCTTTGGGCTCATGCGATGCTAAGTGCTAGCACTTTAGACCTGCTGAGGTCTTTTTAGAAACAACCCGGTTCACTGTCTACTTGCTGGATTAGTGGAGTCCAATTTGCTTCCCTGTCCCTCGGAGATGGGTGGAGACTGGTCTTCAGCTCGTCTGTCACTTTTCTTTTGTAAATGCCAACAAGTTTAGACATTTGTTCGGACCAATAAGAATCTTGTCTTTTTTAAGTGTCAACAGTTGTAATGATATAAAATTAGATACTATGGCTGTAATGACCATGTTAAAACATGCTAGATATTGATAATGTTAAAATAAGACATATGTCTTTTTCTCACGATTGTTATTATCACTATATTGTATTACCGGATTATTATTATCATTATAATGTATTACTGGTATATATATTATTATCGTGATTGTATTTTTATAATATATATAGTACTGCTCCCTTCATTTTACCACTCACTAGGTCGCTTTCTGATGATCCTGAGTTTGCATGCTCAGGTTGGAGATCCGAGAAATTAAAGTATCAGGCATTTCACGTGATACTCATAGGAAACCCATCACTTATACTATTCATAGGTACCTTTATTATTTGTTTTTATTTTCATATTTATCCTTGTTTTCATATCTATTATGATTACTGACCCTTTTGCCAGGTATTCTTGTACCCATTTAATACTGAAATTATTGTGTATATTATGGTTATTCCCTGTATTGAGACAGCATACGTACGTGAGGGTATTTTCGTCCTGCGTATGTACATCGCTGTAGCGTCTCCGTACCTGCGGGATCAGGGCGTTACAGTTCTTCTCATTAGTATACATCTTCTTCATTGTATCACGGATCTCCTTAAGCAGTACACAAGAACATAAGGCCTGCACTCACCTTGACCTCCATACTATTAAGTAGCCAAGTCATCATATAGTAGTTATCAACCATCAATCAACATATCTAGAGTCTTAGGTATCTGAAGGAGCATCAATAAGGTGCTTCATCTTCTTCTGATCATAAATGAATAGATGAAAAGATTGTGCCCACAAGAAATAGTTAGCAACATTAAGTTTCGCGGTGGTAGTAACAAAGGATTTCGTGACCATATTATCAATGGTTGGAATAGTAATGACCGGAATATTCTTGTTCTCTTCTTCAGTTGAACTCATGTCAGCCACATAGTCACAAGAAATCACAAAGGTAGATGATACCAAGCAGCCTGATAGCAGAGATTGGGTACTCGAAAGCAACAAAAGGCATTATAGCAGCCATAAATTAAATCGGTAGTGATAATAAAGGGCATAGAAAAAGCATGCGAGTCTAGAGGAAACAACATCGAGTGACAGCCGCAGAGGTCAGATAGGGCTTTGGCAAGGTCAGGTGAAGCAACAAAGGTCAAATAGGGCATCAACAGGCTCATGCAGCAACAACAGAGAGTAGAGAAAGAGTAGAGTCCGGCGAGGCCAGATTTGCGCAGAGGAGAAGCAGGTGAAAGTGAGAGGCCTGAACAGTACAGAGGAGGGACGGTCGAGGGCAGTGAAAGTTCACCTAGGGGGTGAATAGGTGAAATGCTAATCAAATGCGAAAATACAACAGGTAAAATGAATAATGAAAATGATCAACTCAAAACAAGAAGTGAAGCCAAATTTTCAATTAAGGACTCTAGAACTTGTCCTCTAAATTTCTTTAGATTAAGAGTTGGGGTGCTCGAATGAGAAAAATCACAAGTATGAATGATGCAAGCAATATATAACAAGTAAAGTGAAGTGCAATGAAAGCAATAACAAAAGTGTAAGCTATAGAGAAAGAGTACGAGTAAGAGAGAAAGCAATTGCAAGCACAAAAAATTATTTCGAGGTTCAAGTAACTCACTATATGTCCCCACCTTCACCGCATGAAGGATTTCCACTATCCATATAGGATCTTTCACAAAGAAACTATAATGGTCTACACAAGACTCAGAGCACACAACTCCAACCTTCAATCCTCCGCATAAGAGGTAGCATAAAGCCAATAAAGTTTACAAGCTCTTGGTGATCACAAAGATCACAAACCCTCTCTTTATAATTTCCTAGAGTATAGAATGAGAATTGAAGCTCAAGAAATTTGTGTGAGAGAAAATTCAGTTTAGAAGAATGAATGTGAGAGTTTAAAACTTGGAAAAATTGATTTGAAATTGAGAGAACTTGAAACTTGAAAACTAGAAATTTTTCTCTTTGAATAAAACTTGATTTTCTTGAATAAACTTGTAAAAACTTATTTTTTATCTATCTAATCCTTTGCAAATGAACCATATATATATATATATATATGCAATAGGTAAAAGTCATTAGAGGAGGCCAGGATATTCGGTGGGTGATTAGACCCAAAAACTGCAAAAGTACCCATTGGAGAAAAGTCAAAATCAGCCAGATTTGAAAACTAGCTGTTACTATAGTAGAGATAGACTGGTCGGTCGACCGACCGGCTTAGTTCAAAACTAGTCATTGCCAGTCAGTCGACCAAAACAAACAAAAAGCACTGACATATGAATGATCGACCGGTCGGTCATCTGAAGTGCCAAACAAAGGGCAGTCAAAGTTTGGCAGTCGGCCAGTCAATAGACTGGCAAACGTGCATAAACAGCCTATGCACAAATGGTCGTCTGCCCAATCAATTAGCAGTTGTGCATATCCTTTGCACATAGGGCGGTCGACCGTCGGTCGACCTACGTACCCCAAAAATCATTTTGAAGATAGTTTTTTTTGAAAAAGAACATATTTTTTAAATAATTTGTATATGTATAAAATTAGTTTTGACAACATTTTGGTTATGAGATATATGCATATAACTGGTTATAGAAACTTGAGAAAATATAGAATATGCATCAATAACCATTTTGTATAACATGTTTAAAACAACAAAAACCAAAAACTATGTATTGAAATATTGTATGTATGTGTGTATTCTTGAGCATCAATTCAACACTTAAACATTCTAATTTCTTATATAGGTCTTCAAATCTTCAAGTCTCCTTCAAGTGGGCTTCTCTAGAATTCATTCGTTGATCGTCTGAGATTGAATTCCTTCCTTGAGTAAACTTGATTGCTTCAACACCTTCCTTCTGTGGAAGAATGAAACTAAATCTTCTTGAACTCTAAAAAACTTAAACATACTTGAACTTGATTAGTACCTCATAACTGTTGGCCCAAAGGCCTTCCACTCTAGTTTTGATGATGATTAACTCATGCAGTTATGTGTACTAATAATCTTGTGTTATTTAGTTTCAGATCATTAATCAAGTTATTAGTTGGTGATTAGCTTCAACAAGATGATTTGGAAGCTTTCACATGTTGATTCAAGAGTCCGAGCATCAGAGATCATATATAGCACTTGCTCGGTGGATCAAAGAGTTTTGGATCGAGTCGGCTTGGAGATTGCGCTCTACAAGAAGACATCGGTACCTACTTTAGTTTTGTGTTTAGATCCAAATTGTAAAGATTAGAATAGTATGATATGCTCAAGTTCACAATACACACGTTTCATGTTTTGGTTTTTGGTTTAACCGATCTTGGTTTTCATGAATAGATATTATATCAAAACAAGTTTACATGGTTTAGTGTATATTAGATTTGTTCTATATACATGCATGCTTCAACTCTTAGACAAACTTACTTTGATATACCTATTCATGTGTTTTAGGTTTTGTGTTTTAACAAAACTTATTTTTGGAATTAAAGACAAAAACTATGATATATATATGTTTCATGTATATAGGATTATATCCATATACATCATGCCTAAATGTTGTTTAATATCATGTTTTTGTAATTAGATGAGTTTTGGACAAATGTATTTTCTATTCAAAATCCAAGTTTTAGAAAATACAGTTTTTGGATTTTGGTAAACATGATAAGACACAAAAATGTTTCAAGATGTTTGAAATTTGTGTTGAAAATTTTAACACAAGTTTATTTTTCAATATAAAATGATAAAAACATTTTTGTGTAATTTTAGAGATTTTATGGGAATTTCTATTGAATAATAAATAACATGTTTTTGCTGACCAGAACAGCCTCTGTCAGGCTAGGTCGGTCGACCCCTACGGTCGACCGCACCAAGTAGCCGGTCGACCGTATCAGTCGACCGACGTGCACGGATACGTGCACGCTGGCTGCCTCTTGGTCCGGTCGACCGCACGGTCGACCGACTGAAAGCAGGTTGCTCTCTGTTTTCTACGGTCGACCGCCCGATCGACCGGTAGCTGCCAACGGTCAAAAATTGATCGTTGGACGGTCGACCGGACGGTCGACCGGTAGTTTTGTTTTGGCAGAAATTGCTGCCAACGGCTATATTTTTCTGGGGGCTATAAATACCCCATTAATGGCCAGTTTTCTCTAAGATTTTTTGTGCGAATTTTTCCTTACTCTCTGGTGTTTTCACAGCAATCAAAAGAAGTTTAGGGATTTAAATTGAACAATCTATTTGGTGTTTTTGCTAGGGTTTGAAAGATCAAAGAAAAGGATTTTTGGGAAAAGAGTTTGATTGAACTTCTTCATCTTGGTTTCTAGTTTTTCCCAAGGATTTTCTTTGTGATTTTGATTTCCATTCCATTGATTTTCTCCACACTTGAGCTACATCTACTTTCTTATTCTATAGGATCTTTGTGTGGGAGAAAGAAATTGTTTGTAGTTGTTGTTTAGACCACCAAGTTGTAAACCCTTCATTTGCTTGGCTTTGTGCCTTTCCCTCATTGTGTTGAGGAGGTTGTGCATTTGGGTTGTATCCCTCAAGTGGTGAGGTGATCCTTGTGTAAGCTTTGTGCTAATCCCTCAAGTTGTAAGGTGATTGTTTGTTGGTTTGGAGTTGTGCCTCAAGGAGGAGGTTGTGTTTGTAAGGAGAGGAGTTGGGTACTCCTTGTAATTGTTATTGCCCCAAATCATCGGTGGAGGTTCCCTTTGTGGGAGTCCTTTGTGGACAAGCTAGTGGACTTAAAATCCTTCTATGTGAAGGCGGGGATGTAGAGCTGGGTGCTCGAACCTCGAAACATATCTTGTTGTTTGTGCTTGTTCCCTTGGCTCTTACTCTATCTCTCTCTCTCTTTACTTTGTGCCTTGCATCAATTCATATTGTTCATTCATAATTATTTGCTTGGCTTGTTTGTGTGTGCATCTCTTGTTAATTGGAATTAGTTTTTAAATTCCGCATTTAGTTCAAATAGATTAGCATTATCACCTATTCACCCCCTCTAGGTGATTTCAATTGGTATCAGAGCCTCCGCTCCTGATATTTAGGTTTAACCACTTAGGTGTGAGATCTTGGTTTGCTAATCTTCATTTGCATTGATCATTTGCACACATATAGTTGCACTCATGGATAGCCCTCCTATGTTTGACTTTTTTAGACTTGATGTTTGGAAGGCCAATATGAGTAGTCACTTAAAAAGCCTAGGGCATCTAGTTTATCAAGCCACCACTCAAGAATCCTACCCAAATCATAGCAAGCATAAAAAGGCAAATGCATTAGCACTTAAAACACTTAGAGCATCTCTTAATGAAGATCTTTTACCGGTGTTTGATCATTATGATTCGGCTTTTGCAGTTTGGAGCATATTGACTTCTCTCGAGCTACCAAGGATTATCAACAAGTTGAGAAGATCTAGGAGAGACATGTCGACGAGCATTGCCTCATGGTCCAAGGGAAAGACTCCCTTGAGGTACATTCAGATTCTCAACTAGATGATAGCTCTAGTTCATATTGCTATGGATGCTTAGAAGTTCAAACTTTAAATGTAGAACTTGCCTCTAAGCTTGAAAATTTTGTGAAAAACATGACCTTTTGAAAAAGAATCATTTTGAATTAAAAGAAGAAATGAAGGATTTGTGCTCAACTTTTGAATCGGTTTTGCAAGAGAAGGAAGAGATTACTAGTGAACGTGACTCACTAAGATCTCAACTAGACCTTACCCTAAAAGAGATTGATGTTTTGAAAAGCAAAAATGATTGTGATGATGTTGTGAAAAACAATGAGGTTTTATCTTCTAAATTTGATTTTGTTTTAAAAGATAACCTTGTTTTGAAAAATGAAATTGATTTCATCACAAAAGAATTGAATTTGGTTTTAAAGAAAAATGAATCTTTGCAAATTGATATAGATTCTCATGTTTGCCATGCTAGTGTAGCTTCTTCTTCTAGCACACCTATTGCATGCTCCACTTTATCTTCTAATATTGAAAATGACATAAATGTTTTGAAGAAAAGTGTTTAATGTTTGGGCTCCACTTTGAGCCAATGTACTTTGAATCATACACGCTTGGAAACCTTGATTCGCAAGAAACAAGTTCCATCTTTACATGTACACCCATCACGGCATACACATGCTCATCACGGACACAACCATAACATGTATGCTAATGTGTACACTTGTACACATTGTGGTCGAAAAGGCCACCTTGCTAGATTTTGCTATGATCGTTTACATATTAAAAATTTAGCAAATAATCTTGTTTGGGTTAGAAAAGATACTAACCCACGTGGACCCAAAAGAAAATGGGTACCAAAGACCACCCCTTTGATTTTTGATGTAGGAGTGGGCTATCGCATAACGTGAGAGTGTTGATGCCTTGAAGTGGATGCGTTCCGTGCTTAAAGAAAACAATTTGGATGCATCACTTTCAAGGGGAGTTTGGTGGAGAAGACCACCATTGGTTTGGAGAACTAGAGAGGTGCCTTTATCGGTTTTGGTATCAATCTCTAACTCCCATTTTTATTTGCATGCTTTTCATGATTCATCACTCTATAGCATGTCTTATTGTTCATTATGCTTATGTCATGTTGATTAGTTTAGTGTTATACATGTTTAGTTACTTGAGACACCCATGTTTTATATGGATCTATACTTAGTGTTCTCACCTTGTTTAAACTAATATGTATGCACTAGATCTAATGTACATGCATATGCATAATGATCATATGGATGTTTATGATTTTTGTTTTGATTGAATCATGTTTTGTTTAGTATGTTGAATGCCATGTTTATTAGACCTTTGACATACATGTATAGCTTTTGAGATCACCCATATTTAGATGGACCCATTTGTTGTGTTCTCACCATTGTTTGGCTATTATGTATATCATGATTCTAATAGCATGTGGATTTACTTCATGATCATTTTTATGATTATCATGTTGATTTATGTCTAGTTTTATGCCTCATGTTTTGGATATACGTTTAGATGTTAGCTTTCATTAAGACTAGGATTTATACTTGTACATATAGTGGGCCACAAATAAATCTTTATATATGTTTGTGCTTGAATGCCTATTTGTACCCATTAGATGTGCTAGTATAGTCTAGTTTTGATGATTCATGCATTCTAACTTGTATTCCTCATTTTGGATATGTTTCTATGATCATGTGTTTTAACTTCATGTATATGTCTATCTTGTCCAAACTATTGATTATACATATACATCCTTGAGCCACGTGCCTTCATGCATATACTTTTGTGGACTCATTATGTTTAGGATATGTATGTATACTTTAGTTTGTACATGACATACATATGCCTTGAAGTTTAAATCGTTTTGATGATTTTCATGTTTTTAGGTAATTTCAATTTGTAATGAAAATCTAGTTTCTCATGTTTTTATGTTTTTAAGGAATTTCATATGAGCTTAATTGAACATTTTCATGTTGATATGTGTCACATTATACTTGTACACTCACTTTATTAGTTTACTCATGATTTGTTTTCATGAGACTATGATATGGGCTTTATGGACTTTGAGTGTTTAGTGATCATGTGACTTACATGTGCTTCATGAAAAATAATTTTGTTTTATTCCTTACTTGAAGGATTTCGTACTAGTTTAAAAGTTTTTCCTATAACTAGTTCGTATTCTTCACTATGGTAGAGTTTTTCAAACATACTACATTTTCAAACCTATTTTTGAAAACCCCTACCTTCTAAGGGCGGATGGATGGGCGATCATGCTCATGTATGTTTTACATTGAAAATCATTTTAAACTTGAACATGAAATGGGTGGTAGGTTATATGAGATATACATTTGATCTTATTGTTGTTTCAATTGGTATCATTGGATTCTTTTAATTGGTATCAATCTTGACATTTCTTGTATACTCATATAGTTTTATGTATGTATGCTTACATTTCAAATAGTATCAATTTCGATTGGTATCTAATATTCCATACATATATACTTGTTTATGATAAGCTTGAGTTTCAACTTTGTTTCAATTGATTTAGCTTTCAATTAGTATCTTTATTCGAGCCTTATCATAGTTTTAATTGGTATTTTATAAAGGGGGAGAAAATCTTGTATTTCATCTTTCAATTGGTATCTAGTATTCCACTCCCTTGCTTTATAATAGAAAATAATAATTTCAATTGGTATCTTATACCTTAAAAAGAATAATAATTTCAATTGGTATTAAGATTTATGTTTAGAAATTCAAAATTTGTAATGTTTAATTTCAATTGATATCAAGATTGTTTATTTACAATTGATATGATATTTGTTTACTTATCAATTGGTATCAAGATTTTTGTTTTTTCAATTGGTATAATTTCACTTTTAATTGGTATCTATATGCATTTCATTGACACATTTTTAATTGGTATCATATTTGTTTTTAAACAAAAAGGGGAAGAACATCCCTTGATTGATTCCTTGTTTTTAATAAAAAAATATATATATATATGTTTTTATTAGTTTTGTTTTTAACCCCTTTGTTGATTGACAAAAAGGGGGAGAAGAATTTGAGTTTATATGCATGTTTTGTATGCATGTTTTTATGTTTTTATTAAGTTCATTTGGTATCAAAGCATTATTTAAAGAACATGTTTAGTTTTGGTATCAAGAGCTTGTAAAAGAGATCATTAGTTTTGTTTTGCATATATTTAGTTTAATTGTATCTAGAGCATGTTTATTTGTTTAGTTTAATTGGTATCTAGAGCATGTTTATTTGTTTTTGAAAATTTCATTGGTATCTTTCATTGGTATCTAGAGCCATTTATTGTTTTATGCATATCTATGCATGTTTCATGTTTAGTATTCATTGCATATATTTGTTGTTTATCCCTATGCATGAGTTAAGGGGGAGCTTCTTTGAAGCTTAACTTTAATCCATGCATATATAACTCCATGAGTTTTGTCATCATCAAAAAGGGGGAGATTGTTGGCCCAAAGGCCTTCCACTCTAGTTTTGATGATGATTAACTCATGTAGTTATGTGTACTAATAATCTTGTGTTATTTAGTTTCAGATCATTAATCAAGTTATTAGTTGGTGATTAGCTTCAACAAGATGATTTGGAAGCTTTCACATGTTGATTCAAGAGCCCGAGCGTCAAAGATCATATATAGCACTTGCTCGATGGATCAAAGAGTTTTGGATCGAGTCGGCTTGGAGATTGCGCTCTACAAGAAGACATCGGTACCTAGTTTAGTTTTGTGTTTAGATCCAAATTGTAAAGATTAGAATAGTATGATATGCTCAAGTTCACAATACACACGTTTCATGTTTTGGTTTTCGGTTTTTGGTTTAACCGATCTTGGTTTTCATGAATAGATATTATATCAAAGCAAGTTTACATGGTTTAGTGTATATTAGATTTGTTCTATATACATGCATGCTTCAACTCTTAGACAAACTTACTTTGATATACCTATTCATGTGTTTTAGGTTTTGTGTTTTAACAAAACTTATTTTTGGAATTAAAGAAAAAAACTATGATATATATATGTTTCATGTATATAGGATTATATCCATATACATCATGCCTAAATGTTGTTTAATATAATGTTTTTGTAATTAGATGAGTTTTGGACAAAATGTATTTTCTATTCAAAAATCTAAGTTTTAGAAAATACAGTTTTTGGATTTTGGTAAACATGATAAGACACAAAAATGTTTCAAGATGTTTGAAATTTGTGTTGAAATTTTTAACACAAGTTTATTTTTCAATATAAAATGATAAAACCATTTTTTGTGTAATTTTAGAGATTTTATGGAATTTCTATTGAATAATAAATAACATGTTTTTGCTGACCAGAATAGCCTCTGCCAGGCTAGGTCGATCGACCCCTATGGTCGACCGCACCAAGTAGCCGGTCAACCGTATCAGTCGACCGACGTGCACGGATACGTGCACGCTGGCTGCCTCTTGGTCCGGTCGATCGCACGGTCGACCGACTGAAAGCAGGTTGCTCTCTATTTTCTATGATCGACCGCCCGGTCGACCGGTAGCTGCCAACGGTCAAAATTGACCGTTGGACGGTCGACCGGACGGTCGACCGGTAGTTCTGTTTTGGCAGAAATTGATGCCAACGGCTATATTTTTCTGGGGGCTATAAATACCCCATTAATGGCCAGTTTTCTCTAAGATTTTTTGTGCGAATTTTTCCTTACTCTCTGGTGTTTTCACAGCAATCAAAAGAAGTTTTGGGATTTAAATTGAACAATCTATTTGGTGTTTTTACTAGGGTTTGGAAGATCAAAGAAAAGGGTTTTTGGGAAAAGAGTTTGATTGAACTTCTTCATCTTGGTTTCTAGTTTTTCTCAAGGATTTTCTTTGTGATTTTGATTTCCATTCCATTGGTTTTCTCCACACTTGAGCTACATCTACTTTCTTATTCTATAGGATCTTTGTGTGGGAGAAAGAAATTGTTTGTGGTTGTTGTTTAGACCACCAAGTTGTAAACCCTTCATTTGCTTGGCTTTGTGCCTTTCCCTCATTGTGTTGAGGAGGTTGTGCATTTGGGTTGTATCCCTCAAGTGGTGAGGTGATCCTTGTGTAAGCTTTGTACTAATCCCTCAAGTTGTGAGGTAATTGTTTGTTGGCTTGGAGTTGTGCCTCAAGGAGGAGGTTGTGTTTGTAAGGAGAGGAGTTGGGTACTCCTTATAATTGTTATTGCCCCAAATCCTCGGTGGAGGTTCCCTTTGTGGGAGTCCTTTGTGGACAAGCTAGTGGACTTAAAATCCTTCTGTGTGAAGGCGGGGATGTAGAGCTGGGTGCTCGAACCTCGAAACATATCTTGTTGTTTGCGCTTGTTCCCTTGGCTCTTACTCTATCTCTCTCTCTTTACTTTGTGCCTTGCATCAATTCATATTGTTCATTCATAATTATTTGCTTGGCTTGTTTGTGTGTGCATCTCTTATTAATTGTAATTAGTTTTTAAATTCCACATTTAGTTCAAATAGATTAGCATTATCACCTATTCACCCCCCCCCCTCTAGGTGATTTCAATAACTATATGAGTTTTGTAATCATCAAAACAAGAAACTAGTGATTGTAACCTTGGCAATCTCCCCCTTTTGATGATGACAAAACACGTGAGTTATTTATCAAAAATAATATGAAGAGCTTCAAAAGCTCCCCCGGAAATTATGCTTATTTGAATTTAAGTTGAATATGACTAAAAGATCTTGTCAATATAATCAAGTCACATGCATGCATATATAGAAATTCAATGATTTAGAACAAATTGCATAAACAGCCATCCATCCATCCATGTCTCCTTCCACCAGCAACATATGCAATAAAGTAAATAGTACTTAACTAACTATTGCATAAAACATGGGTAAATAATATAAAATAACTATAAAGAAATACAATTCTTCCCCCCCCTTTTTGTCGTACATCAAAAAGGAGCAAATTTTGAAAATATTACCAATTTAAAAACAATTGAAATATGGACACCAATAAAAATTCATGTAAGCTAATCAAAATAAATATGGATATTTGAAACCAATTGAAAAACAAGTAAAAAAAATACCAATACCAATTGAAAGATACCAATTTAAAGAATAAAATTCTAAGCCTAGGAATCATGAATCCATCATTCAAACATTCAATTCACCACAAATGAAAAAATCTATTATAATCAAGTGGTTTAGTAAAAATGTCGGCCAATTGAAATTCGGTAGAAACATAATCAATTTCAATATTGTATTTCTCATAATGATCTCTAAGAAAGTGATATTGAATCTCTATATGCTTGGCCTTACTATGTTGATTTGCATTCTTTATCATATAAACAACACTAGTATTATCATAAAATATTATAATATGATCATAATGGAAATCATAATCAAGAAGAGTATGCTTCATTCAAAAGACTTGTGCACGACAAGCCCCAACCGCAACATACTCTGCCTCGACGTTTGAGAGGGTTATGAAATGTTGTTTCATGGAAGACCATGAACAAGACAGTTTCCTAGAAATTGACAAGTTCTACTAATGCTCTTTCTATCCACTCTACAACCGGTATAGTCGGCATCTGAATAACTCGTCATAGAAAATTATCCGATTTTCAGATACCACAAGCCCATTCCAATGGTGCCCTTAAGATAGTTAATATGTATTTTATCACAATCAAATGAGACTCTTTAGGACAGGATTGAAAACTAAAACACAAACAAACACTAAACATAATATCCGGCCTACTTGCTGTTCAGTAAAGCAAACTATCAATCATGCTATGATAGAGTTTAATGTCAACATTTTTACCTTGTTTATCCTTATCAAGCTTGGTTGTGATAACCATAGGATTTTGCTAATCTTCGCATCCCAAACTTCTTGATAATTTCTCTTATATACTTGGCTTGATTAACGAAGATCTCATCACACCTTTGTTTGATTTGGAGTCCAAGAAAATAGTTGAGCTCTCCCGTTATACTCATTTCAAACTCTTACTTCATGGATGATTCAAAATCTTTACAAAGCTTTTATTAGTTGATCCAGAAATGATATCATCAACATATATTTGCACTATCAAGATATTAATATCAACAAGCTTTGTAAAGAAGGTGGTACCTGCTTTTCCCTTAACAAAACATTTTCAATAAGAAAACTATTAAGTTTTTCATACCAAGCTCTAGGAGCTTGTTTTAAATCATACAAAGCTTTTTCGAGTTTAAAATAAAATCCGGATGTGTAAGAATCAACAAACTCAGGGGTTGTTTAATATGCACCTCCTCCTCAATAAAACCATTCAAAAATGAACTTTTAATATCCATTTGAAAAAGCTTGAAATCTTTAAATGGGGGCAAAACCAAGGATCATCCATATGGCTTCGAGCCGTGCTACGGGTGCAAAAGTTCCCTCAAAATTGATACTTCGATTTAAGTGTAACCTTAGATCACTAGTCTAACTTTGTTCCTAATTATATTACCCGACTCATCCAACTTATATCTAAAGATCCATTTAATATTAATAGTTGGTCTATAATGGGGCCTAAGAATAAGAAGCCTAACTTTATTATTCTCAAATTGATTGAGCTCTTCTTGCATTTTAAGTAACCAATATAAGTCGCCCTCGGCCTCGAGGATATTCTTGGGCTCCATGTGTGATATGAATGCAAAATAAGCACAAATATTATAGAGTTTGAATCTAGTAGTTACCTCCTTGAATACATCACCTAAAATGAGATCTTTGGGATGGCTTGTTGCATATCTTCAATCCTTTGGAAGTGGTTGAGTTGGCTTCACATCAACATCTTGGACTTCACCATTTGCATTGTCATGTGACTTATCTTTCTCTTCTTGTGCTAGTGAGTCTTTCAGGAAAATCTTCTTAAGATCTTCACCTAAGAAATCAATCTCTACAACATTCTTCACAAAAGAGTTAGATCCTCAATACATGCATAGACTCTTCAATAATTTAGATCCTCAATACATGCATAAACTCTTCAATAGTCAAAGTTAACCTATTGAAGACTTTATATGCCTTACTTGTATTTAAATATCCAACAAAAATAGTTTCAAAAGATTTTGGATCAAACTTTCCTAAATTGCCTTTTATATTCAAAATAAAACACTTGCATCCAAAACTTTAAAATAGGAAATATTTGATTTTCTTAAATAGTAAATTTCAAAGGGAGTTTTATTGAAATTTTTACAAAAATAAATTCTACTCCCAATGTAACATGAAGTGTTTAAGGTCTCGGCCCATAAATATTGATGGAGTTCGTATTCACTAATCATGGTCCTAGTCATATCTTGAAGAGTATGATTCTTCCTTTCAACGATTTCATTTTACTGTGAAGTTCTAGGACATGACAACTTATGTTTGATTCTTTTTTCTCATAATAAGTGATAAAAGAATGGCTGATAAACTCACCATCTCTATCACTCCTAATGCACAAAATTGAAAAATCTTTTTTCAACTATTTTTCTAAAAACATGAAAATGCGGCAGACCTTCATCTTAATGTTCAAAAAACAAAACTCATGTAAATCCTGAAAAATCATCAATTAAAACAAAAACAAATAGTTTTCACTAAGACTTTTAGTTTTAGTTGGACCAATAAATCCATATGTATCAACTCTAGAAGTCTTGATGTCATAATATCCTAAATTGATTTGGAAGAGGACTTGATTTATTTCTCAAGTTGGCATGTATCACAAATGTGGTCCTTTTCAAATTTCAAGCTAAGAATACCTTTCATTGATTCCTAAGAATTAATTCAGAATAGATGGTCAAACAAAACATGACCTAGTCTTCTATGTCATAATTAAGAATCTTTATTAAAAAGCATTCAAATAAGTTGCATTGCATTGTAAATTTAACATGTCAACCATGTAAACATTGTTTTCACGAAAACTATAAAGAATACATGTATTTATTTTCTTATCTAAAATATCACAAGTAAAGTCATCAAACACAACTTTAAACCTTTATCACATAGTTGACTAATGCTTAAAAGATTATACTTAAGACCTTCAATCAAAACAATATTCTCAATTAAAGGAGATGAGTCAATCTTGATATTACTATACCAACGATTTTACTCTTTGCGTGATCTCCAAAGGTGATGGTGCTATCTTCATGGTACCTTGATAGAGTTACAAAGTTGTTGATATCCTATGTCATGTGCCTTGAGCAACTACTATCAAGGTGCCACCGCTCCCTACTTCTTGGAGTTTTGTACGCTCCTATATCATTTAAAATAGACATTGACTTTGGTACCCAAATTTTTTTGGGTCCTAAATTTTAACTTTTCGAACCCATACATGACTATTTGAAATATTTATCTTATCGTAGCAAAACTTAGCCAAGTGACTTTTCGGCCACAATAGGTGCATCTGTACACCTTGACATATTAAAAATGCATGATGTGTATGGGCATGATGAGCATGGGCATGTGGAGTCTGAGGAGCATGTGGTTGTGCTTGAGTGTGAGCATGAGAAATGATGAGTGGATGATTTCCTTTGAGTTTGCCTCTTTGGAAACATGGCTTTTAATCTAACTTTATCAAATTTACAAAATATTTCTCAACGTGTTAATCTTATTTTTCATTGTGAAAATCTCATTTTCATCAAAGCAGGGAATTTGACTTTACAAAAAAAATTGTATGCATCAAAATTATTTTGTGTCTTTTGAAAGTAGAAGATAATTTTTCTTTTTTTTTAAATAACAACTAATTGATTTTGAAGAAGTTCATTTTCTTTCTTCATTTTTAAATACTTCTTTTGGAGAAAATCATAGTTGTTAGAAAGTTTTTTAAAAGCTTCATCAAGTTCATCCATTGATAACTCATAATCATCAAGAGTTGTTTCAAGAGTTACCTTGAGTGTGTTCTCATTGGCCATGAAAACACACAGTTGCTGTATTCACCTTTTCCTCGGATTCGCTCTCCGAATCTCAAGTTGCTTCCAAGGCCTTCTTTTTATATGGTTTCTTAGAGGTAGTAGGTTTGCTATTGGTCTCTGGGCATCGACAACGATGTGTCTGGGCTTCTTACAATTGTAGTAAATTATCATCCATCCCTTATTATCTTCCACGGTCATTTAATTTGACCTTATTGTACATTCTTCACACATTCTTTATGAGGAGGGATAATTCTTCATTACCTTCTTGGTCATCTTCTTCTTCGTCAGAGATGGTAAGAGTAGATTTGAAGGCAAAAGTCTTTTTCTTTTAGGGTGCCTTCTCTTCTCTAACTTTTCTTTCAATCTCATGGGTCTTAAGATTCCCAAAAAACCAATCTTCATTTCTTCTTTGTCATTGAGCTCCTTTAAAGTTATAGACTTGACATCCCAGATGGTGGAAGAGCACGAATGACCTTCCTCACAGTTTAGTCATTATCAATTTTATCATCTAGAGAACCAACACCATTTGTGATTTTAGTAAATTTGGTGATCATATCATCAAAAGTCCCATTTTTATTCATACTAATTTTCATATTGAGAACGCAAAAGATCATTTTGATTCTCTTGACTTGTGATGTTTTCTCGTGTACGACAACCAAGTGTGACCAAATCTCATAAACGGATTTGCAATGATTATCCTAGAAATGTCATCATCATTCAAGACTTGAAGTAAGGCAAAAGTGTGCCTTAGCATTAGCATTAAATTCCTTAGTGGCAATATCAGACCAAGTGTCCTCATCACCATCGGGTACACTAAAGGGTTTGGTCACCGCCTTTGCAACCTGGCATCCTAGAGACTGCAAGAACAAGGTTATCTTTATTTTTCATATGAAAAAGTTAAGGCCATCAAACTTGGGTGGAGTCTTGATTCCTTTGGGCAATGATACTAGTGTGCATAGCAAGCAAATGATACAAATGAATGATTAGCAAGAGGATTTCTCTAAGGTGGTTAAACCAAAAACTAGAGTCCAAGTTCTAATACCAATTGAAAGTTCACATAGAGGGGAGTGAACAGGTGAAATGCTAATTAAATGTGAAAATATAATAATTAAAATGAATAATGAAAATGGTCAACTCAAAACAAGAAGTGAAGTCAGATTCCTAATTAAGGGCTCTAGAACTTCTCCTTTAAATTCCTCTAGATTAAGAGTTGGGGTGCTCAATTACTTTCTTACTTAAATTAAGAAAACCGACAAGTATGAATGATGCAAGCAATATATAGCAAGTAGAGTGAAGTGCAATGAAAGCAATAACACAAGTGTAAGCGATAGAGAAAGAGTAAGAGTAAGAGAGAAAGAAATCGCAAACACAAGAAATTTATTTCGAGGTTCGAGCAAATCACTCTACGTCCCCGCCTTCACCGTGTGAAGAATTTCCACCATCCATATAGGATCTTCCACAAAAAAACTACAATGGTCTACATAAAACCCGGAATATACAACTCCAACTTTCGATCCTTTACACAAGAAGTAGCACAAAACCAATAAAGTTTACAAGCTCTTGGTGGCCATAAAGGTCACAAGCCCTCTCTTTACAACTTCCCAGAGTATAGAATAAGAATTGAAGCTCAAGAAGCTTGTGTGAGAGAAAATTCAGTTTAAAAGAATGAATTTGAGAGTTTAAAACTTGCAAATTTTGATTTGGAATTGAGAGCACTTGAAACATGAAACCTAGAAATTTTTCCCTTTGAATAAAACTTGATTTTATTGAATAACTTGTAAAAACTTGCTTTTCTTGTATCTAATACTCTACAAATGAACCATATATATAGGGGTAAATCAGGGTATTATGTGGGTGATTAGACCCAAAAACTACAAAAATACTCGTTGGAGAAAGGTCAAAAATCCATCAGATTTGAAAACTAGAAGTTACTGTAGCAGAGATAGACTGTCGGTCGACCAGCCGACTTAGTTCAAAACTAGCCATTGCCAATCAGTCGATCGATTGGTTGATGGAAACAAACAAAAAGCACTGACATAGGAACGATCAACCGATCAGTCGACCAAAGTACCAAACAGAGGGCAGTCATGGTTTGGCGGTTGACCGGTCGGTCGACCGCAAACATGTACAAACAGTCTATGCACAAACAGTCGACCGTCGGTAGACTGGCAGTTGTGCATATCCTTTGCATATAGGGTCGACCAAACTCATTTTGAGGATAGTTTTTTGAAATAGAATATATTTTAAATAATTTGTATATGTATAAAATTAGTTTTGGCAACATTTTGATTATGAGATACATGTATATAACAGATTAGACATGAAAGTACACCTAGAGGGGGTGAATAAGTGTAATGCTAATCTAATGGCAAATAATGCGGAACTCAAAACAAGAAGTGAAGCCGATTCCCCGTGAAGGGCTCTAAAACTTCTTCTCTATATTCATCCGGATTAGGAGTTGAGGTGCTTAATTGCCTTCTTATTGAGATGAGGGACATTGACAAGTAAGAATGATGAATATGATGCAAGTAATGAATAGCAAATGCAAGAGAAGTAAAAACATAAGTGCAAACAATAACAATAGAGTAAGAGAAAGAGAAAGAGAAAACAATCGCAAACACAATGAATTTGTTTCGAGGTTCGAGCACAAAGCTCTACGTCCCTGCCTTCACCGTGTGAAGGATTTTCACTATCCACCAAGGAACTTCCACGAAAGAACAATAAGATCTACACAAGACCGGAGTATACAGCTCCAACTCTCAATTCTCTATACAAGCGGTAGCACAAAGCCAATGAGGTTTACAAGCTCTTAGTGACCACAAAGATCACAGATCCTCTCCTTTACAACTTCCTATAGTATAGAGTGTGAAATGAAGCTCAAGGAGCTTGTGAGAGAGAAAATTCAGTTGAAATAAATGAATTTAAGAGTTGAAAACTTGTAGCAATTGATTTGAAAATAAGAGCACTTGAAAACTTGAAAATTAGAAATTTTCTCTTTTAAATAAGCTTTATTATTATTTTTTAAAATATTTCCCAAAACTAAAGTTGTTTAATCCTCTCCCAATGACCCATATATATAGACAAGTGATAAATATATTAGAGGGATCAATCAGGGTATTAGCAGGGTGATTAAACCCAAAAGAGCAAACTTACCCGTTGGAGAAAGAGATGACAAAATAGATTAAAAAAACTAGTTGTTACTGTAGCAGACAGAGCATCGATCAACTGGACGATCGACCAGTTGGCTAAAATTCAAAAATAGCCGTTGAGCGTCGGTCGACTGACCGGTCGTCCGACCTCAACAGAGAAAAATGGTGAAGGAAATCTTGTTAGTCGGTCGACCGACCGGTCGATCAAAGTTTGACCAAAACACTACCAGGTTGTCCAGTCAGCCGGTCGGTCGCCCGACAACATGCATATTTGAAATGTGTACAAATGAGTGACCTCCCGGTTGACCAGCAGTTGCACAAAACTACTGCACTAAACGGTCGACCGTCGGTCGACCGACCCAGCACAAAACCAAAGTGAAGAAAGATTTTTCATAAAATCTATTTTTAAATATTTCAAACAATTTTGAAATTTGGTTTGACAACACAGGCTAAGAAATACATGTTGAAAACATTATATGAAATTTTGAATAATATAGACATGTACCAAAAACCAATTTAGTGAAATACCAAAAAAATAAAAACTAGATATGAAAACTTGTATTTTGTGTATGAGACTTCTTGAGCATCAATTTTACATTCTACACTTTAACAAACTATTTTCTTACATAGGTTCAATATGTCTTCAAGCAATTTTCAAGTAGGCTTCTTCAAAACGTCAATCTTGATTATTCTACCTTGAATCCCATTCTTGAATAAACTTGACAATTCAAACCTTTTCTTTTGAGGAAGAAACATTTTGAATCCTCTTGAACTTGAAAAAGTACTTAAACACTTGAAACTTGATTAGTACTAAATAACTATATAAGTTTTGTTATCATCAAAACAAGAAACCGATGATTGCAACCTTGGGCCAACAATAAAAACTTGAGAAAATATAGAATATGTATCAATAACCATTTTGTAAAAATGTTTAAAACACTAAAAACCAAAAACTATATATAGAAATCTTGTACGCGTGGGTGTATTCTTGAGCATCAATTCGACATTCTACACTTAAACATTCTAATTTCTTACATAGCTTCTTCAAGTCTTCAAGTCTCTTTCAAGTGGGCTTCTCCAAAAATTTATTCGTTGATCGTCTGAGCTTGAATTCATTCCTTGAGTAAACTTGAGTACTTCAACACCTTCTTTTTGATGAAGAATGAAACTAATATTCTTAAATCCTGAAAAACTTAAACATATTAGAACTTGATTAATATCTCACAACTATATGATTCTTGTAATCATCAAAATAAGAAACCGGTGATTGTAACTTTAGGCCAACACCCAGTACAGGGTAAAGGGTGGTAAGGCCAAACAGCATCAGAGATGGTGGCGATGAAGGTTTAGCTGGGCAGAGGAGAGGGTGGCGAGGCCAGGGAGATAGAGAAATGGTGGTGGGGAAGGTGTAGTGAGCAGGGGAGTTGGTGGCGAGTGTTATTGGAGAAGAGGAAGAAGAGGACGTTGTGACACCATGTCACAGATTAGAGAAAAGACGACTTAAACCCTAAAATTAGGGTAGCATCATACATGTAGATAACGATTTAGATCCTGGCATGAGTATTTATTACCCAATACCCAAATACAGTAAAACATATAGCAATCTAACAATTTCATTCTTTTCTCATATTTTTTCTGCGGAAAATTATATGTATACACATGGGAAGGTTTCACTTGTTCGGATTTGGCTACAAGTCTAAAGGAGCGGGAAGAGAGTCTAAGGAACTAGGAAAGAGGCTAAATCATGACAAACCTGAGAGCTTGAGTTGGTGGTCAAGGAATATTCGAGTGAATGAGGAGATTAACCACAGAAGAAGAGAATAAGAAAGTACAAGAAAATTCACAGTTGAACATATTTTATATTCTAGAAATTTTCTTCTTCTCCCTCAAACATGAGCAAAAGGTTCAATTAGTTAGGTACAAGTAGACCTCAACATGTGCGTGTAACCCCAATGGATTTGCGTGAGCTCATGAAACTCCAACCCCAAAAATTTCCTTACTCAAATTATTGCTTTGGAGAGTGATCACTCAGGGCTTATCCATTCAAAGGCATCATCAGCAACCCCAAAGAAAATATCCATCCATAGAAAGAAACCAATGTCCCTAAACAACATACAGGACCATAGTCACAAGTTCGACGTTGAGAAACAAAACAGCAAAGAAAAAATTTCAGAAAATATTCAACAATAGTCCAACTCAATAGAGATTGTTAAAAAATAATAATAGAATTAAAATTACATAATATTAGTTGCATTAGGAGTAGGGTTTCCTTATTATATAATCGTAACGGTTGTATATTGGTTATCGCTCTAGTCAGATAATACACACAATATATACAATTCTATTTCTTCAACTGATTTAACAGAAAGATGAAAGCGTGACTCATTTCGTCAATCTCTTCTTTAGAGCGCGAATTTTTCAGAAAGTTCGCGAATTTCTGAGACTGCGTGAGACTTATATGTCCTTGAATAGTTTTGGCTTGAATTAGACGACAACAACCACCACCACTACCACCTCAGTACAATCTTATTTACTGAAAGTGATGTAGCCAACTGAAGGCAAGAATTGGAGGAGGAAGACCTAAGGTGGTAGGTGTATCTGGTGATGCTGATTCTGGGCCAAGATGATGGTCCTCCTCCTGTTTAATTTTCTATCTTGATGTAATATGGTCATCGATCATCCATCTTAATTTTCCATGAAGCACTGTGGTCTGTGGGCCATCATCAACTGGGAATTATAATAGCTACACAATTCAGTTCTACCCAAATTTCAAGCCAAACACTCATTCACTTGAAAAGGTGCTTGGCTTTGAATTGCAATTTACATTGAGATCAAGGACAACATATATTAACAATTATGAATTTTGGACGGAAAAAAACAGGAAAAATAAAATTTTGGAAGAGATTGGAAGCTGGAATTTAACCATACAATGGAGTTACATTTAGGAAAACACACCACACACACTCACTCTCTCTCTCTCTCTCTCTCTCTCTCTCTCTCTCTCTCTCTCTCTCTCTCTCTCTCTATCTATATATATATATATATATATATATATAATATATATATATATATATATATATATATATATATATATGGGTCAAGTGCTCCTAGTAGGTCTCCTTAGATTGTAATCTAAGGAGACGGCTTAAAACTCTAACATCCCAATTTTTTTTTTCACGATCCGACCGCACATTATCATATTCATGTTATAAGATGTATGCATATAAAAAATCACGTGATTTGAAATTCATTTACTCATTGATCTAATCGTTCCATTTTGTTCTACTGTTTAAAAACGTTAATGTTTGAACCCAAAGAAAATAGAGTAAACAAACTTCAAATCACGTGAATTTTTATATGCGTGCATCTTATAACATGGATATGATAATGTGCGGTCGGATCATGAAAAAAAAATCGGGATGCTAGAATTTTAGGCCGTCTCCTTAGGTTACAATCTAAGGAGACCTACTAGGAACACTTTTCCCTATATATATATATATATATATATATATATATATATATATATATATATATATAGAGAGAGAGAGAGAGAGAGGGATAAATTATATATCCCCCCCTCTCTCTCTATATATATAGAGGGGGGAAGGGGGGAGAGAGAGGGAATGATTTGTACCTCAGCCGCCAGCTGAGAGAGACTCTCTTAGCTGGCGCAACGTAGCTGAAATTTAACTACAATTTTGGATGCCGTACCATGGTCGCAGTGTTATATGAGCACTGTGATTAAGTCGCAGTGTTTTTATGAGAACTGCTACCATGGTAGCAGTCTTTTTTAAGAACTGTGACCAAGGTCGCAGTCTTTTTCTGAGAACTGCTACCATGGTCGCAGTCCTAAATACACTAAAAATATATGATTTTTTAGAACTGCGACCATATTATAGTGGACTATGACCATGTTGTAATAAGTTTTTGACCATTTTGAAGTGACAGCTGAGAGAGTCTTTCTCAGCTGGCGGCTGAGGTACATTTTTCTCATATATATATATATATATATATATATATATATATATATATATATATATATATATATATATATATATATATATATATATATATATATATATATATATATATAGAGAGAGAGAGAGAGAGAGAGACTTGTGTCATTCCGGAAGGATTCGACGTTGAATTCTTTCCAATCAAATACAACCCTACGACATTTGAATGCAAGATCCATTCCATTCAAGCTGATCTGCATTAATTCAAGTAACTAAAACCAAAATCATGTATTTTGAATACTTTTTATCCATCCATCAAGTAGGCGCAAAATAGACGGCCGAAAATGGTATATTGCTTAGATCTACGTCTTTAGACATTAAGATTTTCGATCTGACCATTTTATCATGATCTAAACATTTAATCTCATGCCCCTCTTTCCAAAATATACAATAGTGAGGACGCGACGAGAGTCAGCGAGTATATACACGATGAAAATACCTCACGTATACTTGCTAAGTCTGAGTATAGGGAATAAATACAATATACATAATATAAATCCAGCTAACATAAGTATAAGAATACCTGCAAAAGAATGTCAGTGAACACGATAGATATGAAAATAGGGATAAATAAGAAAATAAAAAAGAATAATAAATATACCTATGAATAATAGAGGCGCCAAGCCTCCTACTAATATCTCGTGAAATATAATGTACTACGATATCTCGGATCTCCAACTTGACCATGCAAACCCAGGGTCATCAGAAAGCGACCTAATGAGTGGTAAAATAAAGAGAGGAGTAATAGTATACTATAATAATATTACAGTCATGATAAAATATAATGATTAAATGGCAGTGATACATTATAGTTATACTAACAATCGGTATATATGTTATGTCTGCATCCAAACATTCTCAATACCTAGCATGTTATAATGGTGTTACCTCTTCAGTATCAAACTATATATGATTAAAATAATACAATATAAATCAGAGAATGTTTTACATATATATCAACTAATATTATATTATTATATTCTCATTAAAGTAATTATAACTATTAACATGTTTTTAATATGTACTTGAGCTAAGATACATGACTTAATTATATACTATTGAAATCAATTTGTATTATTAACAGATGTCAAGTCTTAATTATTTTATATTTACTATTTAGACTAATAGTACTCGTAACATGGCAGTGTAATGATAATAAATACAAACATCTACACATGAAATAAAGAAAAGACACATGAAATAAATAGAAGTAATCATGTTATAGTTGTGATTATACATGAACAATGTGTCTATAAAGAATATGTAAAATAAACATGCATAGTGACATGCTAGTAAATAAGAAAATCAGGAAGATCAATACAATATACACATGAAGGATATCATGCAAGTGAAAAGCAACATATTATTATATAATAATAACAATCACTACCACTTTCTATTTTAATCAATCTCTTCCAATGTCTCTGACCACTGACAGTTTATACCGGAGCCCTGTTGCCTAGAGGCCCTTCACTCTAGTTTTGATGACGATTAACTCATGTAGTTATAGTTTACTAATAATCTTATAATATTTAGATTCAGATATTTAACCAAGATATTAGTAGATGGTTAGCTTCAACAAAGATATTTTGAAACTTTCACATGATGATTCAAGAGCTCGAGCGTCAAGATCGCATCTAGCACTCGGTTGGAGTCAAGCTCGTTGGATCGTGTTTGGATCGAGTCGACTTGGAGAAGGAGTTCTACAAGAAGACTTCGATTTGTTTAGTTTAAGATTGTTTAGATCTATTGTAAAGATTAGATAGTGTTGATATGCTCAAATTCACAATGCACACACAAGTTTAAAATTTCATGTTTTGGTTTTTGGTTTAACTGGTTTCGGTTTGTCATATTGCTTTAATGAATAGATAGAATTAAAATAAGTTTATATGGTTTAATGTATATTAGATTTGATCTATATACACCTATGCTTCATCTACTTAGAAAAACTTATTTTGATAAGCCTATTCATGTGTTTGGAGTTTTGTATTAATGTCAAAAACCTAGATATAATATCTTTCATGTATATTGGATTCTATCCATATACAATATGCTTAAAAGTTATTTAAATATCATATTTTTATATTTACATGTGTTTTGGAAAAATCGGATTTCCATTTCAAAATCCTAGCTTTTGAAAAATACGGATTTTGGGTTAAGGCAAATTTTCATTCTCATAAAAATGGTTCAAATTGTTTAAAATATGTGTTGAATTTTTCTCACACATATTTGTATTTCAAAAATCTAATAAGAACTGATTTTGTGGAATTTATATGATTTTATGGGATTTAATAGAAGATAAAAATCCAAGTTTTTAAATCCTAAAATGATTGTACTGGCTGTCTGCCGGTCGACCGGACCGGTCGATCGAGGCAGAAGTCAGTCGATCGGTCCGGTTGACTGACGTGCATAGAACGTGCACACATCCAAGGCTGGTGGCCCAGTCAACCGGGCGGTCGACTGTCCAGAGAGCTCTGCTCTTTGGCAATGGCCCCGGTCGACCGGCAGAGAGCTACTGCTCTCTGTATCCAGTCCCGGTCGATCGGGCAGTCGACCGGAGGCACAACAGTCAGAATCTGACAGTTGGGCCGGTCGACCGGGGGGTCGATCAGAAGGGCAAAACTGCCCTTTCCTGCTGCCAACGGGCAGAATTCTTTTGGGGCTATAAATACCTCATTCCTTGGCTGTTTTAAACGAGAATTTAAAAAGAGCAAAATTTCTCACCTTTACAAGTGTTTTACAGCAAGTTTTTAAAAGAGTTTTGGGCTTAAAGATTTGATCTTTATTTTATTTTAAAAGGGTTGAAAAAATCAAGGAAAAGAAAAGTCTTTGGGAGTTGTTTTGATCTTCATTTACATTTCTATCTAGAGTTTTTTTCTAAAGTTTTTCTTTGTGATTTTGATTTCTAAACTCTTTATTTTCTCACACTTGAGCTATCTATCTATCCTATCTATTAGGATCATTATTTTATGGGAAAATTGGTTTGTTGTTAAGAGAGACCACCAAGTGTCGTAACCCTCCTTACTTTGTGACATCCCTCTAGTGAGAGGTGATTGTGTTGATATCCCTCTAGTGAGAGGTGATTGTGGAGGTTGTGTTGGAATCCCTCTAAGTGTTGAGGTGATTGTTGGTGTGTTGGCTAAATACCTTATCCCTCAAGTGTGAGATTGATAGTTGTTTGGCTTTGTGCCTTACCTCTAAGTGTAGAGGTTGTATTTTGTTGAGAGAGGAGTTGTGTACTCCCAAATTGTATTTGCCCAAAATCCTCAGTGGAGATTCCCTGTGTGGAAAGTCCTGTGTGGACGAGTTAGTGAAAATCCTACTGTGTGAAGGCGGGGATGTAGAGCTGTGTGCTCGAACTTCAAAACATATCTTTGTATTTGCGTTTGATCCACTTTCTCTAACTCTCTCTCTCTTATATTGTGCCTTGCATTGATTCATATTGTTCATTCATATTTATATGCTTGGTATTGATTGTGTGTGTGCCTCACTTGTGTTGAACCAAGAGAGCTTCATATAGCACCTCAACTCTTATTTAGAGGAATTTAGAGGAGATAGTCCAGAGCCCTTCACCGGGAATTCGGCTACACTCTTTGGTTACACTAAGAGTGTTGCATTAAGTTTTTAATTCCATATTATTTGTCACTAGATTAGCCTTACACCTATTCACCCCCCTCTAGGTGTACTTTCATGCCCGTGCTCCAGCCGAATCCATCCGAACATGCCATATGGGTACTATTATCCGATGAGAGAGTGACCAAATAACAAGCGTTCCTGATGTCACTATTGTTTATGATGTTTTATTACATTAATTGGAAACTCAATGGTCGAGGAACTCTAATCAGTGGGCGTATCCCGTGCATACCCGAAACCACAGCTTTACACAGACCCCTAGCTACTGAGACTAGGGTCAGCCCGCTAGGGCGAAACAAGTAATGAGAAATGGGAAATAGGAAGGTAGCCAGCACTACCATGTTCCCTACAGTGGGACTGATATGAATCCATGATATTCACCTGATAATACTTAGTCAACCGTCAAGTCTCCGCCAACCCATGTTATATTTATCAAATATTGTTGTGAATTAGGAACAATAACAGTGCATATAACATGTAACAAGATAATAGGACATGAGCAATTCTTATATCACTGAATAGGATAACAGAAAACAGGAGATGTGGGACTTTAGAGATGGTCCCGTGGATACTAGAGGTAGCATCCACGTGGCACTTAATTCCACACATCGAATATCAATATACAGTGTGTCCAGGTAACAAGAGTTTCATATCATTACAGTGATACAGAAAATGATCATGTATTGTATTAAATACTCATGTCACTAGAATACAAGAATATTCATGTAAGAGTAAATTATGTAATAGGAATAATGATTCAGGCAACATGAAGATAAGAACAATCAAAGCATGTATACAAGTGAATCCATGTAACAATGATATAAGAACATGAACTAATAGTATCCATGTAATGATGATGCAGGTATATGAAATAATAGTATTCGGTGTAATAGAGCATCCGTGTAACAGTGATACGACCACATGAAATAACGGTGTCAAGTGTAACAAGTGTATATTAAAATACAATATTCAATGTACTAGAGTATCTAGTGTACTAGATGATACGAGTATAGGTAATATTAATGTCCGTGTAACGGTGATACAATACATAAATTAATAGTGGTCCAGTGTAATAGAATATTCGTGTAGCGGTGACAGTGTCAAGGTGATATATGTAACAAGAACAGGTGTCAATATATATATATATATATATATATATATATATATATATATATATATATATATATATATATATATATATATATGGTCAAGTGCTCCTAGTAGTTCTCCTTAGATTACAATCTAAGGAGACGGCTTAAAACTCCAGCATTCCGATTTTTTCACGATCTGACTGCACATTATCATATTCATGTTATAAAATATACGCATATAAAAATTCACGTGATTTAAAGTTCATTTACTCATTGATCTAATCGTTCCATTTTGTTCTACTGTTTAAAAACCGTTAATGTTTGAACCAAAGAAAATAGAGTAAAAAAACTTCAAATCACGTGATTTTCTATATGCATACACTTATAACATGAATATGATAATGTGCGGTCGGATCGTGAAAAAAATCGGAATGTTGGAGTTTTAAGCCGTCTCCTTAGATTACAATCTAAGGAGACCTACTAGGAACACTTTTCCCATATATACACACACACACACACACACACACACACACACACACACACACACACCAGTATTTGTTATAATAATTTCATTATTATTAACATGATCTATATCATAAAGTAATTAAACAAAATTATCTAGGTTATCACATTTAAATTATTAATTATTTAAAAATCTGAATTTTCATTATCAACATCTTTTAATTATTCAATATATATAGATAATTCACCAATGTTTATATTAAATGAAACACGATAATTTATTATTTTATTGAACATGTTTAAAGAGCAGTTAGGCATATTCTAATTATAGTATTTTAACAACAATTACAGTTTAATAAATAATATTAATAGTGATTTACTAATAATCATGTTTTATTAAATAAAGCAATCAAGTAATTTCATTCAACACAATAAATTATAATTTATAAAAGAAAAACACTCACATAGTTATCGTAAGGATGAAGCTCTCTTTCTTACGATCATAACGGCCTAAGAATCGTCCAGAACGAATACCGGATGCTCAAGATATCGCCCAAACATTGAAACATATATAAATAGTTTAGATATTAATTAATAATGTTTAAAATGTAATAAATATTGTTTAATAGGGGGTTTTATGAAATTTTACCTTTCTATTTTTGATGCATGTTTGGCAGGCTAACGGTCGGGTTTAGGTCCAAAACCCAAACCCAAAACTTAAGCAAATGGGTATGGGGGATTAATAGGTTTAGGTTCGGGTTCAGGTTCGCAACCCATAATGGGTTGTGAACCCATAACAGCAATAGCAACAGCAACTGCTATTGTTGCGCACGCAGGCCGGGTCTGGCCTTACCGGCGACGGTTGGCCGCCAAAGGCTGCAGCGACGGCTGCTCCGCTTGGCCAGCCAACAATATGCAGAGAAAGAGGTATGAAGGAGAGTGAGTGAAGAGAGAGAGAGAGAGAGAGAGAGAGAAGGGCTGCCGACGGTGCTGGCAGCCAACCGACGGCGATTCTAACCCCTGGAACAGAGAGAGATAGCGAGGGGTAGAGAGACAATGTGAAAAAGAGAAGGAGGGAGAGATGGAGAGAGAGTTAGAGAGAGATTGAGAGAGAGAGAGTTAGGGAAAGAGAGACAGAGAGGGTTGGCTGGTGGTTGGAGCGTGGCTGGTTGTTGACGGCGGTCTAGCCGCCGGGGAGAGAGTGGGAGAATGTAAGGGGAGAGAGGTGGTGTGTGAGTACAGAGAGAAAGAGAGAGTTAAATAGAGAAATGGTGAGAAGAGAGGAGAAAGTTAGACAGAGGGAGAAACTGAGGGGAGAGAGATATATAGGTAGAGAGAGGCGGTGGGAGTAAGACGGTGTAGGCTAGGTCGGTGGTAAAAAGAAAAAGAAAGAAGAGAGAGGAAGAGTGTAGAAGAAGAAAGAAAAGAAGAAAAAAGAAAAAGAATTCAATTTTATATTATTATTTTAATTAGGTCAAATTTTGATTAATTCGGAAAATCCCCAAAAAATCTCAAAAAAAGTAAATATTATCTTGAGCAATACTGTGAAATCAGATTCTAGAAATTTAACAACGTTTATAAATTAAAAATCCCAGAGTCAATTATCGATATCGGTTGTCACCGAATTCGGAAATATTTCAAAGTAATTCAGAAAAATTTTAAAAAATTTAAAAAAAATCTAATATATTAGGAATAATATCTAGAGCTGACATCGATTCAATCTGACTATCTGAAAGGTAAAATCAGATACGTATGTCGTATTGAGTACTGATACTGCAACACATATATCAAGGGTCGGGGTTACATTTAAAAATCCTCACATACCAATTTTTGTTATGTTTCAAATATTATTCACCATTAAACTAACCAACTCACTATTTCGATCGTTCATTTTATGCCTACTTGATGGATGGACAAAAAGTATTCAAAATACTTGATTTTTGATTTTTAATTACTTTAAACAATGTTCATCAACTTCAACAGAGTGGATCTTGTATTCAGACGTAATGGGTTGTATATGAATGAGAAGGATTCAGCCTTGAATCCTTCTGAAATGACATAAGTCTATCTATCTATCTATGTGTGTGTACAAACACACACAAACACATACACATAAGACACACACACACATATGTATGTATGTATGTATGAAAATATTTTAGTGAGAACTCCACGGTGAGAACCTTTGTGCGAACCCACGGTGAGCCACCCCGTGGATGATCCAAACTATTCACCTTAATCTACATACTTTAATTAGGCTAATAATAAAAAATCATGCGATTTTTAACTTTTTTACCCATGAATCAAGATGAAAGATTAGAATATATAGATCAAGATGAACAATTCGGATCATTCACGGAGTGACCAGTTGTGGAGTTCACATGAAGCGCTCAATGAGAATGATTCTCATTGGAATGATTCCACACACACACACACACACACACACACACACACAGAGGTCTTCATGTGAGAAACTTTCTCATACGAAAACTGTGAGAAAATCATATAGGAGCGATCATGTGAATAATTCGAACCGTTCATATTGATCTACATATTTTATTTAGGCTACCAATAAAAACTCACACGATTCTGAGCCTTTTTACCGATGCAACAAGTGGTTACAAAACATACGTTATATTCACCGTCGAATAAATATGTCATTTGATGCATGAGTAAAAACGCTCAAATTGCGTGATATTTTATTGGTAGCCTAATTAGAGTATATAGATAAAGATAAATGGTTCGAATCATTCATAGAATCGCTCCTATATGGTTTTCTCACGAAGCTTATTTTGAGAAATTTTTTCATTTGAAAATTTTCATACACACACACACACATACATATACATACACACACACACACACACACACACACACACACACACACACATATGGGTCAAGTGCTCCTAGTAGGTCTCCTTAGATTACAATCTAAGGAGACGATTTAAAATTCTAACATCCCAATTTTTTTCACGATCCGACCGCACATTATCATATTCATGTTATAAGATGCACATATATAAAAATCACACGATTTGAAATTCATTTACTCATTGATCTAATCGTTCCATTTTGTTCTATTGTTTAAAAATCGTTAATGTTAGAACACAAAGAAAATAGAGTAAATAAATTTCAAATCACATGATTTTTTATATGCATACATCTTGTAACTTGAATATTATAATGTGCGGTCGGATCGTGAAAAAAAAATTGATATGTTAGTTTTAAACCGTCTCCTTAGATTACAATTTAAGGAGACATATTAGGAACACTTTTCCTATATATATATATATATATATATATATATATATATATATATATATATATATATATATATATATATATATATATATATATATATATATATATATATAGAGAGAGAGAGAGAGAGAGAGAGAGAGACTAGGATCCTTTAAAGAATCCTTCCCACTCAAATTCAACCCCTCGACATTCAAATGCAAGATTCATTTTGTTCAAGTTGATCTATATTATTTGAAGTCTCAAAAAATCAAAAATCATAGAATTTGAACTTTTTTCCCTTATCCATCAAGTGGTCACAAAGAGGACGGCTAAAAGCAGTGAGTTGTTTAGTTTAACGGTGTATAATATTTTAAACTAAACAAAAATTGGTGTGTATAATTTTTTAAATGTTTAGATCATTGTCAAATGGTCAGATCGAGAATTTGTATATTTAAAGTCATAGATCTAAGCAAAATACTATTTTTAGCTGTTTATTTTACACAAAATTGATGGATAAGCAAAAAGTATTCAAATAACAAGATTTTTTATTTTTAGAGACTTCATAATGCAGATCATTTTAAATAGAGTGGATCTTGCATTTGAATGCCAGAGGGTTGAATTTGAGTGGGAAAGATTCGGGTCCGAATCATTTTGAAAGGATCCTAATCTCTCTCTCTCATATATTATATATATATATATATATATATATATATATATATATATATATATATATATATAAGAGAGAGAGACTTGTGTCCTTCCCAAAGGATTTGAGCCCGAATCATTCCGACTCAAATACCAAATCCGACATTCGAATACAAGATCCACTCTATTGAAGTTGATATATATTAGTTCAAGTATCTATAAATCAAAAATCAAGTGTTTTGAATACTTTTTGTCCATTCATCAAGCGCCGCAAAATAGACAGCTGAAAGTAGTGAGTTGGTTAGATCTATGTCTTTAGACATACAATTCTTGATCCAGCCATTTGATTATGATCTAAATATTTAAAAATCCCTACAAACCAATTTATGTTAGGATTCAATTGTTATACATCATTAAACTAACTAACTCACTATTTAGGTTTTCTGTTTTTTAAGCAAAAAATATTCAAAACACTTGATATTGATTTATAAATACTTGAAATAAATATAGATCAAATTCAACGGAGTGGATCTTGTATTCGAATGTCGAATGGTTGTATTTGAGTGAATAGGGTTGACCTTAAATGATTTTGGAAGGACACAAGTCTATCTGCATGCAGATAGACTTGTGTCCTTCTAAAGGATTTGAGCCCGAATATTTCCCATTCAAATTCAACCCTCCGACATTCAAATACAAGATCCGCTCTGTTGAAGTTAATCTATATTATTTCAAGTATCTATAAATCAAAAATCAAGTATTTTTAATAGTTTTTTGCCCATTCATCAAGTGACACAAAATGAACAGCCAAAAGTAGTGAGTTGGTTAGATCTATGTCTTTAGACATACAAATTCTCGTTCCGGCCATTTCGTTATGATATAAACATTTAAAAACTTCTACAAACCAATTTTTGTTAGGTTTCAAATATTCTACACCGTTAAATTAACTAATTCACTATTTAGGCCGTCCATTTTTTTCTTACTTGATGAATGGGCAAAAAGTATTAAAAACACTTGATTTTTGGCTTATCGATACTTAAAATAATATAGATCAATTTCAACAGAGTGGATCTTGTATTTTAATCTCAGAGGGTTGAATTTGACTGGAAAGGATCTGAGCTCAAATCCTTTTGGAAGAACACAAGTCTCTCTACACACACATAACTTGTGTCCTTCCAAAAGTATTTGAGGCGGAATCCTTTCCACTCAAATACCAACACCCAACAATTAAATATAAGATCCACTCTATTGAAGTTGATCTATATTATTTTAAGTATCTATAAACCAAAAATCAATTGTTTTGAATACTTTTTGCCTATGCATCAAGTAGGAAAAAATGAACAGTTTAAATAGTGAGTTGGTTAGTTTAACGGTGTAGAACATTTGAAACCTAACAAAAATTTGTTTGTAGGGGGTTTGAATCTGTAGATAATAATCAAATGGCTGGATCGAGAATTTGTATGTCTAAAGACATAGATTAACCAACTCACTACTTTCGGTCGTCCATTTTACGCTGCTTGATGGATTGGTAAAAAGTATTCAAAACACTTGATTTTTGGTTTATAGATACTTGAAATAATATAAATCAACTTCAACATAGTAGATCTTATATTCGAATGTCGGAGGATTGTATTTGAGTTGGAAGGATTCGGGCTCAAATCCTTTTGGAAGGCACAAGTCTGTGTGTGTCATTCCAGAAGGATTCGAAGCCGAACCCTTCCCACTCAAATACAACACTATGACATCCGAATGCAAGATCCACTCCGTTGAAGTTTATCTATATTATTTCAAATAATTAAAAACTAAAAATCATATATTTTGAGTACTTTTTGCCTATCCATCAAGTAGATACAAAATAGACGGCCAAAATAGTGAGTTGATTAGTTTAACAGTGTAGAATATTTGAAATCTAAAAAAAATTGATTTGTGAGGGTTTTTAAGTGTTTAGATCATGATGAAGTGTAGGATTAAAAATTTGTATGTCTAAAGATGTGGATTTAAACAATATATTATTTTTAACCATCTATTTTGCGCCTACTAGATAGATGGGCCTTGAATCCTTCCGAAATGACACTACAGTTTAGGCCAAGAAAAAATGATGATAATAACTACATGAAGATGTTCTCTTGTTGGGTCATTAAGTACAAGTACCATTGGTGACTTTATCTTTGTTTAAATTTTAGGAAAAGTTTTAAAAAGGGAAAATAGGGCCAAAAATGAAAGGAAAAGCAGAAGGAAAATACAAATACAAATACCAAACTTTTTTTCATTTTCAAAATAGATTAACCAGTATAAGGAAGGAAAAAGAAAAGGTAAAATGAGAAATGTCTGTTTTTATTGATCAATTAGAACTTTGTTTCACATGATTCTAAATGAGAAGTGATCTATTCACTTTGTCTGCAAGAAGTATATAAACAAGTCAAAGACATAAGCAGGGAGTGTCAAATCATGTGAATTTTCGTGTCTGCTTTATCTATTTTCTGAATATTTCTACCTGTGTATTTGTAGAATATTTCAGACAAAATACTTTGAAATCTCAAAAAAAAAAAAAAAAAAAATTAAATGGGGTGGCACTCTGAACTGTAAAAATCATGAAAAGCTTATAGAAATTATAATTTTCAAGGAAACTCAGGAAATTCTACATAGCAGTAAATTTTGTGCTTAAAAAGGCTAACATAGGTAGACTGTATGCACAGATTGAATGATGAGAAAGCAAGGGGCTCCTTGTTTCTCAGAGAGTGATTGGAAATGGGAATTTGGCTTCGCTATCAGTTTTTCCATTTTCTCTCAAAACTTGCTTATTTGACACCAATTAGGAAATTGGATAAAGGTCGGCAACATCATTAAAACATTAGCCTGTTCCTCTTTGCAATTTTCAGTCCATTTTGTGCTGAAAATACTTTAAAAACTGATACAAATAGCACTGATTAATATGTTTTTCTTAAGAAAACTCGAGTAAACTCGAGAAAATTGATCTTAGTCAGTTTTCCAAGCTTTCAACGACCAAACAGCCCCCCTCTGAAAGCAGCTGCTGCTGCTGATTATTTCAATGGTTTGATTAATTTTGTGCTGGAAAGTGATAGTCTACGTGTTATGGATGTTGACTGGGGGGCGGCGTGGATGGAGATGTAGATGACGCAGCTTAGATCATCCAAAAAAACCAGCCAAGAATTTATTTCAGTAACAAACAGTAACCTCCCTCATTTTCATTCATTTCCTCCTCCTATTAATTTAAATTTTATTATTTTATATAATAATAATAATTCCTTAGAATACACCCCACTTCAATTTCTCTTTTTTAGACGCAGCCAAAATCCCATCAAAATCACCTCTATATCTACCTCCACTTTTTGCTTGTTTCCTTATTAGACTTGCTTTCTCCTTCTCTCTTCTTGTACTCTATTTCTCACCTCCCTCACATTCCCCTCAATTTCCACTTCATCCCTTCTCTTTGATTCACACAAACACGGGGCAGAGCAACAAGAGATATCGAGAGAAGGCATGAAGGTTAGCATTATTCATCTGTCTTCAGTGTTTTATTTCAATTGGGTATTCTGATTCTGAAAGAATTGATTCTGTTAGCTGGGAATATGTGTGGCATGAATTTCTTTTTCCATTTTTTGACCACCCAAAAGTTTAGAAGGCCCAGCAAATCTTTCTTTTTGTTTTTTTAAATTAAATTTTCATTACTTTTTATGTTGTAGCTTTGATTTTGTAGTAGTGTTAATTATGATATATCAAAATTTCTTCATGGCTCGGTTGCAGAAAGTTGTGCTGAAGTTGGATCTCCACGATGACAAGGCCAAACAAAAGGCTCTCAAGGCTGTCTCCTCGATTCCAGGTAACCACTCAAACTGGTCTCACTGCACCAACTTCTAATTTCTTTTCTCAATCACCTCCAATTTCTCAGGGATCGATTCGATCGCCATGGATATGAAAGAGCAAAAGCTGACAGTGATCGGCGCAGTCGATCCTGTGACCATAGTGAGCAAGCTCAGGAAGTTCTGGCGCACTGAGATTTTCTCGGTCGGGCCAGCGAAAGAGCCAGAGAAGAAGGAAGAGCCCAAGAAGGAGGAAGCGAAGAAGGAAGAGCCCAAGAAGGAAGAAGCAAAGAAGGAGGAGCCGAAGAAGAGGAGGCGAAAAGGAGGAGCCCGAGAAGAAGGAGGAGGCCGAGAAGAAGAAGGAAGAGCCTGAGAAGAAATCGATCCGCAGGAGCAATTCTACCAGGAGCTCGTCAAGGCCTACAAGGCTTACAATCCACACATGACGACACATTACTACGTGCAGAGCGCAGAGGAGAATCCAAACTCTTGTGGCATCATGTAAGCGAGCAAAGATTGACGAAGAACTTTGTACAGTTTGGTGGTATGAGGATTGCTCTTGTTTTGTTTCTATGATGATGGTGATTATTATTATTATTATGGTTAGTGTTTAAGAAAAATAAGTGCTCTGTTTTTATCTATCTAAAGAGGTAGAGGAGAGAGGCCCGTAATTATAGTTACAAGTTTTGAATCTATATGGGGTTATAAAAAGTTTCATGAAAATAAAGAAGAAGTGTTTGCTGTTATGACCTTGTACCTTAAAATTGCTGGACTTTTGGTTTTGGTGGGTTGTTGGATGCTGAAATAAGAGTGGTATGCATGAATGTGAAATCTATTGTGGCTGCTGGGAAAGTGAAATTACTGCACTTTGAGATGATTATTTTTACCTGTTTGATCATTGATTAGGTGTTCAAATCAGTATTCTTCTGTGTCTGAGGTGTCTTGGACCCCAGTCTCAATTTGTTTTTTCAATCACATGCTGTTTTAGGATATTTTTTTTTTTAGAGCTAAAGCTGATTTGGTGCTGATTCAGTTTTATTTTGTACTCATACTTGTGTTTTGAAAAACAACTCTAGGTTATATAGAGTTTAGTTCCCACCGTCAAAGTTATTCTAAAATCTGTGAGTTATATTATCTGTGAGAGAGAGTATTAAGATCTGTGGATCTCTTCTGTGTTCTATAATCTTTCTCTTTTTCAAAATAAAGAAATAATTTGCTGCCACCCGAGAACGTAAGACTTGCTACGACTCTCATTAAATCTGTGTGTTAGTATTTTTTTTTTTTTCTTTTTTTGTGAGAGAAGTGTTTATGTTCGTTCTTAATCTTGATTTCAACTCATACCTTAACATTCTGGTCTCAGTATCAATTTCTTTTTCTTCTTTTTGAAGCAAAATAGTTGGATATAATTACACATATCACATTAGAGAGACATTACAAAACAAGCCAAATTACTTGAGAAAATACAAAATGTAAATACCTTACTCCTCAGTTTCATTCTTTGATTAATTTTGCTGATCTGTTTTATTATAGGTTCCTTGTTGACACATCACTCTCATTAAAAAAGTTGATAGATATTGTTACAATACTAATATTTGAGGCATGTAATGGAACTGTTTGACCAATAATAAGAAAAATGTGCCAATTTGCCATTAATGTGGCTATATATATTTAGTACTTGATGTGGCATTGCCATTTTTTTCTTCTCTCTAGCTTTGACAGAAATTTGATGCCTGAGCTGGAAATTTTCTAATTGTAGAAATTCTTCGTTGCAGAAAAATTTGGATAGGGCTTCACACATCTACTTTGTCAAGCTCCAAGGAGCCAAACTTGACTTTAGAGAGAGAGACAAAAAATTAAAATAAAAATAAAAAAATAAAAGAAGAAGAAGAAGAAGGAGAAACTGAGAAATCATAATATGTCCCTTCATTACTCTCAAAAATAATGCGTCCCTTCATTAAATTATACGATGATCCGTTTTAATTACTTTTAAAAAAAGATTAAAAAAAATAAGGCTCTATTACGTAGCTAGTAGTCTCAGTGATCTCACAGTCGCGTTATAGAAATCTATCTACTTTTTAGTATTAGAAAAAAGATCGAAACTTTACCTCAAAAAAAAAAATAATAGAAACTTTTTAATTAGCCCAAGGTCATCATTTACATGGTTGTTGACCCAACAATGATATCTAATCTTAGTCTAGTAGTTAATTAATAAAGATTCAACAAATCCTTTATTAATTGTTTCTCAACCAATCGCGTAGTTTTTTAATCTTTGGCCTGCTTAATAGTTAATACTAATAGCTCATTAGCTGCCTAACTTTCTGGCTTAAACTATTAAGCCTGAATGAACTAAAGATTGGTCATGAAATTAATTTCAAATGATTAGGGCATGATGAACCCTTTCAAGATTCAAAATGAGTAACACGAAAACATGATTCATGAGTCAGAAGATCACTCGGAGATATTTGAATAATGGGGAAATATTTTCAAGGAATTGAATTGAATAATTTAAATTTTATTGGGATGATGCTGAGATAGGATATCTTTTCTTTTTTGATGATATTAGGTCAAAGGCTGCTATCAGTATGTGAAGTGGTGACGCACAATTTGGGATGTGATATTATTTGAGTTTTGCCTCAGAAAAAATAATAATTACAAAGTAAAATAAAAGGAAGTAGAAATAGAAATATATGAGAATTTAAAAAGGGTGTTGATGTACATCACCAATAAACTTTTTATCTTTTACTCCATCGATCTTTTAAAAGATGTCAAAAGGTAATAAACACTATGATAAGTTTTGCTTTCCACTTTCTAATAAAAGGAGAGTGGAGTTACTTGAGGTCAAGAAGATACGTTCTCACAAGTTAGATATTTATGGAGAGAGATATAATTCAAAGGGATAAATTGTAGAAAACTATCATGTATATGCTATCGGATTTTTGCAGCAAACCTTTTTATTGTATTGAATGAGTAGAAAAATGCTTTGTTTTTGAGAAAAAGACAGTGAGGCCTTTTACAAGGCCCCGACGTTTCATTAATAAATTCTTAACGAAACAATCTCTAAAAAAGGAGGGAACAGAGATGCAAATTTACAAAATTAGTCTACTCGAAAAAAGGAAAAATTCTAACAGGGGTCACCTTACTTTCAGACGTCATGACAACATGCCCGCTTTACATCCAGACGCCAAAGCTTCCCAAATAGCGATGTTGAGTTCAGCCCAACCTGATCTGTCGTAAACTCCTCTGACGCAAAGCGTCCACCGCACTCCATCCTTATATCAATGCTCACGCCGACACCTTCACTGACGCATCCTCTAAGTATCCTCTCAGGATTACAAATTCGCATATCCGTCTTGAAAAAAAAAAAAAAACCCTTCAGCCCCAGTCATCGATCAGGAACAGTATAAGCCCCTCACGCATGTCCGCATCTAGGTCCATTCATTCCTCAGACAACTCCTCGTGGCTGAAGGCTCAAGTTTATTGATCAATTTAGCAAAAATTAGCTCATTTGCCCCAAAACTAACAAGGCTGGCCTTCTTCTCTATAGAATTCGTCTTAAAATACTCTTATACTATTTTAAGATTTTAGTAGAAAATCTCTCTAGACGATCAAATTTGATGATAATGTAGGGTTTTTTCTGGTTGATTTAATAGGGCAGGCTGTTTTTGCCCATTTTCGTATAACGAGGGGTTTTCAGTAAACTGCTCATAGTAGAAAAAAGGGTTTTCTTCAATTTACCCTATTTAAAGTTTCTACTGAGAATACAAATCATAACTAGTCTCCACAAATGAAAATACATTTACATGGGATCTTCTTATTGCTTGATGAATGTAATTGACTAGAGTCTAGAGACATCTGATAATTTTTACTTGTCGCGTAATATAATCGTGGATGCAAGCATGGTACATGCTGCAACGCAATTTGTCTTATTAATAAAGTTGGCCGGTGATTTGCCACCATTAACAATGTCATGTCATTGTACTAAAAATAATGTCATTTTTAATTGAACAGATAGTCGTTGTCCTATTGAAGGTTATTGGTGACGGCATGAGGTGGGTTCAAATGTAAAAACGAAGGAAATGCTTACCACATGAGCTTGGCTTGGATCTAAATGCCACACACCTATAATCTCTGTACTTCGTTGTGATGTTAGACTTGTAGGGCCTGTTTGTTTCCCGAAACAGAGATAAGGAGGGATGAGGGGAAAGGAAGAACGGTTGAAGAGGAGAAGCGGTTCTTCTCCTCTTCTGCTTTTGATGTTTAATTGGAAAGAAAGGAAGAGGAAGAGCGGAGGAATTGTAGGGAGAGAGAAGATAAAAATGTATGATGGAGTCTTTTAAACTCATCAGGAAATATAATGCAGAGATCGGAAGCCAAAAGGAGCTCGAATGGGGCGAGAACAAAGTTTATATATCAGACCAGCAGCAGGGCCGGTCGACCGCCCGGTCAATCGGTGTGCACAAACGTGCACAGTGTAGCTCAGTCCACCGCCCGGTCGACCATAGTAGGAGAACGGTCGACCGCTCGGTCGACTGACTAACATGATGAAACTCTCGGTTGGACACGGTCGACCGAGCAGTCGACCGGGTGCTTGGATCGGTCGACCGCCTGGTCGACCGACAGGCGTATCTGGGCCCGAATCTGTCTCTCCTTTTAGGGTTCGAACTTTATTTCTGAATTAGAGACGAATCCAATTGAGATTTCCTAAACTCTAGGTCTCTTTGGTTATAAATAAAGGGACAGAGCCCTCTTGAATTGTATAAAGGTACAAATTGTATTGATTGTTGAATCAATAAAATCTCTCTCTCCCTTGTCACGAGGATGTAGGTAAATTGCCAAGCCTCGTTAAATATTGTGTTTGCTTTCTCTCTTTCTTTTTGTTCTTGTTATTCTTGGGGTACTTCTCTGTTGCATCTATTGGGTTCCTCTTTGGTTTGTTGCCTTGCGCGCAACAAGTGGTATCAGAGCATCCCAAGTTTGTTGTGGGATCGTGTACTAATTCCAAGAGCATTGGTTGCTGTTTGGCGGAGATCGTGTGTCAATCTTGGAGCAACGTTGGGACTGTTTGTGGGATCGTGTATCGATCTCAAAATCATGTTTGCATTGCTCAAGGAATCAGATTCAGTGGAGTAAAACGTTTCGGATACTCTTCTAGGGTTTCACTTTAAGGTAAAAATCCTATCTTTAGCTAGTTTGTTTAATCTAACTCCATTTGCTTTCGCATTGCTTTGAGGGAACCATTGAGAAAATGGCTAGAGATAGTACTTCTATGGTGAAATCCATGCACCCACATCCTTTGAAGATTGATGTGGTAAAGTTCGATCGCAAGAACAACTTCAGTATGTGGAGGTGTGAGGTGATGGATGTACTGACGGCATCAAATCTCGAGGATACTTTACGATTAGAGAAAAAGTGTGATTCTACTTCTGAAGAAGATTGGGAGAAGATGAACCGAACAATGTGTGGTTTGATCAGGTCTTATTTGACATACGACATCAAGTACCATGTGTTACATGAAACATCTGTAAGGAGGTTGTAGGAGATCCTAGAGAAGAAGTATCTGACGAAGAGCATCGAATCGCGGCTGCAATTAAAGATGAGGCTTTATCGCTTTCAGATGAAGAGAGGACTCTCTATTGATGAACACATGAACAATTACACCATGCTTCTTATAGATCTAATTAATGTGGATATCAAGATCGATGAAGAAAACAAGGCAGTGATTCTTTAGAATTATCTTCCGAACGAAGAGTATGAGACTTTTACTCTTACCCTGATCAATGGTAGAAAACACTTAACTACTGTGAGGTGTCGGCAGCTCTTGTAAACTATGAAGTAAGAAGGTAAGATAGATTGTCTTCTCATGGAAGTACATCAGCAAAGGTGTTGGCGGTAAGAGGCAGAGATTCAAATAAGAAGGGTAAAGGCGATCGCGAGAGATCGAATTCCAGGCTAGGTTTCAGAGATCTAAAGAAAAACTAGTGCGCCTTCTACAAAAAACTAGGGCACTGGAAAGTTTATTATCAAAGGCCAAAGGTAAGAAGAAGGAGTCAAAGACTGAGGCAAACCTCGCACGGGTGGTCAGTACTCACGCCAGTACTTCATAGGTAGGTGGATCAGACTCGGACTCATCGATATTCTCTTTCTCTGTTACTACTCCTTTCGTTGGTTACTCAGGGGATGCTGAGTGGATGCTAGATACTGAAGCTACCTACCATGTGTGCCCGAACAGGGATTGATTTTATATGTTCGAGAAGCTAGCGGATGTTCAGTTATCAAGGGTGATGATCGCCCATGTAACATGGAAGATATAAGAACAATTTAGATCAAGATGTTCGATGTGATGATACGAGAATTAAAGGAAGTGAGGTATGTACCTCAACTTAAGAGAAATCTTATCTCAGTTGGTGCTTTGGAAACATTGGGTCTTGAGGTATCAATAAAGGATGGAGTTCTCAAAATGACCAAAGGCTCAATGGTGGTTCTGGAAGGCGTCTGCCAGAATAATCTCTACTACTTGAAGGGTAGTACTATTACAGGACAGGTGACGACTTCTACAGATACAGATGATGATTCAATCAGGCTGTGGCATATGAGGCTCGAACACACAGGTGAAAAATCTTTGCAAGCTCTTGCAAATCAAAGTCCATTAAAAGGTGCCAGAACCTGCAAACTGAATTTTTATAAACATTGTGTCATCAGAAAGAAGACCAAGGTGAAATTCGGCGCAGCAACTCACTGCACCGAGGGGATTCTGGATTATGTTCACACCGATGTTTGGGGACCTACCAAGACGGAATCTATTGGACGTAACCACTACTTTGTGACTTTCATTTATGACTCTTCTAGGTGATGTTGGGTATATTCCATGAAGCACAAAGGGGAAGTCCTAAAATTATTTGTGGAGTAGAAGAAGAATTTGGAGAAAAGCACGAGAAGGAAGATCAAAGTGCTCCAATCAGATAATGGAAGTGAGTATATGTCTGATCCTTTCCTAAGGCTCTGTCGTGATGAGAGCATAGACAGGCACTTCACAGTAAGAAAAACATCGCAACAAAACAGAGTAGCAGAAAGGATGAACAGGACTTTGATAGAGAAGGTCTGATGTATGTTATCCAATGCTGAATTACCAAAGAACTTTTGGGTTGAGGCTTTGGTATATGCTTGCTATCTCGTTAATAGGTTGCCTTCGTCTGCGATAGGAGTTAAAACTACTCTGGAAGTTTGTCAAGGAAAGCTGTTTAGGACTATGTTTCGCTAAGGGTATTTAAATGTCCGGCCTAATACAATGTTATGGAAGACAATTTGACCCAAGAGCAAAAAAAGGAGTGTTCGTAGGATTCAAGAGAGGAATAAAAGGCTTCAAGATCTGGGATCCTAAAGACAGGAAATTTATTCTCAGTAGAGATGTCACATTTGATAAAGCTTCAATGTTGAAGCATATAATCTCTCAGCAGGTGGAGATTGAGAAAACCAAAGAAGTATCACAACAGGTGGAGAGTGATACTACTTCACCATCTCCAGAAAGATCAGTATCTTTAGAGATCATACTCAAGGTGACACAGGGTAGTGATCAAGTAGCCGAGCAGGATGCTGAGGATATTAAGGATCAAGACAGGTTATGGGTGATGTCCATGAATTCATTGCAGTTGGAAGACCAGAAGAAATCCATGCAAACCAAGTTGGTTCACTACAGATATGATTGTGGCCTATGCTCTCCCAATCGTCGAAGAGGTGATCTCGTCTACATATAGGGAAACTGAAATCAGTTCAGAATCGAAGATGTGGAAGGATACCATGGAAGAAGAGATGAGTTCTCTACCATAGCATGACACTTGGGAACTGTCAGAGTTGCCAAAAGGAAAGAAGGTAATTGGCTGTAAGTGGGTATATGCAAAGAAACAAGGATCTCTCAATGAAGATACTGTACACTACAAAGCCAGGTTGGTGACGAAAGGCTACGCACAATGAGAAGGCATTGATTACAACGAGATATTCTCCCCTATTGTAAAGCACTCGTCAATTCGAATTTTGCTAGCGTTAGGATCACAATATGAGTTAGACCTTGACCAACTAGATGTGAAGACCTCCTTTCTCCATAGCGATCTTGATGAAGAGATCTATATGACTCAGTCAATGGGGTTCAAAACTATAGGTAAGGAGAATATAGTACGCAAGCTGAAGAAATCGCTAAATAGATTGAAATAATCTCCTAGACAGTGGTACAAGCATTTTAACAGCTTCATCAGAGGGAAAAGGTACACACACAATCATTATGACCTATGTGGTATTACAACAAGCTACTACTTGAGAGTACATCTATCTACTATTATATGTAGATGATATGCTTATCGCTTCTATAAGCATATCAGCAGTTGAAAAAAATGAAGAAAGACTTGTCTTCCGAGTTCGAGATAAAGGATCTTGGTGAAGCGAAGAAGGTGCTAGGCATGGAGATTGAGCGAGACCGAAAGAGTGGCAGTGTGAGCTTAACACAAAAGGGGTATTTGCAAAGGGTACTTCAGAGGTTCAACATCGATGGTGATACGAAATCTGTAAGTACACTACTGGCTCCTCATTTCAAGTTAAAAGCCACTATGTCTCCAACTACTGTTAAAAATGTGAGTACATGACTCGCGTGCCGTATGCCAGTACAGTTGGTAGTTTGATGTATGCAATGGTGTGAACAAGACCAAACTTGTCACAAGCTGTCTCAATAATTAGTAGATACATGTATGATCCTGCAAAGGGTCATTGAGAGGCAGTAAAGTGGGCTTTATAGTACAATAAAGGCACCATAGTTGTTGGATTGGTATTCGAGAGGGATTCTATAGGTAAGCAGGAGTGCATTGGATATGTTGACTCCGACTATGTAGGAGACCTTGACAAACGCCGGTCTACAACAGGGTATGTGTTTACATTGTCTCAGGCACCGATGAGTTGGCGCTCTATTCTACAGTCTACCGTTATATTGTTTACTACAGAGGCCATGTACAAGGCCATGACGGAGGCTATGAAGGAGGCAATATGGCTTTAAGGGTTGCTCGATAACTTAGGGATTGAACATGATCTGTTGAAGATCAATCGTGATAGCATAAGTGCTATCTATTTGGCAATGAACTAGGTGTATCATGCAAGGACGAAGCACATAGACGTCAGTTTCACTTTTTTTTAAGAGATTCTTAATGAAGGTGATATTTAGTTACTAAAGATTCACACAAAGGAGAATCCTGCAGATATGGTTACTAAAGTGGTGTCAGGAGTGAAGTTTACACATTGTAAAGAGTTGCTTCATATCCTTCCAGTTACTTGAGCTCGTTAGAACTCGTTTGAATTAACTACAGATGGCTTGATCCCTTAGGCAAGTTACGTAGGCAGCCACACTGGTGCAACCACTTTCGAGTCGACAGGTACTGTGATAAGTTTGGCTCAGATTTGAGAAATCTTCACCGAAGTGGAGAACTGAAGGGAGAGAGAAGATAAAAATGTATGATAGAGTCTTTTAAACTCATGAGGAAACATAGTGCAGAGATCGGAAGCCAAAAGGAGCTAGAACGGCCCGAGAACGGAGTTTATATATCAGACCAGCAGCAGGGCCGGTCGACCGCCCGGTCGACTGGTGTGCACAAACATGTACAGGGTAGCTCGGTCGATCGCTCGGTCGACCATAGAAGGAGAACAGTTGACTGCTCGGTCCACCGACCGACATGATGAAACTCTCGAGTGGACACGGTCGACCTAGCGGTTGACCGGGTGCTTGGGATCGACCGACAGGCGTATCTGGGCGCGGATCTGTCTCTCCTTTTAGAATTCAGACTTTGTTTCTGAATTGGAGAAGAATCCAATTGGGGTTTCCTAAACTCCTGGGTCTCTTTGGTTATAAATAAAGGGACAGAGCTTTCTTGAATTGTAAACAAGCTACAAATTGTATTGGTTGTTGAATCAATAAAATCTCTCTCCCTTTCCCCGAGGATGTAGGCAAATTATCGAACCTCGTAAAATATTGTGGTTGCTTTATCTCTTGTTTCTTGTTCTTATTATTCTTGGGGTACTTTTCTGCTGCATCTATTGGGTTCCTCGCTAGTTGTTGCCTTATGCGCAACAGAAAAAACAAAAACGCCACGGTCGGTTCTCTTTCTCCTCTCCCCTATCTCTATCTCACCTTGATTCTCGAGCTCCGCTGCTTCTTCTGGTGATTTTTAAGGGGAAGAGATTGTTCCCCTTCCGTCAGATCGGACGCTAGGTGGAGGAAGAGAGCTCTCTTCCTCCAGCAACTAAACAGGGGGAAGAGAGAAAGAACCCTCTTTTCCTCTCTCTTTCTCTGAAATGTTGCAAAACAAACAAGCCCGTAGTCATTCTTTAGAGTCTATGAAGTCCTCCAGAAAAGAAAAAAAAATTTGATGAGTTTGTTGCAGTACCTTCATCTTTACCTTGAGTTCGAAAGATATCAATTGAGAGGTGTTGGAGCGCCCAATAACAGGAGAAAAAAGGTGCGGCCGAGGAGATTGGATTCAATAGCGCATAGGTTACAAGTTTGGAGTTTTCTATACTGTAATTTTTTTTTTTGTACTTTAGTTATAGAATTGTGAACTAAAATTTTAGATTTTTTTTTTTTAAAAACTACACTGCTAACATCATGTGCTGCATGAATACATAACAAAGTTATCAAACTATATTTTTTCTCCTTTCATATGTTTTGTAGTTAAGAAAAATCCAATCTTTTTCTAAATTGTAGTCAAGCCAACCCACAACCACCACGAATTTTTTAAATTTTCCATCATACACATTCTAAATTTTCCCCATGCCAACAAATCCTTCTTTATATTCTTTGTACATTTTAAAAGTGCCATGGCTGAAATTTTTTGCTACCTTTCCTCTCTATTTGTCTCTTTAATTCAGTAAGGTTTCTAATTTAACTAATGAATAATCACATGTTTATTTCCTAAAATTTAGGCGAGTCTCTTGAGCTTATCAAAGCAGGTTTCTTGATTGCAGGTTGATAAATAATAATATATTTATCTCTATGGTAGGCATGCATCTTGATCTTAAAAAAGGCAAAATAAATTTAATATTCTATATAAATCATCAAATCCTTAATAACCATGACCACTCTGTTGGTAAAACTAGGAGTTCACAACCGAGATTAGGGAGCGGTTATTGCCACCCCAAAAATGAGAAAGTCCCCCAAAAAAATTACAAAAGTGTCATTATTTTTTTTCATTTCATCCATGGTGAAATGTCCAAAAAACCTCTTCTTCCTCTTTCCTTCCCTCCCTCCTGCATGGGTGAAATGTCCAAAAAACCTCTTCTTCCTCTTTCCTTCACTCCCTCCTCCTGCTCTCCCATCATCTTCTCTAGGGGTGAGTAGAGTTCGGTTAAAACCGAAAAAATCGTCCAAAAATCGAAAACTGAAACCGATCCGAACCGAACCACTTAAATTCGGTCGGGTTTCGGTATCGGGTTCCAAACCAGAACCGAACCAAATTAACCTAGCACAGTTTTGCGCCAATACAAGCAACATTCATGGTTTTACAATGATGTTGATGTATGTCATGTTATGCATGCTTGTGTTTATGTCATGAGTACACAGCTCTAACTTTTCAGTATTATTAAAATGCTTGAATTAGTGAAACATTTCAAGCAATAAATTCATGAGATGTTCATATTTTTGTGTAATATTAAGGTTATTGTTTACATATCGCTTATATTTTTTTGAAATATTCTGTTATATGCAATAGAGTGTTATGCATCTCTTTTAAATATCTAATATAGATATATTCTAAAGCTCATTTTTGAACTTTTATGTTCGTCTAAGTTTTAGAAGTTAGTTTATTTTTTTAAACCAGTGTTCGCATGAGAAAAATATTGATCATGGGAAAAAGATTCATAATCAAGTTAGATTTGACGAGAAGGTGCGAAAGTTGAGATGGGAAGTTCGACGGCGAGGTGATCCCCCGAATTAACCGAACTGAACCGATCCGAGTCAATTTGGTTCGGTTCGGGACCTTATTCAGTTTGGTTCAGTTTTGTCAAAATTGGCAAAACCCGAACCGAACTGACCGATGCTCACCCCTAATCTTCTCTGGCCACCCCCTCCCCGGCGACCACCCCCTTCCGGTGCCCCTCCGCCTCCCCCCCACTGGCCTTCCCGCGCACCTCCTCCTCCCCCCGGCGCCCCTCCCCCCGCGCCCCCTCCCCTCCTCTCCCCCACGCCCCTCCCCCAATTCCCTCACCCCCCAATTCGGCTGGTCGAGCAGAGTCAGCTCTGTTCGGCCGGAGCGGCCGAACAAAGGCGGCGAGGGGATGAGGGGAGGAGGTGCGGGGGAGAGAGGAGGGGAGAGGGCCGGGGGGGCATAGGGGCGTGAGAGGAGGGGTGCCAGGGGGAGGCAGGGAGGAGTGGGGGGAGGGGCGCCAGGGGAAGACTGAGGGCGCGGAAGGGAGGCAGAGGGGCAGTGGGACTTCACCAGGGGAAGGCAGATGGGCACGGGGGAGGCCAGTGGGGGGGAGACGGAGGGGCGCGAGGGAGCTTGGGGGGAGGCTGAGGGCACGCGAGGGAGGCAGAGGGGTGCGGTGGGACTTCATCGGGGGGGAAGCTGGAGAAGGGTTCGTCAGAGGAGGGAGAGAGGGTCGCCGGAAGGGGGGCTCGCCAGTGAGGGTGGAGGAGAGAAGAAGAAGAAAGAGAAGAAGAAAATGGCATTTTGGCCATTGTAAAAAATTATGGGGGTGCCTTAATCCATGGGGGTTCTTATCATTTTTGGGTTGGCAATAACCGTGCCCCCGAGATTATCTATAATATAAATGTCTGACATCATAGACACCTTTAGACACACCAAGAAATTTTTTTTTACATTGAACATATTATAACCAGACACTCATGGCATGCAGTGTTGCCCACACCCGCAGAGGTTTTTCCTCTGCATAGTATCGAATTCTATTTATTCTATGTTTCATTTTAACAGAGTTTATTATTATTTAAATGCAACAAGCAATGCAAGTGGGGAAGGAAGCGCAAAAAGCTGGCAAGTAGATGTGTGAGAAGCAGCGAAAAAAACGTGAAAAACCCCCTCTACCGCCTAAAGGCAGCCTACAGCGCAGGACTCCATGCATCAGTGAATCATTAATCCACTTTCGGGTTAGAGAATGGGTGTTGAAGTGGGTGTATATAATAAGACTGACAGAATGTAGTTAACTTCATGTTAAATATTATCAAAAATCAAAGTTTTGCTATATTTTCTAAAAGATGACCATAAACAAGAGTCTATTCTCTTATACCATAGCCCTTCTTAACTAAAATGAATGAACTAAAATGAATGAACAAAAGTAGAAATCAATAGTGAGAAAGATTTGCAACTCATGTAGTTAGATACTAATGATCTTGAAGTTGTTATTAAGTATATAGAGGTTATTGATTAACATACAAGATTATTCAAGATCATACAGAGAAGTCAAGCTCAACTAATATAATTTGGACTATCTCTCGTTAAGAATTAAAGCACAAGAAGTCGGATTCAAATCAATATCTATAACAAAATTTCGTTGTTTCAAGATAAATTTGTGTTTTGTAATTAGTGCTTTACTTTGTAGAATTTGAAAATGACTACTTTTATATTTTCTATTTTGTTGCGACTTAGGTCGCAGTACTAACTAGTTACTTTTATATTGATTTTTGTTATACATGATTTTAAGATTTTAAATCGAATGGCCAACATTTCATATAATAAAAAAATTATAATTGGCCTTACGGTTGAAGAAGAAGTGAAGAAAGAAGATGTAAATATCGAAGCTAACATCCTGACGAAAACAGAAGGAGGACTTGTCAAAATAGTTGAGGAGACTATGAAGGAACCAGAACCAATTATTGCAGGTTATCTGCCAGAACCGCTAGATGAATGAGCTGATGAACTAGAAATTTGAAAAATAAAAATATGTATCTGAAGACATTTGCTTATGAACTCAAAAGAAAAAATGAAAAATTGGAGGATGAAAAGGCTAAAAAAGCTGAAATAAAGAAGAAGAAAATTAAGGAAACAACAAGAGAAAATAAAGGTGAAGGGGAAGAAGAAGAGCTGCTTAGAGCAGCCACTACTGAGGAGGAGGAGGAGGAAGAGAAGAGGAAGAAGAAGGAAGAGCAGAAGGAGGAAAAGAGACAGGAAGAGGAGGAGAAGGAGAAGCAGAGGAAAATGGAAGAAGAGGAAAAAAGGAGGAAGGAGCAGGACGAGGAGAAGAAAAAGTGGGAAATGGAAGAAGAGGAGAAAAGAAGAAAGGAGCAAGAGGTAGGGGTGAGCATAGTTCGGTTATAACCAAAATAACCAACCAAAAACCGAAACCCGAACCCGAACCGAACCGAACTGCTCTAGTTCGGTTCGGTTTCGGTTTTGTGTTTCAAAAACCGAACTCGATCGAACTGAACCGAATCTCTTACCCTATATATACCCCACCCAAATTCAATTTAGTGCATCATATAGTTCATAACAAAAACTGGTGAAAACTTATCTCATTACTTCTAGCCATACCATCTTTTTTATGTTGAATATGTGAAAGTTATGTTAACTACACCATCACAATTAAGAATAATATTTATATTAATATAGTTCTTTTTTTTCATTCTTGACATTAAAAGTTAGTAATAATTATGTGAGTTTTGATATAAGAGCCCAAATATAGCGTAAAAGTTTTAGAATATGAAATTTTTAATTCACATTAAGGTTAGGGTCTTTTTCTTATTTTTAATTTGGGTATTGAATATTTGAGATTAGAATATTAAAGGATGATAATATAATGGTGATTAAAAAATGTAAGAAATGATGGAAAATATTGGCCTAACCGAAAAAACCAAAAAACCGAACCGAACTTAGTCGGTTCGGTTCGGTTCGGTTACTAAGTCTAATCGATTCGGTTCGGTTTTGCAAAAATTAGCAAAAACCGAACCGAACCGACCGATGCTCACCCCTAGCAGGAGGAGAAGAAAGAGAAAGGAAGAAGAGGATGAGAGGAGGAAGGAGGAAGAGGAGAAAGAGAAGAAGAGAAAGAAAAAAGTTGAGGAAAGAAAAAGAAGGAGGAGGAGAAGAAAAAGAGGATGAGGAAGGAGATTGAGAAGTAGGAGGAAGAGAAAAAAAATGGAGGAGGAGGATATCAAGCATGGAAAAGTTAAAGTATTGCAGATGCAGATTTTTCAACATTTACTTAAATTTAACTCAACAAATACCTGATATCCAAAAAGACAAAGCATCCGAGGGAAAAATTCAAGAACATACTCCCATTTTAAAGGAATCATAAATAAAAGGAAAAACTGTGGATGTGTCTAAAGGATCAATAGAAAGGGTAGTCAAAGAACACATGCGTACTGAAAGAGATCACGGTGACCCCGCTTTCATTTATCCAAAATAAAAGAAGAAACAATTGAAGAGACTATTCCATAGGTTACGGCACAAATTTCTACCCCTGATTTTGACACGGTAAAGAAGAGCGACACTCAGTCGAAAACCAAGAATTTGAATGAATGTAGTATTTATAGAAATTTGCATCCACAAAAACAAGCCCTCATCAAAAAAATTTTGCACAAATCCACCTCTGATTAAGTTATTTATATTTTATTTCAATTTACATCCCATATCAGTTATTATTATTATGACAAATCAAGAATTACCTTTAATATTTTTTTTTTGTAGTGTTATTGCATATCAAGATCCTAATAATGGAATAATAATTGACAAAAATGACATAGAAGATTTACTATTCAATAAAGATTTAGATGCTAATATCATTCATTTCTACATGAAGCATCTAAAGAAAAGAGGTGGATTAAAAAGTATATTCTTTCGCAGTAAAGTTTGGGTAAACATAACGTCTCTTCTTTATATTTAATTCCAATACATGATATTATATATTGTAGAACTTTATGCTTTTAATGGTTACTTTCATGAGACTGCAACTTTGCTCACAGTTATTTTTCTTAAGGTCGAATAAGTTGAGTGCAAATCAGGTCGTAGTGAACTTATAAAGAATGATAAGATGAGTGCGATCTTGATCGGAGTTAATATTATTCAGCCAGAAAAGTTGACAGCGGCCATAGTCACAGTAAACTTATTCTTCTTGAATTAGTTGGCTGCGACCTTGGTCGTTGTTATCATTATTCAGCTAGAATAAGTTGGCTGCGACCTACGTCGTAGACAAATTATTCTTCTTGAGAAAGCTGAATGCGACCTTAGACGCAGTTTTTATTTTCATATAAATGTAGATATGATAATGCATTGTATTATTAATCTTTCTATATTTGAATTGTGTTATTTTAATAGCACGGTGTTTTATCTAAAACTAAAGATCCAGAAGAATACTTCATCAAGAAGTTACTGAAAAACTGGACTAGTGATACACATTTCATGCTCTTCCAATCAATCATAAACACAGTGCCGATGAAGCTGGATTCCACTGGACTCTATTGTTTTTAGATTGTTATACACAAGATTGGTTTTTTTTATAATTCTTTTGTTCAGTGAATAATCAAGCAATATATTAAAGCTGTACCAAACAGATGCTAGAATTATAGTTAGTTAAACTTCATCTTGCATTTACTTATTCTCTGAATAAAATGACATTAAAATTAAATGTTATTTATTCCTCTTGAAAATGCAGAAAGATAGATTGTTACAGATTTTTGTACAAGCTTTCAATAAAAGGTTGAAGATAACCTATTTAAAGTACGCAAAATATCCCCAACAGGCTACAAGTATATATTATTTATGAGGTTTATATAAAATTATTTCTTACTGATTTATAGGAAAAATTTAATCCATATATCATATTTTCGGTATATTTTCAGTGTTGACTGTATTTTATATGTATGCAAATACATTAAAAGTATAGCATTTGGAGGTTCGTTAATAGTTGATAGTGTAACGGATACTGCTGTAAAGAAATTGAGAGGCAGACTTGCATACATGTTACTCGCTGACAAAGAAAAAGTTAAGATGAAGAAACAGATAAAAGTAGAAGAATGATTTTTCAAGATTGACATATGAAGATTTACATGCATTAATATTTTTTTGTATTATAAATGTTTATGAATACAATTTTTGTTTAACATTCATTCATTGTTTTTTATTTAACATATACGGAATAAATAATTTTGAATTTTCTTAAATATCCTATTTATAAAGCAGCTCTGGTAGATAATTTAATGTAATATATTTACATTTTTATTCAAGTATTATAAAGTGCGACTGTATTGGCTGTTTTCCATTCTGAAAAATGAAACCGAGACTGCGACCAAAGTCGCATTTTTTAAATAAATCTACTGCCTCGACAATGTAAATTGCCACCAAACTCACATTTATAACATAAGCTGACTGTATCGATTATTTATATTGTGACACAGGTACAAATAAGTAACCATAAGTTGCTCTATTTTTAGCACAGCAACCACAGTCGCAATCTAAAATTAAGATTCATCCATTAATACACAGGATAATTTTAAGTAAAATTGTTTGAATGAGCACTGCGAAATTGATATCATTTTATAAAAATGGCTTAGGAGTGCGATACAGTTTAGAAATATCATTATATTGTATATTGTATTTGAATTGCGACCTTAGTTGCTATACTTAATAAACCAAGACGAAGTTCTTGAATGCAACTCAGGACGCACTGATTAGAAGTTTTATACCATGATACTGCGATCATGGTCGCAGTAATCAATAAGAACATGCAAAATTTTAATATAGATGACGTAATTTTGAAAAATATTTTAAGAAATAATAATGTAAAAAAAGTAAATCTCCTAATCATGGTGTAATAGACCATAATAAACCCAAAAATATTAGTCTTGTAGTTTTCCAGCCATAAATGATTGCATTAAATAGCCTATTATTTTTTTAGACAATTTTTGAAAATTAAACCGTCACCTAAAAACAAACATTTTTTGAAAACTCATATAATAATTTTCGGCCATGTTCACGTCGTTTGAGAGCATGAACCTTTTGGACTTCCTGTATGTATTATTTGTTAAGGATCACCTTTAAAGAAAAACAACAGTCTAGATTACATATATAAAATTCGGTTCAAAAAATTCCAAAAAAAAAACTTAAAAATGTTTTCTCAACCATCTTTCCCTGAAAGAAGCAATTCTTCTAATGATGATTGAGAAGATTCTTCTGATATATTCCCTCGATATGGGTCAGAGGAAGAGTTCGATATGGACGACCCTTTCTGAGAGTTCATGGATGATATGATGTACCACTCTGAAGAAGAAGAAAGCGCAGAGGAGAGTCATGGTACTGCGAAGGAAGAAGAGGAGGGAAGCAAGACGAAAGACAAAGACCGTCATAATATAGAAGATGAAGATGATTATGATGGTGATGACGACGACTAGAATATTTCTTTGTATTCATTATCAAAAAATCATTATTTTTATCTTTGTAGGCATTTTAATGCCTTTATTTTGTAATGCTAATTATATAAAAATATATTATTTTCTAATTAAAATTTTAATGCCCTATCTTCTTAGATTTAAATGAAGATGATTATGATGAAGATGATTATAATGGTGATCCCAATCCTTAAAATGTGATAATCTACAGGAATTGATAAAGACTGCAAGTAAGGTCGCAGTCACAAACAAGACAGTTTTTTCTCATTATATCTAAATTATACAAAAAACAGTGACAGAGCCGCATATCTAAAAGCGTAACTAAAAAGTATAATCGTATATGCGATCATGGTTGCAGTGATTATTATAAAAGTCTAATTTTCACATTATACAATTAAATTATAACAAAACACAACATATTAAATTGGTAGCATAATTAAGAACCTTAATGTAATAATTCATATAAAACAAGAGCAGCAAACAACCAAAAAAAGATTTATAACATTTGAACTGTGACTCAGGTTGCAGTTATTTGAAACCACTTTGTGGTTGAAATATTGATGATAGCGACTAAAGTCGCAATCAACATGAATAATCAGGCTGCAATTGTATTCAAATAATATGCAAACTGCGATCATAGTCGCAGTTCAATTAATTTAAGTAAAATTTTCGAATACGCTATCATGGTCACAGTGATATAAAAAAAATTAAAATTTCACTATATTCAATCAAATTATTAAAAAGTAAAACATATTACATTCGTAATATTAGTTAAAAGTCTTAATGTAATAAATCATATGGAATAAAAGCTGCGAACAATGTGAAAATACAATATTACCAGAACTGCAACTTAGGTGCAGTTCATTGATATCTCTTTTACACTAACACTGCGACGTTGGTCGCAAATGATGCAAGATGTAGATATGAAGGCTTTATGAGGTTTCAGGTAGTCGCAACTAGAAACTACTTCCTCTGCAAATAAAAAAGTAGCATAAATGTTTGAAACATCAAACTTAAAATTCAAAAGATTTAAAGAGAAAATTTTCATACCAATAATGGACAACCAATCTTATAATAGTCCAGCTGTTGACAGTTTTCACACTTACGCTACTTCACTTCCTTCTGTGATAAAGAATCTTCAAAACCAAACTTTAGCCTGAATGCACCTTTAGGCCTCCCCTTGGTAGCTACAGGATCAATCGGATCGCGTATAGTAAAATTTTCACCGTCTCCCAATACCACAACTGATCCGCTAGAATCAACATTAGTTCAGACTACGATGATTGATCATTTAATGTCCTGGATTTGAGTCATTACTGGTTTATGTAGCAAATCTTTCTAACATAGCATTCAATTTTGAAAGATGGATAACCAAATCAGACACCATTTCTAGAATTACATTAAATTTGGTTCGCATTGCCCACAGTCTAGCAGTTCTTCGTGTACCTTGATTTGGAAAAGGTCTAATTCCATATTCAATTGCAATATTCTCGTAACTGACATCCAATCTCCATCTCTATAGTATATAGGATCTGGTATATGTGTAACATGATTGTGTCATAAAATGCACAGAATATGTCTACAAAGGATACCCTCTGTTTTGAATAAAGCACAACTACATGACACATGAAGTTTACCAGAATTCTCATAACTGACTGATCGGCAAAAAGCAAGCATAAGAATAAGTGAAAAGAGTGTGGGTCGATGTTACTGCTTTTGCGATTCTTCCATAGTAGCGAAGTGGCTATAGGGTCGTATCCACAAGGAGGGAGAGCGATAAAAGCTTGATGCGACTTCTTTGTTCAAAAAAGAGAAAGCTCTTTGTTTTAAATAAAGAATTGGAAAATGAAAATAAGTTGGTTTCAAGAATTATTTGAAAATGATTTGGTGATTTGTAAAATTAGATTTTTTAATAGTAAAAACGCATGACTAACTTTCTACTAATTGCTCCCACTAATCCCTAACTTCTTAAAGATATAGCCTCACGATGGATCATACGTAAGTAAAATCTTTATGCATAGGAACTATTCGTGTTGGGAACGAATGAAAGTCCTTCCTTTAACTTAGCTTTACACGACAAAAACTTGGACATTCGCTTATCAAGATCCAATAGAAGGCGAGAATAAGGGAAGACACAAGTGCACAAATAGTATCAGCAAAATTAAAAGAAAAATCTCTAACTTACATCAACGAGTAAAGCACACAACCCATAGATCATCAAAACCCATTAAGCATGAAATATAAGAAGGTAAGTACTTGTAGGTAAGTTAGAGTTAGAACCCTCGTCTTAAGAGTCATAGCTCTCGTTTGCACAAGGCTTATTTGATACTATTGACTCATTTGGGTTATCAATCAAGTTGTTAGAGATTAGTGGGTTAGTAGTTAGTTAGCCATACAATAAAAGAGTTAGTTAGACATACTTGAGAAAAGAAACAACAAAAGAGAAAAGGTAAAGAGAGAGAGAGAGTTACACTACAAGAAAACAAAAGAAAAGAAGTGAAGAGAAATGAAGTTACACTACAACAAGGAAGTAAAAGTAAATGGAAAAGACAAGTAAATAAAAAAAGAGAAGTAGTTACTTGTATTAGCTTGTCACCTTCCAAATACAACTTGAATACACTCTCTCTCTCTTTCACTCTAATGGCTAAAACTAAAACTAGAAGAAGAAAGAAACAACAACTACAATTCCTAACAACAAAGCAACAAATACAACTCTATTCTCTGGATATCTCCCAACTGAAGCTACTGGGGGGTATTTATAGGCACCAGGGAAAGGGGGCCAGGGGGAACGCTGGCCCAAAGCCCGGGTGCGCGCGCACCTACGTGGCTGCGAAAACGTGGCCTGCCAGGGCTACGCACGCCTAACTTCAGGTAGCGCGTCGCCCCTTTTATCTCCTGTCAAATAGGTCTGCTGGATTCGTGATTTGATACTCTGTGCTGACAAAATCTCCTCCTTAAAGTCAATGGCTATTTGGTAGGCCTTTAATCACCCATTAAATGGTGGTTTAGGGTCTTCTTCTTCATTTGCACACCATGGACCTAGATTGAAGTAAGCAAAACTTTATTAGTAGAATTTTACATCAAATAAATATGAATGTGATAGAAATTATGCAAAATTAGAGACTAATCACACCCCCACACTTATCTTTTTGCTCGTCCTGAGCAAAACAAAAATAAGAAAATTATTACACCACTTTTGCAGGTGACGTGATTGCACTGAGTATATGCAACAAGTCTTTAAACCTCTAGGTTTCCCCTAGAGGAGGAGTGTTGTCTCCTGAGCGTTTTCAGCAGATTGCACCCACAAAATTCAGTAAAAAATATTATTTAGTTATTAGCAAACCTCTTTCAAGAAAAAGAACTTTCAATCATCTAAGTAAAAATGACCGAATGATGTAAGAATTAGGTTCAACTCTCATAAGTCCTCATATACTTTAGCCTTCATAAAAGAAGAAATTATAGTTTTTCTTTGAATTTAGAAAGGATCTTATACTTCTAACTCATTCTGTTATTTTGCTCTAGATTGATATGCATAATGTGTAAGTGTGATTGATTGCACACATTTATTGAATTATTCTTTATGACATTCCACATTTATCATGTAATAAATCTGCTAAATTCCTTATCTTAAATGTCTATTTTGCAGAAGATAATCATGGGGAAAAAGAGGATAAAATCAAATAAATATTAGTTTAATTCAGATTTAACTAGATTTATTTGGTTAGAGGAGGATGATCCCAAATCCAGTTGGTTAAATTCAGTTTTTGGTGAATTAGGTGGTTAAAGGTAAAGATCAACCGAGGATAATTTAAATACAGAGTCCAAATCCAAAGGGATAAATGGATGAGAGAAGATCAATGGATAAGATGAAGCAATTCAGACTCAGATTCTGCCTGGATACATTTTAATATTTGAATCATAACGTTTGCTATCAGAACTCAAATCTGATGATTCAATATGATCCAGAAGAGGACTTAAAGGGATACAACTCTTAAGTTGATCATTATTTCTAATTTTGTCATTTGATAAGTGATATTTAGCAATCAATATGCCACTAAACTGCAGATCAGAACTGAATATCCACATCAAATCAAGTTTGGAGATAAGGGGAGTTCAGAAATTGCCAGCTTTACTTATCTTAATACTCCTCTACCCTCTGCATTTCTCCTATAAATACCTGCACTCAAAGGCAAAAGGGACGACCATGCAGAGATAGGATTTAGTCTACTTTTTCATTTTTTAGTGTAGGTTTTTGTTTTTCTTTTTATGTATTTTTCAGTTTTAATTTATGTAACTGAGAGGAGAAACGAGTTTCATGGAGGAAGGAGATCAAGCTTGTACTGAGGGTGATACCGGTGTAAATAAGTCCTTTTTTTCATTGTTATTAGAATCGAATCGAAGTTTCTTTTTCTTCTTTACTCTTGTTTTAGTTTACTCTCCTCTGATGTGTTTGTAATCCAAGTGAATCTGATAGCTTCGAGACTGCTTCACCATTGCAAGTGCCCTTGATGGCCTATGGTGATGAATAACCATTCTTTGTTAGTTTAGCTCGCCCTTTTATTCGTAGTGTAGATCAAGAATGGGGAAGATCATATACACCATGCTTGATTGCCTTCAAAGACAAGGTAAGTCGTCGCAACGGATCTAAGGTATATGAGCATTGAAGAGGAAAGTAATTTTTAGATTATCTTTCTTTTCTTTTATTCTTTAGTTTCAATATCACAAGCTCCAACCATCTTTATCACTCTTTTTCATTTCTTTGTATATAATCTATTTTTCATTTTTCCATCTTCTTAATCTACCATCTTCTTCCTAATTCAACTTTAACAATTTTTATTTTCTTTTTAAGAAACTAAAGAACTTTAACCATTAATGGTAGCATAAAAGAGAACTTGTAAAATAAGCTTCCATCGCTGGTCCCTCCTTGTGGATCACGACCCGCATAACCACTTGCTATAGTGGTAGAATTGAGCACCTTGCACTACTGTTTTAAAAGTTCTAAAATTCTGTATTTTGTGTGCAGGTTCAACCTCAATCAAATTTTGGCGCCGTTGCCAAGGAGGGACGGTAAGTTATTCTCTTTTTAGATTTATATTTTTGGTTAACTTTTTCTTTGTTCTTGGTGTACAGGTTTGACAACAAGGAATTTTTGCTGCAGTGGACATATAAGTGGCCTTGGACTCTGCTTAAGAAAGTAGAGTCAAGAAGCCCTCAGATTTGCTACATTCCTGTGGCAACCTGAGTGAACTACTAACCTGTATTTTCTGCAGGTTGGCTGTAGTGCAAAGTTTCATATATGTGGCTATCTATTTCCTTGTTTGTCTCACTAACTTCCTTTCTAACCTCAATAGTAAAATGATGCTTATTAAATGCTAAAAATGGTTTAGACTTTGCATTTAGGCACGTGTCTAATTTGTTTACATTTTCCATTACTGTTGAAGAGTGCTGGAGCAAAGGTATGTGTGCATAGCATCTAGTATAAGAATACTTTTGGATTGTTTACATTGCTTAAGTGTTGCTTTTCTTGTACACTACACTAAATCAATCTTAACGGCTTATCCTATAAACAAGATAAGGTGGGGAAGTCATTACCCTCCCTTAGCCCACAAACAATCTCCTCACTCACTAACCCAAGCCTAACTAAAAATGAGTAGACGTTGGCCCTAGGGACATCTCGGACTCAATTAGGAGATTATCCTAAGGGGAATGTGCTAGAATTTGACTTCTGTCAAATCAGTGTTTAAGAAAAGGAATTGAGGGGCGAAACCCCGAAGGCTGATGGTTTGGCTTAATTAGGCCCGTTGCTTTTGCGCGGATACCTCCCACCAATCTTGCCCTGACCTGGCTGATTAGTTTGTGATTAAAGTCTGTATTATACCTCCCGTGGACAGTCTAAACAGTTAGGAGTCGTCTAGGTCAAAGGTCTACCCTAACTTAGTTTAGAATTTTTTTCTTTTAATTTGTTTGCTTGCTTATTTGTTTGTTTTTCTTTGTTTGTGTTGACATTTCCTGTGTGATATGGCTTATAACAATAATTTTTTCAATTTTAACGATAATCCATATTACACCCCGACCTCTTTTTCGGATTTTACCAACCCGGCATATCACAACTTTAACCAATCTAGTGTGCCAGATTGGTCTTATCCGAATCATTACATGCCCCAGTCCTAATACTATGAATAAGACTGGAATAATCATCACTACTCTACACAGAGTCAATGGGGATACAACTCCCCCGAGTCATATTGTCAACTACCCTACCAACATCCAGCTTCATATACTCCTTCTCCCGAACAACCATTAGAAGAATCAATTGACTGGGAAAAGAGGATGGAAGCCTTAGATGAGCTTGAGCGACGAATTCAAATTTTAGAAGACTCAAAATCCCGTAAAAATTTTCAAGTCACAGATCCTTACTCTATTTTTCAAGGAGAACATGCCAACTTAGAAAAGAGTATGGAAACCATTATTCAATGTCAAAATGATCCACTCGATATGATAGAAGCAAGAATTAGTAGATTGGAGAACATGCGTAGGAATAAGAAAACTCTCCCTATTCAATATTTGACTATTCCTAACACTTCTAACTATATTGATGAAAACCAAGAATCATGGTATCTTGAAGACTTTGACCAAGATTCAGTTTCACCACAAAGCCTTGAACTTGATCAATATCAACCCATTAACGAATTGGCAAGTTTTCATTTTAATGAGATTGAATTTGATTATGAATGTGAACCCGATCCCCAACTTTGTGATTCAGTTTTCATCTTCGAATCTATGTTGACTCCGATTTCTTACCCAATTTGGATAAATTTTTTTGAGCCAACATTTATTCCCGTACCCATAGATTTTGAAATTGAATCACCAATTTTGGATAGTCACATTCCATTGATGGGAAAAGAATGTGAATATCAATTCTTGGACTTGGACTCAACGCTTGAACCAAAACTAACTCTCGACCCCAAGTCGATTTTCCTGAGTTTGTATTGGTTCCTAAACCTATCATTCTTGAGTCTAAGTCAACCATTACACCGAGTCACATTCTTTTGTTGGACATAGGTATAGACCATGATGACTCTGTGATGATTTTTCAGGACTAGTCATGTAAAGGAAGTAAGTTTCATGATAGGATCTTTCATGATCCTATTCATACTGGGAACTGTAAATATATAAATAGAAAAGAGGTCAATAAAGGTAGGTTCCGTGAACTACCACATTATCTTGATTGGGTAGCAACGCTTGACCCAATCAGACCACCACCGGAACCACCACCTTAAGGTAATATTTTCCTTCCCTTTCTTCTTTTTCATGCATCTATGCATTAATTCATACATTGAGGACAATGCATGAGATAGGTGTGGGGGAGGGACTAACAAAACTTAGGTTTTTCTCTATTTATTTAAAAAAGAAAATAAAAATTAACATTTTCTTTACTTTTAAAAACTTTTTGAAAATAGAAACAATATTTTGACATATTTTTTGTAAGAAATTAAGTCAATTTTAAGGAATAGGAAAATCCAAATTAGGATTTCTTATACTTGGTCAAAATAAGATTATTTGTTTGATTTTTAGGGTAAGGAAGATAATTTGTCAAAGTAATTTAGTCTTGATCTTTACCTTGCTGTATATGCACACTTATATACTTACACACTTAGGGTTCTAAAACAAAGATTCTTATGCCTTAAAAAAAAATTTAAAAAAAAGAAAAAAATAAAAGATAAACAAATCTAATTATTGATTAGCTAGGTGCTTTGGCCTAAGCAAGCCTTAGTATTTATGCGAAAGATGATTAGATAAGTTTGAGAAAAAAAATATATAAAATCCTCTGATTAAGCTGGGTATTTGTGCCTAATAAACTATAAGTATTCACGCCTAAAAGTGGTTCATATAATAAAATCCTTAGTTTTGTGGCCTTGTTTGCTCGAGTCCTTAAGTCCTTGGGGTGTTTTCTCACCCGGTGCCCTAAGACCGTTTGGTTTGAGAGTCATCGATTAAAGGCTTGTTACATGGGCAGATTAGAAAGCCTAATAAAACTAAGGAATAATACCACCAAATATATATATATATATATATATATATATATATATATATATATATATATATATATATATAAAGCATAAGAGTTAGAGTCAAAGAACCCTTAGTCAAAGTTTTCACGGTCACAAGGTGCATATGACTTAGGGTAAAGTAATAGACTAGATGAGAAGTACAATTTGACTCCTTATTTTGATTGATAACAAATTTTTGAATAGAGACTAAGTTTAGGAATGAAAAATTCGGTTTTCCTATAACTTACAGATTGCTTAAAACTTACAATAATATTTCAAATATTTTTCTTTCAAAATGTGTTTTTAAAATACTAACATTTTTCTCTTTCTTTACGGATTTTGTGGGTGTAATCCATTGGAAACCCTCACGAGACAAAACTCGTCCTCTGGGGGTAACCTAGAGATTTAACGGCTTGTTACACAAGCTCAGTGCACGCGTGACCTGTGAAAGTGGTCTAATAATCTTTGGTTTAGTTTTATTGCTTTGCTCGAGGACGAGCAAAAGATAGGTGTGGGGGTGTGATTGCACACATTTATTGCATTATTTTTTATTACATTCCACATTTTTCATATAATAAATCTGCTAAATTTCTTGTCTTAAATGTCTATTTTACAGAAGATAATCATGGGAAGAAAGAGGATAAAATCAAATAAATATCAGTTAAATTCAGATTTAACTAGATTTATTTGGTTAGAGGAGGATGATCTCAAATCCAGTTGGTTAAATTCAGTTTTTGGTGAATTAGGTGGTTAAAGCTAAAGATCAACCGAGGATAACGTTAAATACAGAGTCCAAATCCAAAAGGATAAATGGATGAGAGAAGATCAATGGATGAGATGAAGCAATTCAGACTCAGATTTTGGCTGGATATATTTTAATATTTGAATCATAACTTTTGCTAACAGAACTCAAATCTGATGATTCAAGATGATCCAGAAAGAGGACTTAAAGGGCTACAACTCTTAAGTTGATCATTATTTCTAATTCTGTCATTTGATAAGTGATATTTAGCAATCAATACGCCACTAAACTACAGATCAGAACTGAATATCCACATCAAATCAAGTTTGTAGATAAGAGGAGTTCAGAAATTGCCAGCTTTACTTATCTTCATACTCCTCTACCCTCTGCATTTCTCCTATAAATACCTGCACTCGAAGGCAAAAGGGACGACCATGCAGAGATAGGATTTAGTCCACTTTTTCATTTTTTAGTGTAGGTTTTTATTTTTCTTTTCATGTAATTTTCAGTTTTAATTTATGTAACTGAGAGGAGAAACGAGTTTCATGGAGGAAGGAGATCAAGCTTGTACTGAGGGTGACACCGGTGTAAGTAAGTCCTTTCTTTTATTGTTATTAAAATCGAATCGAAGTTTCTTTTTCTTCTTTACTCTTGTTTTAGTTTACTCTCCTCTGATGTGTTTGTAATCCAAGTGAATCTGATAGCCTCGAGATTGCTTCGCCATTGCAAGTGCCCTTGATGGCCTATGGTGATGAATAACCATTCTTTATTAGTTTAGCTCGCCCTTTTATTCGTAGTGTAGATCGAGAATGGGGAAGATCATATACGCCATGCTTGATTGCCTTCAAAGACACGGTAAGTCGTCACAACGGATTTAAGGTATATGAGCATTGAAGAGGTAAGTAATTTTTAGGTTATTTTTCTTTTCTTTTATTCTTTAGTTTCAATATCACAAGCTCCAACCATCTTTATCACTCTTTTCTATTTTTTTGTATATAATCTATTTTTTATTTTTTCTTCTTCTTAATCTACCATCTTCTTCCTAATTCAACTTTAACAATTTTTATTTTCTTTTTAAGAAACTAAAGAAGAACTTTAACCATTAATGGTAGCATAAAAGAGAACTTGCTAAACAAACTTCCATCACTAGTCCCTCCTTGTGGATCACGACCCGCATAGCCACTTGCTATAGTGATAGAATTGAGCACCTTGCACTACTGTTTTAAAAGTTCTAAAATTCTGTATTTGTGTGCAGGTTATAACTCAATCAGTGATGTTTGAGATTTTTCAACTCAACTTTGAATATCATTTAATTTTATTAATAGTTATTTATTATTTTTAATTTCATTAGGCTTTCTACTTTACTCATGTAATATATATCAAACCGATGACTCCCAAACCAGATGGTTTTAGGGCATCAGGTGAAAAAACACCCCTCAGGTCAAATATGCAAGTAGAGTAGGCCACGAAATCAAGATTTACTTATATATTATACAGTGATTTATTATTTATTTTTGGCGTGAGTAATCATGCTTCTTGAGGCACAATTATCCAGCGCTTTTTTTCAGAGTTGTGTCTCTAAATTCCAAGCATGTGTGTGTGGTTTATACATATTCTACTTAGGCTAAATAAAAGGTATGAGTTATTTTCCTTATCCCTCCTAACTCTTAGTCAAACCAATCTTTCTTGTTTATTTACGCAAAAATAAAGATTCATTAATAAGGTTCCCTTAATTCCTACAACCTTTTGGTAATTTTATAAAGAGTATGAAATCTCTTTTCAATCTTGGGTTTTTTTTTGAAAGAAGAAACAGAATAAAAGGAAAAAGAAAAAGTGTTAGCACCCCCCACATCTATCTAAGGCATTGTCCTTAATGAATGTGATGTAAATGCAAATGTAATAAATAGAGTGAAGAAGGAGGTCACCGTGGTCGCTGACGCAGGCCGGCCAAGTGCGAATAGGTTAAAGAAATGTCAAAAATGTAGAAGGGGTAAGCATATAAACAAATAATTTTTTATTATTATTATTTTTTTTATTGTGGTGCGGACGGCTGGGTTAGGTGCAAGACGGGTCAAAAAGAGACAGCACACTATCAGCCTGTGATGTAGGCTCAGTGGTCAAAAAGGGCTTAAGTCTTTACCCATTCACTTCGAATTCCGTGTTGTTCTTAGGATCTACAATAATCACAGCACCGTGTGGAAAATCGGTGCGTACGATGAACGGTTCAGACCAACGAGTCTTCAGCTTTCCTGTGAAAATATGAAGCCTCAGTTGTACAGCAGAACCTTGTCTCTCAGGACAGTTTTTTCAGGTTATGATCTGGTCATGAAAAAGTTTCGTCCTACTTTTGGTGATTTGATCATTCTTATAGGCTTCATTTCGTATCTCCTCTAATTCTGATATCTGCAGTCGCCTTCGCTCACCAGCCTTACTCAGATCAAAATTGAGTTGCTTAATGGCCCATAGGGCACGGTGTTCTAACACGACTGGTAGATGACAGGCTTTTCCAAATACGATTCTATAAGAAGACATCCCCAGAACTGTCTTAAAAGCAGTGCGGTAAGCCCATAATGCATCGTTGAGTTTGACCGACCAATTCTTTCGGTTCTGTCTGACAGTCTTTTCCAGAATGAGCTTGAGTTGTCGATTGGTGACTTCTATTTGCCCATTTGTCTGGGGATGATATAGAGTGGATAACTTGTGATTGATGGAATATTTTCGCATCGGAGCTTCAAAAACTCTGTTGCAGAAATGTGATTCATTATCACTAATTATTGCTCTAGGGGTGCCAAATCGGGAGAAGATGTTTTCTTTGAGAAATTTGACAACCACTTTGTTGTCATTGGTTTTTGTAGGCACAGTTTCTACCCATTTAGAGACGTAATCGACAACAACCAAAATGAACTAGTTGTCGAAGGAATTAAGGAATGGTCCCATAACGTCGATACCCCAAACATCAAATATTTCAACTTCTAGGATCGAGTTCAGGGGCATCATGTCTCTTCTTGAAATTTTCTCAATCTTCTGACAATTTGCGCATGACTTGCAAAAATGGAATGAGTCTTTGAATAAAGTGGTCCAGTAAAACCCACTTTGTAGAACCTTCTCTGCAGTCTTGCGGGGACCAAAGTATCCTCCGCATGCAAGTTCATGGCAAAAGCTTAGCACACTTCTCTGTTCCTCCTCTGGTATACATCGTCGAATAATCTGGTCGGGACAATACTTAAAAAGATACGGCTCTTCCCAGAAGAAGTACCGTACTTGGCAAAGAAGCGATATTGGTCTTGCTTTGTCCAGTCAGCTGGTAATTGTCCAGTGGTCAGGTAATTAACAATGTCCGCATACCAGAGTTCCTTAAGAATGGCTAGGATGTGCTCGTCCGGGAAATCCTCGTTGATCGGAGCTTGTATGATCGGTGCGTTCGGAATTTGTGACAAATGATCAGCAATCACATTTTCTATACCTCGTTTATCTCGAATTTTCAGGTCAAATTCTTGAAGCAAAAGGATCCACCGAATCAATCGGGCTTTTGCTTCCTTCTTGGTTATGAGGTATTTCAGAGCCGAGTGATCCGTAAAAATCACCGTCTTTGAACCTAACAAGTAGGACCGGAACTTCTCTAACGCAAAAACAACGGCCAAGAATTTCTTCTCAGTCGTTGTATAATTCTGTTGGGCATCATTCAAGGTCCTACTGAGTAGTAAATCACATGCTGCCTATTATCGATGCGCTATCCTAGGACAACGCCAATAGCAAAATTAGAGGCATCGAACATGATTTCGAATGGTTGGGCCCAATTAGGAGCAGAAATAATAGGCGCAGAAATAAGTTCTTACTTAAGCTTCTCCCATGACTTGAAATATTCATCGTTAAAATTAAAGAGCTCGTCCTTAGCGAGCAGGTTGGTTAAGGACCTAACGATTTTGCTAAAATCCTTAATGAACCGTTGGTAGAACCCAGCATGCCCTATAAAGGATCTAATATCCTTGATGCTTTGGGTGGTGGAAGCTTAGCAATCACTTCTACTTTAGCCTTGTCCACTTCAATGCCTCTCCTAGAAATCTCACGACCTAAGACAATCCCCTGTCTCACCATGAAATGACATTTCTCCCAGTTTAGAGTTAGGTTCTTCTCCTTGCATCTTTGCAGCACTAACTCTAGGTGATGAAGACATTGATCAAATGAATCTCCGTAGATGGAGAAGTCATCCATGAAAATCTCAAGAAAACATTCTACCATGTCGGAGAACAAACTGAGCATGCACCGTTGGAATGTTGAGCATTGCACAATCCAAAGGGCATGCGTCGGTAAGTAAAGGTTCCGAACGGGCAGGTGAACGTGGTCTTTTCCTGGTCTTCTGCAGCAATGGGGATTTGATTGTATCCCGAGTACCCATCTAGGAAGCAATAGTACTCGTGTCCAGCCAGACGCTGAAGCATTTGGTCGATGAAGGGTAGCGGGAAGTGGTCTTTATGGGTGGCTGTATTCAACTTTCTATAGTCGATATAGACACGAACCTTAGTAGGCAGTCTTGTCTGTATCAACTCTTTTTGCTTATTTTTAACCACCGTAAAGCCAGCTTTCTTTGGGACCGCATGAACAGGGCTAACCCATTGGCTATCAGAAATAGGATAAATGATCCCATTATCTAATAGTTTCAAAATTTTCGCTTTAACTGCCTCTTGCATAAGTGGGTTAAGCATGCGTTGTGGGTCCCTCCTAGAGGTTGCTTCATCGGTTAAATGGACTCTACGTTGCATTATGGCTGAACTTATCCCTTTGATATCCTTCATGTCCATCCAATGGCTTCCCTATGTCTCTTCAGAATAGACATTAAGCTGTCCTCTTATTGCTCAGTCAGGGGGATGCTATGATGACTGGCAAGGTGTCCTTTCCGCCCAGGTAGGCGCACTTGAGGTGTTCAAGTAAGGCTTTTACCTCTAGGGAGGTGTTGCTTCATTGGAGGCAATCTCTAGACTTTCAACCCTATAATGAAGTACACTTGGGCTGGACGCCCAATACACTACCGAATCTACGATCTGATCAAGATTAAAATCCTCAGACTCAAGATCAAACTCTACCTCTGTGTCCATCTCCATGCTTTCCTCATGCTCACTGGTCAAATTTTCAATGGAATTGACCTCAAACGTCTGATCATTGACATCCCTGGGTTGTCTTCCAAGATTGAAGACATTGACTTCCTTCGTCATGTCTCCAAAGGTCAATCGCATGGACCCGTTCCTACAGTTGATTATGGCATTGGCTGTAGCAAGGAATGGGCGCCCTAAAATGACTGGAGTTTGAGACCGTGGATTTGACACAGGTTGGATCTGAAGCACAATGAAGTCAACGGGGTAGATGAAATTCCCGACCTGGATAAGGACGTGTGTGATTTCCCCCTTGGAGATTTTCTCAGATCGGTCAGCTAACTGAATGGTGACTCGGGTTGGGCTTAGTTCGTCCAACCCAAGTTGCTGGTATACTGAAAGAGGTAGGAAGTTGATACTTGCTCCCAGGTCAAGGAGTGCTCTGCTAATTTCGGTCTGTCCTATGGTGCAGGAAATTGTGGGACATCCGGGATCCTTGTTTCACCGGAATAGGACCAGACAAAATTTCACTTATATTGGTTGCCAAGAACACTTTCTTGGACACATTTGTCTTTCTCTTCTTCGTATACATATCCTTAAGAAATTTGGCATAAGTTGGGACTTGTTGGATAGCGTCAAGAAGAGGCACATTCAGTTTGACCTGGTTGAACATCTCAAGCATCTTCACCATGTGCATATTCTTATTGTTGTCCCTAAGCCTATTGAGAAAGGGTGCTACAGGCTTATGAACTTGTTCAGCAGCTTTGTCCTCGTCAGATGTTTGAGGAGCAGTTTGGCAGGAACTAGCAGAGGTGAAGGCTGGAGTAAGATTAGGATGGATTGGATTTTTCTGTTGGTAGACCTGGTTGTCCATCTTCTTTTCAGATCGAAGTGTGCGAACAATATTGTACTGGTTGATCGAAAGATCCTGAATTTCATATACTTGATTGGAGTTTTTTGGGTAAACTAGGGGCTGACTAGGTAAAGTACCCTTTGGTTTTTCACTTAGGGAGCTAGCTAATTGGCTCATCTGTATTTCTAATCTCGATATAGCCTGTGAATGGTTGTTTAGCGTTTGTCCCTGGTTTTACATAAAAGCAGTTTAGGACTTCATAAAAGCTTACATGCTCTTCTCCAACTTATTGAATTTCTTTTCCATTGGTGAACCTTGAGAGGAGGAAGATGGAGCTTGACTGGGCAAATTTGGTGGAGGACTGGGATGGTGAAAATTGTTAGAGAAATTAGGCATCGGAGGATTATTCTGAGCCTAAGAGAAATTTGGGTGATTTCTCCAACCTGGATTGTATGTTTGTAAGTAGGGTTATGCGGCGGCCGTGAGTAGGCCGCATTCAGGTGTTCTGGTGGCACTTGACTGGGCATGGAAAACAGGGCACTCTTCAAAGACATGATTTGGTGCCTGACAATATGAACAACCGGGATTGTGAATTGGTGGTGGGTTGATTTGGTTGACATTAGCGGGCTCTTTTGTCTCAAGAGCCTCAATTCTCCTAATTAGGGTTACAATCTTATCTTCTGCAGCTATGGATGATTCTACAGATAGGAGCCCTCCTCTTGAAGGTATAGATTGTGAATTCCTTGATTTTTCTGAGACTGGCTCCCATTGCAGGGTTTTCTCAGCTAAGTCCTCAAATAAATCCTAACCCTGGTTCTCATCCTTTTGCAAGAACCCTCCCTGGCACATGGTTTCTAAAAGGCTTTTCGTTTAATAATCTAAGCCATTGTAGAGAATCTGACACTGACGCTATTTCTTTACACCATGATGAGGGCACTGAGCTAGGAGATCTTTGAATCGCTCAAAGTATCTTCAAAATGGCTCGCTCGGTTCTTGTCTGAACTGCATGATATTTTTTTTAATGAGGGCAGTTTTGTGGATTGGGTAGAATTTCTTCAAGAAGGCCTTGACGAAATCATCCCACGTCGTGACTGAATCTACCGCCAAACTATACAATCATTTCTTCGCTAGGTCCTTTAGGGAAAAAGGGATAAAACGTAACCTAACGGCATCATCTCCTAGCTAGGATATACGCATCATGAGGCACACTTCTTCAAATTCCTAACAAAGAAGTATGCGTCCTCCGATTCTAAACCATGAAACTTTGGGAGAGTGTTGATGAATTGAGGCTTTAATTCAAAATTATTTCCATTTGCCTCAGGCAGTTTTATACAAGATGGTAATGAGGTTCTGATAGGGTAAAATCTGTCCTAAAGTGACGCCATCACCGGCTCTGGATGCAAGGGTAGAGAAGTGTTTTTTTGTTAATCTGGAAGTTGCAGGATCTCTCACCAACTCTTACATGCAGCACACCACAAACAACGTAAAGACAACAAATAATCTAAAAGAATAAAATAACAAATATAAGAAAGAAAAATAACCACAAAGCCTTAGTCTAAGGTACCTGCACCTAGACGACTCCTAACTGGTCGATTCTCCGTGGGAGGTTGTTGCAGGAACTCGACTACATGCTAATCGGCCAGGAAAGGGCAAAGCTCAGGGGAAGGTGTCCGGGCGTGAGCCACGGGCCTTAATTACGCAAGACCATGGAGCTTTCGAGGCTTTGCCTCTCAATCCACTTTCCTTAGACACCGATTTTACAGGAGTATAGTTCTTGCAATTTTCAACCTCGGTTAATCTCTTAGTGAGTCTGAGATGTCCCTAAGGCCAACATCTATCAATTTTTAGTTAAGGCTTGAGTTATGTGAGTGCACTTAGAGATGGTTTTTGGGCTAAGGAAGGGTGATGAAATCCCCACCTTATCTTGTTTATTTGAGATTTTGCCCTTAATGTCAATTGTGCAAGTGTACAGTTTATTCACAATAAGGTAACACTCAAAGCGATAAATCACTCAAAAATGTTGGTCCTATTCTATATGAATGCACGCGTACCTTTTCTCCAGCACTCTTCAACAGAAATTTAAATGAATTGAAGTAGACACGTGCCCTAAATGCAAGAGTCTAATTCAAATTTTAATTAAGTAACAAGTAGATTTCTGTTGAGTTTATTACACATGTATAAGGTGAAGCATTCAGTGGAACTAAAAAATTTAGAAAGCAATTTTTTAGCAGCTTTCGGCAACCCTGCAAATGAGTTTGTTAGTACTTCAATTGAAAAAACTCGCTTTTACAATAATTTTTCAGCGGGCAAATGAATCCCCGTGCAACGTCCTTGACCACCACTTTCGCTTCCCGTGATAGTAAGTCCTTGGTACTTCTCCTACATACAAGAACAAAGAAAAATCTTTAATATTGAACGATAAAGCCGTTCCCTCCCCGGCAACGGCGCCAAAATTTGATCGGCAAAAAGCAAGCACAAGAATAAGCGAAAAGAGTGTAGGTCGATGTTACTGCTTTTGCGATTCTTTCGTAGTAACGAAGTGGCTATACGGGTCGTATCCACAAGGAGGGAGAGCGATGGAAGCTTGATGCGGCTTATTTGTTCAAGAAAAGAGAAACTTCTTTGTTTTAAATAAAGAATTGGAAAATGAAAACAAGTTGGTTTCAATAATTGTTTGAAAATGATTTGGTGATTTGTAAAATAGGATTTTCTTAATGGTAAAAACGTATGACTAACTTTCTACTAATTGCTCCCACTAATCTCTATCTTCTTGAAGATGTAGCCTCACGATGGATCATAGGCAAGTAAAATCTTTATGCATAGGAACTATTCACGTTGGGAACAAATGAAAGTCCTTCCTTTAACTTAGCTTTACACGGCAAAAATTTAGACATTCTGTTATCAAGATCCAATAGAAGGCGAGAATAAGGGAAGACACAAGTGCACTAATGGTATCGGCAAAGTTAAAAGAAAATTCTCTAACTTACATCAACGAGTAAAGCACACAGCCCATAGATCATCAAAAACTCATTAAGCATGAAATATAAGAAGGTAAGTACTTGTAGGTAAGTTAGAGTTAGAACCCTCGTCTTAAGATGTCATAGCTCTCGTTTGCACAAGACTTATTTGACACTATTGACTCATTTGGGTTATCAATCAAGTTGTTAGAGATTAGTTGGTTAGTAGTTAGTTAGCCATATAATGAAAGAGTTAGTTAGACATGCTTGAGAAGAGAAACAACAAAAGAGAAGAGGTAAAGAGAGGGAGTTACACTACAAGAAAATAAAAGAAAAGAAGTGAAGAGAAATGAAGTTACACTACAATAAGAAAGTAAAAGTAAATGAAAAAAATAAGTAAATAGAAAGAAGAAAGAGAAGTAGTTACTTGTATTAGCTTGTCACCTTCCAAATACAACTTGTACATACACTCTCTCTTTCACTCTAATGGCTAAAACTAAAATTAGAAGAAGAATGAAATAACAGCTACAATTCCAACAACAAAGCAACAAATACAACTCTATTATCTGGATATCTCCCAACTGAAGCCCCTGGGGGGTTATTTATAGGCACCAGGGGAAAGGGGGTCAGGGGGAATCCCTGGCCCAAAGCCTGGGCGCGCGCGCCCACATGGCCGTGGAAACGCGGCCAGGGCCACGTTTCCGTGGCCCTGCCAAGGCGGCGCGCGCCTGGCTTCGGGCAGCGTGTCACCCTTTCTGTCTCCTGTCAGATAGGTCTGCTGGATTCGTGATTTGATGCCTGTGCTGACAAAATCTCCTCCCTAAAATCAATGGCTACTTGGTAGGCCTTTAATCACCCATTAAATGGTGATTTAGGGTCTTCTTCTTCATTTGCACACCATGGACCTAGATTGAAGCAAGCAAAGATTTATTAGCAGAATTTTACATCAAATAAATATGAGAATGTGATAAAAATTATGCAAAATTAGAGACTAATCACTGACTTTATTTCAAATGTCTTTTGATTCTGAAAATTTACCGACCAAATAATTTACTCTTGAGCTGTCATATTCCAACTCTTCCGAAAAGAGTGTTATTACAAGCTCATTCCTTTTGAAACAACTGAAAATTTTTTCTGGTATAAAACTTTGAAACTTGTATCTCATATGGATTTATTGAACAATTGGGCGCACAATATAAAAATTGAAAGTCATCTTGAGATTTAGCTTTACGACGGGCAGCGACAACTTTATCGTATTAGTAGATAAACTTAACTAGTTTTGTGTTTGCATTCACAAAACCATCAAAGAACGAGTTAATACTCTCATACCTTTAACTAGTTGTCATTCCAACACAAAAAATATCATTTAGATAAGTATTAACCCAGTGTTCACGTAATCTGTACATCTTTAACAACCAACTGTCTTCTTCTTCTATATGAAATTTCTCCTTCATCAATCTCCATCGTTTTTCGCATGTGCTTATATCACGGGAAGAGTACCACAAATTGAAATCGATAGCAAAATCCTCTCCATACTTGTTCATCAGGGGATTTGTTGCTCGGCAATGTGTTTCCTTACATGCCAGCAGCAGTAACGGTGCTGGGAATTTGAAAATATTATCTTGTTGGTATCGCCTATGTGGGCATCCAGATCAGTAATGATCACCTTTGGTGCAACTCCGTGCTTACATTTTAGCCATTTATTAAATAGCCAAACAAATGTAGCCCTTTGCTTGTCCGCAAGCAGTGTACAATCAAATAAAATTGACTGCCGATGATGATTCACTCTAGTGAATGGAGTAAAGGTCAGGTTCAAGTGATTAGTCATGTGTTTTGTGTAAAAATAATCACATCACAAAAACTTAAATAAGAGAAAATTGCTCTTCTATTAGCCTAAAAAACACTTCTTAGTGTGCCTGCATGAGCAACCTCACTTACAAAGAAATAATCTAAATCGGACTCAGTTTTTTCTTGAAAATATTTGATGACAGAAATAAACTACTGCACAATGTTTCTCCGGTGTCGAATAAAATTAATAACTTGTTAGGAGCTTACTTCTTCACAATCTTCTCCGCGGTTCATTGCGATAGCAACACAGAAAATATTAGAAGGACGAATTCCTACATTAACTAAATTGGTCATAATGCTTCTGCTAATCTTTGAACGATGTGTCTGGTGAGAGTAAAAGTGATGGACCTTATTCGGGCTTAATAAATCATGTGAATGCGAATCAGGAAACTTGGTGACAATCCAAAATCTTCTGTCTGGTAATAAACGCAGATGTACATGCATCTAAGTAGGACACTGAACTCTAGTATCCATACGATGGTTGACCGTAAGCTCTTCTTGTCTTTTGTTAGCCAACTTCTTCACACGCTCCTTATTGCAACAATATTTTCTACAAATAACTTTATGAGGAAGTCTACGTGACTTATATGTTTCTTTTCTTCTCACGACAAAATCTCTGTTTCTCGTATAAATATTGTAAAAGTTTTATGATTCATCATCTATTGCAAATTGCTATCCTAAAAAATAACTACGCTTCCAGACATCTCTCTATGTAAATTCATTTCCTATCAAAAAAATGTTGAAGTAAATAAAATAAAATAATTGAAAATAACACGTCAGAAATATAATAAATAAAAACTGCGACTAAGGTCGTAGTTATAAATGTAATTGTGACAATATTGACTAAAACTCTTCACTGTAGTCGCATCTTTCAGAATGTCTATAAATATTACAATAAAGTGTTATTTACTTATAATTGTGACTTTTGTCGCAGTTCCTTAATATATTAAAGGACTGCGCAAAAGATCGCACAGGTGATGTAATTACACACTGCGACTAAGGTCGCAGTTATAAGTAAACTGTGACATAATTTATTAAAAATAGCGACCGTAGTCGCATACTTTAAGATGTATATAAATATCACAAAAAAAATGTTTTATTAAATACTGAGATCTTTGTCGCAATTCTTAAAAATTTAATGACCATGAGATAAAACATGGACTTTAGTAAATTAAAAGGATTGCGATAAAGGTCTAAGATCAAACTTAATTGAAGACTGAGACTAAGGTCGCATTTATAAAAACTGTGAAATTGTTAGTTAGAAATCTGCGACCTTGGTCGCAATTGTTTTATAAGACGTAAACTATGGCTGAGTTTCATCTAGGTTACACAAAAAAAAAAATTTCAGATAAGAAATTGTGAAAAATAATAAAATAAATAAAGAAGGAAAAATATAAACCTCTTGTTCAACATCCAAAGATCTCAATCCTTCCGAATTTTCTATATTCTCTGAGGAAGTTGAACCCGATGATATATGACTCATATTAAGATCGGGAGAAAGAGATTGTAGCCGTCAATGACCTAAACTGACAGGAGATGTGTTCTGATTGGCGGTCGACAATAAAATAGAAAGGGAGATCTAAATCTAATGGAGATCCCGATGGAGAGCTGATAGAGATTTAGATCTGCAAATTAAGAAAAATGTATCTGATCCTAATCCTGCTATTTTTACAATGACTTTCTTTGCGAAAACTCAAATCAAGATCTGACAACGCACAGAACCAGAAAAGGAGAGAAATAATAATAAATTACACAGATCTAATTTTTACAGCATGGTCATTTAGTAATTTCAGCTGTTTCAATAGGCGGGTTGTTTTTATTAGTGTGGCTAATAATGTGCCACGTCACCGCAGGCTGAGAAAAACTCTCAGCTGTCAGCTGCTGATATATATATTTCTGTATATATATTCACTCTCGTCTCATCTCGTCCTTGCAAAATGGGTTTAGTTGTCCTGTGGGCCAATCACCCACTGTCATTTGAGACAAACTCGATCCACCCCTGTAAACTCTATCACGGTGATCACAATGCATGCTGTGGATTTTTCCCCCCAACACAACGTGTCCGTGACTCATCAACTGTCCGGCTAATTTGTCCTTTTTGGCACTGCTTTGGGGGAGAGGGAGTGACTCAGATGATGTGGACTTGCTCCGCACTAGCACCAAATTTTTCACGGGACTAGAGTTTCTCATCTTTAAACACTATCTCTTCTTTCTTTCATGGAGCCATCCATCTTTAAGTTCAGTCGTCATCAAGGACAAAGTATCCAAAGTTGATTATCTTTACAAACTAGGGAAAAAAAGGTTGATTATCTTTCATAGTCAAACTATTATTCTATTTATTGGACTCTTAGACTGTGAAACTAGATTTTTCTCAACGTGTCAGATCCAAACTCCACACATTGAAAGCTTGTTGGCGTGTCAAACTATTATTCTCCGAAACTGGAATCCGAAGTTTTCTAAAACTAAGGTTTCACTGAAATTTCTATTTTAACTTGAATGAAACAAGAGTTATGTGTTTGTGTCACGTCGACGTGTAACACTTTAAACAAGGAAAATTCACCTCCTCTTATTTTTTTTTTCTTTTTCCGCAAATCCCTCTCCCTCCTTTCCAACTTATTTGAGGGCCCAAACTCAAATATTTGAAGAGATCTAAACAAATTGATTGTTAACTTGGTGTTTAAATTAGAATATCATCTGTGTTGCGAAATTGATATGCTTTGATACCAAGTGTTGTGACTCCCAGGATCGACGTTAGTGAAACTTGACAATATGAATAGTACTTGTAAAAGAAAAGCTTGATGTAAAGCAAACTAGTAATACCTAGACAAAAGAGTAATAAAGAAAGAACACAAAGATTTAACGTGATTTGCTTCAAACTTGACCTACGTCCACGGGGAGAGAACTTGAGAGAGTTTTATTAATCGACTTGGTACAAAGAGATCTAACCTTCCTCTTGATGCAACAAGAGTATTCACCTTTCACTTGAATCTAACCCTAAATTACAAGAGTATTACCTTCTCTCTATGCACATTCAACTTGCTCCTCTCTTTCTTGGCTTCTTCTTGTCTCCTTTGCATAAGATTCTCTATTGTAGAAACTTCTTGAGGCTTATTTTGGTTGAGTCAATTACAATACTTGGTTACAGCCTTTATTCATAGGATTTTACAATACAACTTTTATTTGGACTATGAGATGATTTTGGCCTCGGATGGTTGGAGAATCTTGATTAATCTTTTTAGGAATTGATCTTCTTGTCAGAGAAAATTTTTAGACCTTTTTAATCTTTAGAAGCAAACCTTCATTGAATAGGAATTAAATCCTATTTAAATTCCTCGTAAAAAAGAAACTCGCAATCGCATGAAAAGGAAACTGCTTCATCTTAATTTGTTTCTTCTGCTTCAAGCCATCGTCTTCTCCAACTCAATTTGATTTTCTTGGATCATAATCTCTTTTTAAAAAATAAGGCAAAATCCTAACAATCTTTACCTTAACTTATTTTTCAAGCCTTTATCAAAACAACTTGAGATTTCAGATTAATACCTTGATTTTTTTCCTTTGGTTGTAATTGTACCATAAAGCTTTTAACTCTTGCCCCCATACCGTGAAGCCTTTTGTTGGCCCAAAGGCCATTTAGCCCCATATCTTGTTGGATATTTTGATGATAACAAACCATATTTAGTTATGTATTTAACAATTTTGTTTAAAAGTATTTCAGGTAAAATAGGTTGATTTGACGGCTCCACTATCAAGACTCACAAGTTTGGACGCCGCTAAAGATGTGCATTCCCAAGCTAAGCACATTAGGAAGCTTCGGGATCAAGACATGAAGAAAAGACCAAGTCAAGATCAAGACAATGAAGAAGTCCAAGATTTGTATTTTTACTTTTCTTTTAGACGTTTTGTCAAAACCTAGATGTTAGAAGTAGAGTTATGGGATTGTCACTCACACACACACACTTTAGTTTGATTCATGGCTTCAAAAACAATTTCTATTTCCAACTTAGTTTTATAGGTAACATGTTTGGAAATTTGTTTTTAGAAACCTTAAGTTTTTGGAAAAACCAACTTTTAGAAAAACAAGTTTTTTATCAAGAGAAACTTTATCAAAATGTTCTAACATGTTAGGGTAGTGACATATGGTCATACTCCTATTTTTCCAAGGTCCAAAAACCCAAACCTCAAGACCTAAACAATAGACCCAAGTTCTGGTTTCTGCAGTTCTGATTTTTCAGAACTGACAGGAGCCGGTCGACCGTCCCGGTCGACCGACGTGCACGCTGTGCATGTGTGTACGTCGGCCGACCGCTCCGGTCGACCGGGGCACTTACAGTGCTCTCTGTTTGTTTGGGTCGACTGGGGCGGTCGACCGTTGTCCCCCAACGGTCAGAAATATGACCGTTGGCGGTCGACCGGCAGCTGTCAGAAATTCTGACAGACTCCAATAGCTCTATATTCTGACAGATTTTGTTGGGATCTCACCCCAACGAATCTCTCCAGCCTTTTTGCCCTGTTTCTCATCCCCTATATATAGGAGGTCATTTCAACTTGATGAGACAACAATTTTTACAAGATTTGACAAGAGATTTTCATAAGTTTTCAAGCCTTTCATTTGAGAAAAGATTTTCAAAGCCAAAATTTCCATACACCCTTTTGAAGCCTTTACCTCTACTTCACTCTAGATATTTGCACTACACAATCCCAAAATTCTACATCTACATATTGGTTATAGGATTGTGCTAAGTGAGCGATTTTCGATCAAGTGTGATCATTTTCTTCTTGTGTGAAGTTGTAGAGGCATCGGCCTCAAGGCGAGCTAGTGTGCTCCGGGTGGTGTTGCGGCATCACAAGAGATAGGACAAGTGTGCCCTTGTATTGGCGATCCGGTGGGATCAACAATAGTGGAAATCCTTCAAGTGTGAAAGCGGGGACGTAGAGCGTGGCTCGAACCTCGAAAACATATACTTGTGTTTGCGTTTGCTCGAATTTTCTCTAAACTCAACTCCTTTATTTCTTACACTACTTATTGTGTTTATTGCTAGTCTTTTAATTTGAGCAATTTGTTAGTAGAATTTTTAATTCCGCATTATTGCCACATTTCATATAGCCATCACCTATTCACCCCCCCTGTAGGTGATTTCAATTGGTATCAGAGCTTAACCCTACAATTTGGTTTAACCACCTTAGGGAGATCCTTGTTATTTGGCTATATTAGTTGCATTCTACATTTATTGTGCTTTATATTATTCATCCATGGCATCACTTGACTTTTCTAGCATCAAGTCTCCACCAAAGTTTGATGGCTTGAACTTTCCCATATGGAAGGTCAAGATGAACCTCTTCCTTAAGTCCCTAGGAGTTAGGGTTGCTAGGTCCATTACAAAAGAATTTATAGAACCCCTCACTGATGAGAGCTCATGGTCCGAGGACACCTCCAAGGATTATGAAGCTAATGCTAGAGCCCAATATGCCTTAACCCAAGCCTTAAATGAGGATGACCTAGCACGCATTATTAATTGCAAATCCGCATTTGAAGTTTGGAATATTTTAATTGTGACTCATGAAGGAACGTCACAAGTCAAAAGATCTAAGATTGACTTGTTGCGTTCTCAATATGAGAACTTTTATATGTTTGATAATGAGAGCATTGATGACATGCTCACGCGTTTCACCAAGATTACTAATGCTTTATCTTCTCTAGGTGACGCAATCGATAATGACCAAAAGATAAGGAAGGTCATTAGAGCTCTTCCCAAGGCATGGGAAGTGAAGGCTACTACCCTCAAGGAGCTCAACGATCGGGAGGAGATAGACTTCTCCGGCTTCATTGGAAATCTCAAAACACATGAGATGGAAATGAAGGTTCGAGAAGAGAGGGAGGCGCCCAAGAAGAAAGCGCTCGCCTTCAAAGCCACTCCAACCATTCTTGAAGAGGATGACTCATCGGAGGATTGCGTTGAGGACTTCGCCATGCTCATCCAGAAGGTGGGCAAGATGTTCTACAAGAAGGGGAGGCAAAGCAACTTCCGAAGAGGGAGACCTCAAGGAAGGTATGAGAAGAAAAGAGAAGAACCCGGTCCTTACTTCCATTGCAAGAAGATCGGACATCTTATTGTGGATTGCCCCGCTCTTCAAGCAACCACCTCCAAGAATGCCCCAAAGAAGAAAAAGGCTATGGTAGCAACATGGGACGACACGGAGTCGGAATCCAAAGAGAAGAACGACGCCACACACATGTGCTTCATGGCACATGGAGACGATGCTTCGAAGGTAACTATCGACAACTCTTTAGATGAGGATGAGTTAACTATAGATGAGTTAGCTCAATTTTTCGAAGAATTACAACATAGGTATGAGATTTCTCAATCTCATAATAAGAAATTAAAAAGGGAAAATGAGTCTTTAAAAGATAAAATTAATGTTATTGAAAAAGAGAAAAATGATTTATCAAATGCTTTTAAGAAAGTAAAAATTGATTTTGAAAATCATAAGTTAGCTTGTAAGGGGAAAACCCCCATTATTCCTTGTAATAAAAATGATTTTGTTGAAATGCAAAAACGAGTTGAAGTTTTAGATTCAACACTTAAAAAGTGTGCTTTTGATCTAAATAAGTTTGCATCTAGATTTCCCAAGGGAGTAACCTAAGGGAAACACACTCACCATGCACATGCACGGAAACATGCACACTCACACAAGCATGCATTTATGTATGGTAGTGGTAGAATTTACATATGCACGCATTGTGGCCGCAAAGGCCATTTAGAAAAATTTTGTTTTGCTAAACATAATGTAAACAATAAATATGTTTGGGTTCGTTCCGGTACTAATCCAAAAGGACCCAAAAAGATATGGGTACCAAAAGACCCTCCAAATTTAAATGATACAGGTGGATCTTCACCCTCCAAGACTTAGGGGGAGACGGTGCCCTGGTGGTGGATGCAACTAAGCTCAAAGAACACATCACATTTGCATCGCTATCTTGGAGGCACCTATTTTGGAGATTGCCCATGCTTGATAACTTCTCCATTTAAAAGTTTTTGTTTGGTTATTTATATACACATATATAGGATTGTTAGTTTACTTTTATGATACATTGATATATGCTAGTGTAAACTTACATCCCTATCATGATTGTGTATATGCCATGTTTTAATATCTTGTCTTTTATACCATGTCTATTGTATGTCTACATGCCATGCCTAGACTAGCTTATTTATATATACACATTGTATTTTCAAAACTAGAAATAAAATTTTGTAAAAATTTCATATTCAAGCAAATACGTTAGAGATGGCAATTGCGCACCTCAACTCATTCAAGAGGAATCAAGAGGATGAAGTTCAGAACCCTTCACCGGGTATTCGGCTTCAACATCTCTAAAACTTTATTTTTGTATGAAAATTAAATAAAATATTTTGTGTGAATATTTTTGGTTGATGTGATAACCTAATGAAGATTTAAAAACATTGTTGTATTCCTGCATGTTACATATATCCTACTTTATTTATTAAATATTTACTTTTAAATTTTTTTTAGGAGCTCTTTCTGTTCACAGTTTTTGGGCAAAGCCGGCCGACCGGCCCTATCCCGGTCGACCGCCATTGCCTGAAAGAGAACAAATTTTTGCTCTCTGTTGCCGGTCGACCGGTACGGTCGACCGCTCTGAGTTACAGAGCTCTCGGGTTTTTCGGGTCGACCGGCCCGGTCGACCGTGCGTCGATTTCAGTCCCAAATCTGCTATTTATTTCACTCTTTCTCTCATCTCTCTCACAACCCATCCGGCGATCCCCTTTCTCCCTTTTCTCCAAAAATTCCCAAAACTCAAAATCTCTCAAATTTCTTCTAAAATCAAGTTGGATTCACTCTTTGTGGGTTAGATCTTCAGTCTCAGGGCTTCCTCACCAACAAATTTCAGGGATTTCAAGATCTAGGGTTAGGGTTTCTCTCATCCAGGTAAAAATCCTCTCTTTTGTTCAAATCTTGATTTCTAACCTTTAGAATCTCAATTCCTTGTCAAAAATTTTTAGGTTTCTTTTGTTTAGATCAAGCCATAACCATCTGCCCTAAAAATTAACTAAAAATCATTCTTTTCTCCAAAAATGTCAAAGAGATCTAGGTCTGAGAAGGGAAAAAGTATAGTTCCCTCATCTTCCACCACTCCTAAACCTAAAAGACCTTTTATTAATGAGCTAGCTGAAAACCGATATATCATACTTTCTAAGAAAGTTATTATTTTAGGGAGATGTGTGATTCTAAAAGACTTTGAACATCTCCACATCCCTCGTATCCTGAAAAGAAATTCTTTAGATAAATTCATGGCCATTAGGGAACATGTGTACCCCTCATTAGTGCATTACTTCTATGCAAATTTTGCTTTTGAGGGAAATCGAGTGAGATCTCGTGTTCTTGGGAAGGATATTGACATTCCCCTATCCCAATTTGCTGATATTCTGCATCTCTCCTCTGGAGGAGTTGATGTTTACACCTTTAATCTTCAAGATTTTGAGTATCCGGACGGTGAGTCTGCGCTCACCGCTTCCACCTTGATTCACGGGAATGATAATCCCGGTTTGATTAGGAATGAGGAAGTGAACAAGTTCACGTTCACCGCCCAAGTCCTAACCAAATTTGTTTTCTATAACATTTTACCTAAGTCCGGTGAGTATAGCAATGCTAGGGGTCATGTTCCATTGATCATCTATTGCCTTCTGAAAGGCATTAAGATTAATTTCCCTCATCTCATTGCTTCTCACATGGCTTCTGATCAGATCCGCATGTCCGGTAGGCATTTGCCTTATGGCATGCTCATATCCTATCTTCTCAAACATTTAGGATTTGATTTTTCTTCGAAGACTCCCTCCGAACCCTCTGTGAACTTGGACTGCACCCTTTTAAAGAGGATGCGGGCTCAGATTCATCGAGCCCCTCCTGAGCAGCCCCCTCCAGTTCCAGTACCAGGATCTTCATCTGCCCCAGGGTCTTCTTCAGCCTCAGGGATTTCCTCTGCTCCTGGTCCATCTTTATCTCCTGAGTTTCAGTCCTTTATTTCTTCTGAGATTCGCTCTCAGATCCAGGAGCATCAGTCTTAGATCGAGCAGCGAGACGCAGCTTTTTGTGCGGATATGGAGCAGCGAGATGCAGCCCTTCGTGCGGATATGGACTCGCGCTTCCAGGGAATTCGCAATGACATGTCTTACTTTGCGAACGCCATGAGATTCGTGGACTCGCAATTTGAGACACTATTTGCGAAATTCGATATGCTTGGTCCAGATCACACGTCCATTGCTCGTCCTCTTCCATCCTCCGGCCCTCCATTTCCTGCCAGAGACCCTACTGCTGTTCCTCCTCCACAGCCAGGCGTTGCTGGCATCGATCCAGAGGAGGCAGGTCATGATGATGATGATGATGATGATGATGAGACGATGGCAGAGGGTGACGCTGAGGAGAGCTCGTCTGAGGAAGGCGATGCTGAGGAGAGTTCTTCTGAGGACGATGCTGCTGGTGGTGCTGAGTGACCTGCCCCTTTTGATGATGTCAAAAAGGGGGAGAGTTATTTGTTAAGAGAGACTCCATATTTTGTGTACTTATATTTTGTAGTATTTTCTGTTGTTGGATATCTTTATCTTGTATTTATGTTTGTGTGGACATGTACTTGTTTATGTTGGTTATGCTTTGTGGACATGTGTTTCATTTCTATTTTATGACATGAGTATTTTTTATCTAGCATGACACGAGTATTTTTATCTAGCATGACATGAGTATTTTTATTTAGCATGGATATATGTGTTGTGGATTATGTTGTGGATTATCACCCCCACCATTTTTTTTGAGATTTGTCTATGCTTGAGCATATTTTTGTATATGCATGTGTTGAGGGGGAGCTTCATTTGAAGTCTCTACCCAAAATATTTGTAATAACTATATATGTTTTGTCATCATCAAAAAGGGGGAGATTGTTGGCCCAAAGGCCATTTAGCCCCATATCTTGTTGGATATTTTGATGATAACAAACCATATTTAGTTATGTATTTAACAATTTTGTTTAAAAGTATTTCAGGTAAAACAGGTTGATTTGACGGCTCCACTATCAAGACTCACAAGTTTGGACGCCGCTAAAGATGTGCATTCCCAAGCTAAGCACATTAGGAAGCTTCGGGATCAAGACATGAAGAAAAGACCAAGTCAAGATCAAGACAATGAAGAAGTCCAAGATTTGTATTTTACTTTTCTTTTAGACGTTTTGTCAAAACCTAGATGTTAGAAGTAGAGTTATGGGATTGTCACTCACACACACACACTTTAGTTTGATTCATGGCTTCAAAAACAATTTCTATTTCCAACTTAGTTTTATAGGTAACATGTTTGGAAATTTGTTTTTAGAAACCTTAAGTTTTTGGAAAAACTAACTTTTAGAAAAACAAGTTTTTATCAAGAGAAACTTTATCAAAATGTTCTAACATGTTAGGGTAGTGACATATGGTCATACTCCTATTTTTACAAGGTCCAAAAACCCAAACCTCAAAACCTAAACAATAGACCCAAGTTCTGGTTTCTGCAGTTCTGATTTTTCAGAACTGACAGGAGTCGGTCGACCGTCCCGGTCGACCGATGTGCACGCTGTGCATGTGTGTACGTTGGCCGACTGCTCCGGTCGACCGAGGCACTTACAGTGCTCTCTGTTTGTTTGGGTCGACTGGGGCGGTCGACCGTTGTCCCCCAACGGTCAGAAATATGACCGTTGGCGGTCGACCGGCTCGGTCGACCGGCAGCTGTCAGAAATTCTGACAGACTCCAACAGCTCTATTTTCTGGCAGATTTTGTTGGGATCTCACCCCAACGAATCTCTCCAGCCTTTTTGCTCTGTTTCTCATCCCCTATATATAGGAGGTCATTTCAACTTGATGAGACAACAATTTTTACAAGATTTGACAAGAGATTTTCATAAGTTTTCAAGCCTTTCATTTGAGAAAAGATTTTCAAAGCCAAAATTTTCATACACCCTTTTGAAGCCTTTACCTCGACTTCACTCTAGATATTTGCACTACACAATCCCAAAATTCTACATCTACATATTGGTTATAGGATTGTGCTAAGTGAGCGATTTTCGATCAAGTGTGATCATTTTCTTCTTGTGTGAAGTTGTAGAGGCATCGGCCTCAAGGCGAGCTAGTGTGCTCCGGGTGGTGTTGCGGCATCACAAGAGATAGGACAAGTGTGTCCTTGTATTGGCGATCCGGTGGGATCAACAATAGTGAAAATCCTTCAAGTGTGAAGGCGGGGACGTAGAGCGTGGCTCGAACCTCGGAAACATATACTTGTGTTTGCGTTTGCTCGAATTTTCTCTAAACTCAACTCCTTTATTTCTTGCACTATTTATTGTGTTTATTGCTAGTCTTTTAATTTGAGCAATTTGTTAGTAGAATTTTTAATTCCGCATTATTGCCACATTTCATATAGCCATCACCTATTCACCCCCCCTCTAGGTGATTTCACCTTTAACTCTTACCCCCTCTCCCCAGGACCTTTGGCTGATTTACCGCCATGGCTCGGGCCATCTCAGGCCTTACCCGAGTGCACCCTTTCTCTTTTTGGCAACACTTTCACCCAGTTCACGTCCCGTTGTAGTCTTTCTTGAAGCTCCACCTCACGATGAACTCCCTTCCAAGCTTATTCTTGAACTTCACCTCGAAATGAGTTTCTATCTGTAACGCCCCGATCCGGCGGGTACGGAGACGTCACTGCGACGTATATACGTAGGTCAGAAATACCCTCACGTATATACGCTAAGCATCAGTACGGGCAAGAATCAGAGTACGGAAGCAAGTGGTGCATTATACATTCCAACATATGAGTACAATTACAAAGTTATCACCAGAGGTGATAAATATTACAATAATATTACATCACCTGATAGGCGCAAATGCGAGAATACAAAGAGATGTACATATATGAACAGTACAAAAGGGCGCTCACGAGATAACTGGAGAAGCCGCGAGCCAACAAAGGGGAGCAAGGATGGGACTGGAGCTACAGTTGATCTGTCTGCTCCACAGAAGTAAGCTTGGTCCTCAGCAAGATGGTCCCCTTCGGTCCAAGCTCCAGGACCTGGACATGAGGATCCAGAGGAGTCAGAACTCCCCCAGCGAGTGGTGAGGCAAAAGCCAGATGGCATGCTGATATGAGTACAAGTGTACCGATAAAACCGAATCAGGCATTGAAAACCATGACGTGAGCATAAGCATGCAAAAGCAGGTAAATGCATAACGAGAGATGTCAAGCAGAGAATACTCATGGTATGATAAGATAAGAGAAAGTAACGAGACGAGAAATAAAGTAGGTAGGACAATACCAGATATCTCCTAAACTAACATCAAAACCGATAAAACAGAATAAAAACCGATTACGAGTAAATCCAATTGTACAGGTTTAGGTCATGGCTCCGTGAGATTAGTACCTCGAAGGAATAATCCAAACAAGGAAACCCTCATCTATATACCTTTACCTCATGTTACCGTAACCTGAACTTGTACAGCTCGAGTTACAAAACAATACAACCGCATCATATTAGTATATTATTATAATTAGACTGTCTAAGTTGTAGGTTTTAGTATGTGTCCCATTACACATACTTCTACTTACAACTTATAGAGCAAGTTATTTGGAAACTGATAAAGTTCGATGAATCATGTTTCGGATGGGCCCGATAATGCCGGGGACAACGGTTCAGGAGTATCCGGTGCTGAGCCGGAACGTACCGCTAGGTACCGGGACTTATGGACGCCCGAACAGGAATAGAGTATCGCAGATCCCATAGAAATAGGCTTAGGGCGTGTGCATACCCGGCAGAAATAAACAGGAGTAGGGGTGCCAGCACACCCCACGGAATCCCTGGTGACCGCCAGGTGATCCCTCAAGTATGTGGCCACGCGCGGCTCGATAAGACCACCATAAACATGATTAATCAGGGCCCATCAGTTTCCCCCAAACCAGGTACAAGTTGTCTACTTATAATAATTTATCAAGTAAATATCACTTTTATGGTAAGAACCGAAGCAGGACATGATCAGGAAATTCAGGAGTACATAACAAGAATCATAACAGGAGATCAGGTACAGACAGGAGGTGATCCTACAGATTCAAGAGGTGGCCCCCACAGATTCAAGAGGTGGCCCCCACCATGTGTGTGGTGTGGCACTTTGTTCCATGTGGCACTTTGCTCTGAGGGGATGGATTCTATAGGTGGCCCCCACAGATTCAAGAGGTGGCCCCCACCACGAGTGTGATGTGGCACTTTGTTCCGTGTGGCACTTAGTTCCATTCAGGATTTGACGGGAACAGGTGGTACAACATGAGTCAGTGTCAAGTAGTAGTATGTCAGGTGTTAGGTGATAACATATCAGACAGATATATGTCAGCTTGCATCTGGCGATGGTAGAGTGATAGTTGAGTAACATCAAGTGGAGCTGAGCAATTGAAGGCACATGATCAATACAAAATCCATGGGAAGGGTCTATTTCTAATAAAGGGATCAAACACAGCAGTCAGCCAATTCTAGTCGACTAGGGAAAATAAGTAGTCGACTAGAGAAGGAGTTAGTCGACTATAGAGGAGGACCAAGTCGACTAATAAGGCCGCGTCTCATAGAGCCGCGTCTTCAGGAAAAAGTTAGTCGACTAGGGAAAAATGGGTAGTCGACTAATAAGGCCGCGTCTCAGAGAGCCGCGTCTTCAGGAAAAAGTTAGTCGACTAGGGGAAAAGATAGTCGACTAATAAGGTTGCGTTTGGTAGGGTCGCGTCTTCAAGAAAAAGTTAGTCGACTAGGAGTAAGGGAGTAGTCGACTAATAAGGTTGCGTCTCGTAGAGCCGCGTCTTCAAGAAAAAGTTAGTCGACTAGGAGTAAAGGAGTAGTCGACTAATAAGGTCGCGTCTCCAGAAAAAGGTTACGTTTCAATGAGTTAGTCGACTAGGATAAGGGGGTAGTCGACTAATAAAGGGTTCAAGTCGACTAACAGAGTGCAAACAGAGATCAGAACCTGACTTTTGAGGGTTTGTGTTTGTTGATTATCTTGCATGATATAAAAATATAAAAATTCAAGTATGAGAATAAGTTGTCCAAGTTTTTGGCGAGGAAAACCACTCGCCTAAAAATGTTACTTTGAAGCCTTGAGCATCCGGAATAATCGTTGTCGTCAAGTATCACCAAAACGATTACCGGAATAATCGCGAACGATTACCGGAATAATCTACGGCGATATTGTCGACGAAGAAGAGCACGGCCCCAATCCGAAAGGAGGGCACCGGCCTTAGAGTCTTGCCAACGGAGAAGAGCGCGGCCCCAATCCGAAAGGAGTGGCCGGCCTTCACAAGGGAAGGAGGTTGATGGTGCAAGTATAGTTCACTTTGAAAAAATGAAATTTTGCAAACGAGGTTACGGGGAGCGACGAGTTGGCTAGAATGAAGGAGCTTGCCGAGGAGTTGATATTGGTGTGGTTCGTGGTGTCCAAGGAGGTGGTGGTGGTGGTGGAAATGGTGGAGAAGGTGGTGGTGAGAATGGGTTGTTTGGTGTTTCTTGGTGTTTTATGGTGGAAAAGAGGAAGAAGAAGATGATATGGGGGTGGTGTTGTTGTTGGAAATGGAGGAGGAGATGGAGGGGAGAATGGTGGAGGATTTGGTGAAGGAGTGGTGGAGGAGATGGTGGTGGAAATGGAGGAGTAGTGGCCGGCCAAGGGAGTGGGCTGCTGTTTTTGTTCTCAGGAAACAAAGAAGAAGAAAGAATGATTAATGAAAGAGAGAGAAAGAGTGGGGGTATTTATAAAGGGTGGGAAAACATTATAATAATGTTGCCATTGCTTATCAAAGCAAAAGAGAACGCACCAATTAAGTTGCGTCTCAACAAGGCAATGGTTGCGTCCAGGCCAAAAGAACTGGACGCGGGGATGAAAGTCGCGTCCAGGAGGAAATGCAAAAGGCTGCGTTTTAATAAAAGGACAAAAGTCATAATGACTAGATTGGAATTGATTAGCAGTGCTTTAAAGGCAGCATGGGGAGGCGTGGAGAGGATCTCCGCATTAAATGCAGAATCCCAGGTAGGTGAAACTCGCGTTTGAGGAAGGAGGGAGAAAATGAGAAAAAAGAGAAAAGTGAAATATTTGGATAAATTCTCGGTATCTGGAAAAATACCGAAAACTCCGGAAAGGTCCAAAAATAACATAGCTTGAAAAGTTCCCCAAAAATTCTCAAAAATAACAAATATTATAAAAAGATTTTTGGTGAAATCGGTATTCAAAGATTCAATCTCATTTTCAAAAATAAAAATCCTGAAATCAACCGTCAACCCCGGTATACACCGGATTGGCCGGATTTTTAATAAAATTAGAAAAATCCCAGAAAATGTATTTGGATAGAAAATATTAATTTAAGAAGTTGCAGGAAAGCCGTTTCTTGAAATTCAACTCCATTTGTAAATTAAAATTCCGAGAGTCGGTCAGCGGTACTGGTCGACACCGGTTTTGAAGATTTACAACTTAATTCCGAAAATTTCCAGAAAATCATGAAAAATCTAAAATATTGGAAAATAATGTTTAAAACTGAAATCGGTCAAATCGGAATAGCGAAAAGATCAAATCGAGCAATTCACTAGGATCGGGTTCCCGGTTCAGACTAGGGCTGAATCTGAGTCCATGAATCCGGATCCAAGACAAAACAATCATATAAACAATTCATAATACAAAATAAATACAGGAAGTAGATCAAAAAAATACGATCGAGAAATCTGAATACGCAACTAAGTACGTATTCCGGGAGCAGGGTGTTACAATCCATCCACCTTACAAAAAATTGCGTCCTCGCAATTTCGATAAGGGGAAGATGAACACAGGAGAGATCAGGGTTGACACTGAGAGAATGATAAGGTGGAATATTTACGAAAGATTACCAACTCAAAATACAAAAGATCAGGGGTAGCGGTTACAGTGACATCCTTAAGATTCCTGTTCTGGATGCTGGGTTTCATATTCTGCTGTTGCTTCGCCTGATGCCTCTGCCGTCATGTCGTAGACTTGGCCTCTGCCAGGATCTGCTCTAGTTCTCACTCCTCTCTGTAGATGATCATACTGCTGGGGCGGGAATGGAGCTCGTCGGCCAATGGTCTCTGGGTTTCCTCTATGTGGTGGAGCTGGAAGTGCTAAGGGTGCTGCTCGTGCTGGAAATGCTGGTGGTATTGGATAGGTCCTCTTGAATGGACAATCACCTATAGAGTGATTTCCAGATCCACATACCAAACATAGCCCATTAGCTTTTCGGCAATTGCGTTGGATGTGTCCGGGCTTTCGGCAGTACCCGCATATCATCTGCTGAAGGGGAGGTTGGAATGGTCGTTTGATCATCGGACCATTGATTGTCCTAGCTGTATCTTCCTCATTCATCAACTGAAAGGGTCTCTTTACTGACTTGTTCTGCACCTGGTTCTCACTCTTCTTCTCCAGTCCTCGTTCCACTTCACGGGCAATGGAGAGAACCAGAGAGTACGTCTTCAGCTGTTGAGGAATAAGGAACATCTGGACATCCATCTTCAGCCCTTGCTGAAACCTGCTCGCCCTCTTTTCTTCGTCTGTCACCATGTAGGGTGCAAACCTGCTAAGCCTCAGGAATTCCGCAGCATATTCATCCACTGATCGATTGCGCTGTTGCAGGCGGATAAATTGTTCTTCTATTTCCTTTTGGGCTGTTGCCGGAAAGAATCTCTCATAGAAACCCTTTGAGAATTGGTCCCACGTAATGGGTTTCTCCAGTGCTGCTTCTTCTGCCAACCACCAGGTTCTGGCCACATCTCTCAGCTGTATCTTGGCCACTTCCACTTGGTTCTCATCAGGGACTCGGGCCGCCTTCAAAAGGTCTGTTGTGTCTATCAGCCACTGTTCTGCATCCAGAGGCTTCTCCGTTCCCGAAAAGATTGCCGGCTGTAATCTCCTGAAGTCTGACACGTTGCCTGGCCTCTGCTCTCGGGGTGCAACCAACAGTCCTTGACGCAGAAGCTCTGTCTGCTGCTGTTGACTCTGCATCATCCCTTGAAGTACCCTCATCATACCATCATTGTCTCTGCTTGATCCATCTTGAGAGGTACTAGGACCATTGCGCGTTCCCCGTCTTTCCATATCTGAGTTGGTTAAAACGGGTGGCAAGAAGGAGCTGGAAGGTAAAAGATTGAAGGGTCTCAGGATACAAGGAATGGATCAGAAGAAAGAGAGAGAGATAACTCTGCACTTGTAGTTGGATTGTATAACCAGGACTCTTGTATTCCAGTTGCAAATTTCTTTACCAATAATTTGCCGTCTGGACGTACTGAGGATGCGAGAGCCTAGGCTCTGATACCACCCTGTAACGCCCCGATCCGGCGGGTACGGAGACGTCACTGCGACGTATATACGTAGGTCAGAAATACCCTCACGTATATACGCTAAGCATCAGTACGGGCAAGAATCAGAGTACGGAAGCAAGTGGTGCATTATACATTCCAACATATGAGTACAATTACAAAGTTATCACCAGAGGTGATAAATATTACAATAATATTACATCACCTGATAGGCGCAAATGCGAGAATACAAAGAGATGTACATATATGAACAGTACAAAAGGGCGCTCACGAGATAACTGGAGAAGCCGCGAGCCAACAAGGGGGAGCAAGGATGGGACTGGAGCTACAGTTGATCTGTCTGCTCCACAGAAGTAAACTTGGTCCTCAGCAAGATGGTCCCCTTTGGTCCAAGCTCCAGGACCTAGACATGAGGATCCAGAGGAGTCAGAACTCCCCCAGCGAGTGGTGAGGCAAAAGCCAGATGGCATGCTGATATGAGTACAAGTGTACCGATAAAATCGAATCAGGCAATGAAAACCATGACGTGAGCATAAGCATGCAAAAGCAGGTAAATGCATAACGAGAGATGTCAAGCAGAGAATACTCATGGTATGATAAGATAAGAGAAAGTAACGAGACGAGAAATAAAGTAGGTAGGACAATACCAGATATCTCCTAAACTAACATCAAAACCGATAAAACAGAATAAAAACCGATTACGAGTAAATCCAATTGTACAGGTTTAGGTCATGGCTCCATGAGATTAGTACCTCGAAGGAATAATCCAAACAAGGAAACCCTCATCTATATACCTTTACCTCATGTTACTGTAACCTGAACTTGTACAGCTCGAGTTACAAAACAATACAACCGCATCATATTAGTATATTATTATAATTAGACTGTCTAAGTTGTAGGTTTTAGTATTTGTCCCATTACACATACTTCTACTTACAACTTATAAAGCAAGTTATTTGGAAACTGATAAAGTTCGATGAATCATGTTTCGGATGGGCCCCGTACATGCCCGGGACAACGGTTCAGGAGTATCCGGTGCTGAGCCGGAACGTACAGCTAGGTACCGGGACTTATGGACGCCCGAACAGGAATAGAGTATCGCAGATCCCATAGAAATAGGCTTAGGGCGTGTGCATACCCGGCAGGAATAAACAGGAGTAGGGGTGCCAGCACACCCCACGGAATCCCTGGTGACCGCCAGGTGATCCCTCAAGTATGTGGCCACGCGCGGCTCGATAAGACCACCATAAACATGATTAATTAGGGCCCATCAGTTTCCCCCAAACCAGGTACAAGTTGTCTACTTATAATAATTTATCAAGTAAATATCACTTTTATGGTAAGAACTGAAGCAGGACATGATCAGGAAATTCAGGAGTACATAACAAGAATCATAACAGGAGATCAGGTACAGACAGGAGGTGATCCTACAGATTCAAGAGGTGGCCCCCACAGATTCAAGAGGTGGCCCCCACCATGTGTGTGGTGTGGCACTTTGTTCCATGTGGCACTTTGCTCTGAGGGGATGGATTCTAGAGGTGGCCCCCACAGATTCAAGAGGTGGCCCCCACCACGAGTGTGATGTGGCACTTTGTTCCGTGTGGCACTTAGTTCCATTCAGGATTTGACGGGAACAGGTGGTACAACATGAGTCAGTGTCAAGTAGTAGTATGTCAGGTGTTAGGTGATAACATATCAGACAGATATATGTCAGCTTGTATCTGGCGATGGTAGAGTGATAGTTGAGTAACATCAAGTGGAGCTGAGCAATTGAAGGCACATGATCAATATAAAATTCATGGGAAGGGTCTATTTCTAATAAAGGATCAAACACAGCAGTCAGCCAATTCTAGTCGACTAGGAAAAATAAGTAGTCGACTAGAGAAGGAGTTAGTCGACTATAGAGGAGGACCAAGTCGACTAATAAGGCCGCGTCTCATAGAACCGCGTCTTCAGGAAAAAGTTAGTCGACTAGGGAAAAATGGGTAGTCGACTAATAAGGCCACGTCTCAGAGAGCCGCGTCTTCAGGAAAAAGTTAGTCGACTAGGGGAAAAGATAGTCGACTAATAAGGTTGCGTTTGGTAGGGTCGCGTCTTCAAGAAAAAGTTAGTCGACTAGGAGTAAGGGAGTAGTCGACTAATAAGGTTGCGTCTCGTAGAGCCGCGTCTTCAAGAAAAAGTTAGTCGACTAGGAGTAAAGGAGTAGTCGACTAATAAGGTCGCGTCTCCAGAAAAAGGTTACGTTTCAATGAGTTAGTCGACTAGGATAAGGGGGTAGTCGACTAATAAAGGGTTCAAGTCGACTAACAGAGTGCAAACAGAGATCAGAACCTGACTTTTGAGGGTTTGTGTTTGTTGATTATCTTGCATGATATAAAAATATAAAAATTCAAGTATGAGAATAAGTTGTCCAAGTTTTTGGCGAGGAAAACCACTCGCCTAAAAATGTTACTTTGAAGCCTTGAGCATCCGGAATAATCGTTGTCGTCAAGTATCACCAAAACGATTACCGGAATAATCGCGAACGATTACCGGAATAATCTACGGCGATATTGTCGACGAAGAAGAGCACGGCCCCAATCCGAAAGGAGGGCACCGGCCTTAGAGTCTTGCCAACGGAGAAGAGCGCGGCCCCAATCCGAAAGGAGTGGCCGGCCTTCACAAGGGAAGGAGGTTGATGGTGCAAGTATAGTTCACTTTGAAAAAATGGGATTTTGCAAACGAGGTTACGGAGAGCGACGAGTTGGCTAGAATGAAGGAGCTTGCCGAGGAGTTGATATTGGTGTGGTTCGCGGTGTCCAAGGAGGTGTAGGTGGTGGTGGAAATGGTGGAGAAGGTGGTGGTGAGAATGGGTTGTTTGGTGTTTCTTGGTGTTTTATGGTAGAAAAGAGGAAGAAGAAGATGATATGGGGGTGGTGTTGTTGTTAGAAATGGAGGAGGAGATGGAGGGGAGAATGGTGGAGGATTTGGTGAAGGAGTGGTGGAGGAGATGGTGGTGGAAATGGAGGAGTAGTGGCCGGCCAAGGGAGTGGGCTGCTGTTTTTGTTCTCAGGAAACAAAGAAGAAGAAAGAATGATTAATGAAAGAGAGAGAAAGAGTGGGGGTATTTATAAAGGGTGGGAAAACATTATAATAATGTTGCCATTGCTTATCAAAGCAAAAGAGAACGCACCAATTAAGTTGCGTCTCAACAAGGCAATGGTTGCGTCCAGGCCAAAAGAACTGGACGCGGGGATGAAAGCCGCGTCTAGGAGGAAATGCAAAAGGCTGCGTTTTAACAAAAGGATAAAAGTCATAATAACTAGATTGGAATTGATTAGCAGTGCTTTAAAGGCAGCATGGGGAGGCGTGGAGAAGATCTCCGCATTAAATGCAGAATCCCAGGTAGGTGAAACTCGCGTTTAAGGAAGGAGGGAGAAAATGGGAAAAAAAGAGAAAAGTGGAATATTTGGATAAATTCTCGGTATCTGGGAAAATACCGAAAACTCCGGAAAGGTCCAAAAATAACATAGCTTAAAAAGTTCCCCAAAAATTCTCAAAAATAACAAATATTATAAAAAGATTTTTGGTGAAATCGGTATTCAAAGATTCAATCTCATTTTCAAAAATAAAAATCCTGAAATCAACCGTCAACCCCGGTATACACCGGATTGGCCGGATTTTTAATAAAATTAGAAAAATCTCAGAAAATGTATTTGGATAGAAAATATGATTTTAAGAAGTTGCAGGAAAGCTGTTTCTTGAAATTTAACTCCGTTTGTAAATTAAAATTCCGAGAGTCGGTCAGCGGTACTGGTCGACACCGGTTTTGAAGATTTACAACTTAATTCCGAAAATTTTCAGAAAATCATGAAAAATCTAAAATATTGGAAAATAATGTTTAAAACTGAAATCGGTCAAATCGGAATAGAGAAAAGATCAAATCGAGCAATTCACTAGGATCGGGTTCCCGGTTCAGACTAGGGCTGAATCTGAGTCCATGAATCCGGATCCAAGACAAAACAATCATATAAACAATTCATAATACAAAATAAATACAGGAAGTAAATCAAAAAAATACGATCGAGAAATCTGAATACGCAACTAAGTACGTATTCCGGGAGCGGGGTGTTACACTTTCCTTCAGCTTGTATAACACTCCATACTTCTTTCCTTCCAGGATTATCCTTTCTCCTTGGCTGACTGTGACGACGCCTTGCTACACTTGGATCCGACATCCTTCTTTGTCCGGCACCCTTATGGATATTAGATTATACCGTACCTCCAGGATATACCGGACCGCCTCCAGAGCACGCACTGTCCCATCTCTTTCTGTAACCCTGACTGTCCCAGTGTCGATGACCTCGCAAGCTGAGCCATCCGCTATCTTGACAATCCCTTCCTCCTTTGCAACTAAGGAGTTAATAAACAATTCTTTCTGAGAATATACATGAACCGTACTACTTGAATCAAATATCCAGTTTTTACCTTGAGAAGTGTTGTCCTCGTAAGAAGCCATTAATATTTCAGTGTCATCTACACTGCTTGCTACGTCTGCCTCCCCAGCTTTCCCTTTCTTCTTCAACCACTCTTGCCGATGCTTGCAGTCATTTTTCTAATGACGTTCCCTGTGATAAAAGCGACAGCCTTTGATGAGCTTGAACTTTTTCTTTCTTTTCCGCTTCCTTTCCTTCTCGTGACCACCAAACCCGATCCTGTCTACTTCTCTTGATTTAGTCTTTTTCTAATCTCATTAGATAAGAGAGTTGACGTGACCTCCTCCAAGATGAGAGTTTCCTTACCGTAGAGTATGGTGGTGATGATATGATCATATGACTCTGAAAGAGAACTGAGAAGTATCAACGCCTTGTCCTCCTCGTCGATCTTGATATCAATAATTAGAAGCTCACTAATGACCTTATTGAAGAAGTTTAGATGCTCCAACACTGTTGTCCCTTCCTTCATGCGCAGTCCATATAGTTGTTTCTTAAAATATAGCTTGTTGGAAAGGCTTTTCGTCATATACAACATTTCTAACCTTGATCACAATCATGTAGCCATTTCTTCATCCATCACGTTGTACATAACCTCATCTGTGAGATATAGTTGGATCGTGCTTGCCACCTTTAGATCCATCTCCTCCCAATCCTCATTTGACGTACCTACAGATTTTGCTGACTTACCCTGCAAGGTCTTATAAAGACATTGTTGCACCAGCAATGCTGATTAGTCTACAATTCTGCATTATTATATCACATTTTCTCACCATTTATGAATAAAATATCGGTCTAAACTGTGTTTTGATCTCTCTTGCAGATAATCAAGATAAGGAGGGTAAATGGGTAATAAGAGCTTAATTAAACCCATTTTCGGGTAATTAAATTCGCATTTCTTGGAGGCCAAGTAAGGGATCTTCTAGAAAATCACTGAACCTAGACCCTTGCGCACATCAGACGAATATACAGATGAAAATACCCAAATCGGAGCATATATAGAAGGTCCCCGAAGTGCCGTGCATCCCCGCACCAAAACCAGGAACCTAGGTCCCTGGTATTGTCGCGAAAACACGGCAAAAGCCGCGTTTTCGCAGCAAGGTGGTGGGGCCATGCGTCGATCTTTGACGCGTGGCCTTGTCACATCTTCTGGTATCTCCTTTTGCCTATAAATATGGTAGGATTTGGCCGAAACGCAAGTAGATTTAGAATTAGGCTAGGTTTCTCTCTTCTAGTTGTAGATTAGAATTTTCTTTCTCTTTTATTTTGTATTTTCTTTTCTTTTATAGATCTTGTACTAGGGCTGAGAGATTCAGAGAGAGATAGAGAGATATTGATATAATAGATGGTGACAATCTATGTAAAGATGTCTCCTTTCTTCTCCATTGTAATCTTCTCCAATTTCTACATGATGCTTGACTAACTACTAATCACTAACTAGCTAACTACTTAATTGATAATCCATATGAATCTAATAGCCTCTACAAGGCCTTGTTCTTGAAGAGCCATTGATGGCTCATGATGATGGATTCTAACATTTCTAACACCTAACCCACTAACTTGCTAACTTGCAATGTCTTCTTTATTTCATGCTCACCTCTAACCGATTTTGATGATTTAATAGTAGCTTGCAACTTGTTATGTGGTATGGATGTACTGTTTGAATGTAGAATAACAATCTTATGGGCCATGCTCTGTATCGTCTCTTGAAGCCAAGGATTAGTGATGGCCAAGGATCCATGTGAGGTAACTATCACTAAGAGGTTAGCATGGTTAGTGGAGCAATTGGTAGTTAGTAGCCATTAGTTTTATTTTACTTTGTTTTAAAAACTAATTCCAAATCTTTATCATTTTTTCTATCGTTGTTTTTACCATCCTCTTAGTTCACCTTTGTTTTTTTTCTTTACCACAAGCTTCATCTTCTTTTCTATTTTGTTTTTCAAACCACTTCTCTTTTATTTTCACATCGCTTTCATCGCTCCCTCACCTATCACTTTTAGATTTCTTTTCTTTTCTTTTTCTTTTTCTCATTCTTTTTACAAAGAAGAACTTGTTAATGAAAAACACCTAGAGGGGGGGTGAATAGGTGTTAATGCTAATCTAATAATCTATTTAAACAAGTATGTGTATTTGATGCAAACGGTCACTCAAAACAAGAAATTGAAGCCGAATTTCCCGTGAAGGGCTCTAGAACTCTCCTCTTTGATTCCTCTAGATTATGAGTTGAGGCGCGTAATTGCTTTCTTGTTGAGATGAGTAAAGACCAGAAAATGCAAGTAATGAAAAGAATGTAATAATGAAGTGCATACAAGAGATATCATAAGATAGAAGTGTAAAGCAATAAAAGGCAATAAGGAAATCAATCGCAAACACAAGGGATTTGTTTTGAGGTTCGAGCCACCGCTCTACATCCCCGCCTTCACCACCGTGAAGGGTTTCCACTATATCCACCGAGAAAATTACAAGAGGTCTACCGAAGATCGGAGTACCGAACTCCCACCAATCCAATCCTCTACCGAAGAGGGATCTCAACACAAGGAACTACAAGTAACAAAGTGATCAACAAGGACCACACACTTCTCTTTTACAACTTCCTTATAGAATGAGAAGGATTTTTGGCTCAAGAAGTGTAGTGAGAAAAATTCAGTTGTAAAGTAGTAATAAATAGCTTGAAACACAACTGAAAAATAGTAACCAAGAATGCACTTAGAAAATTGAGAGCTTTGAAAACTTTTCTTTCTTTTGAAACTTGAAAACAATGGGTATTTTTCTTAATTTTTGCAAGTGACCAATGCCATATATTTATAGGGATTAGAGGAGATCTAATCATCATTATAACTAGTCTAATAGGTCTGAAAATAGCCTGCAAAATTTCAGAAATAGCTGTCACACAAATCCCAATCAAATCCAAGACACAAAAATCAGAAAAGTAGCCGTTGGGGCTGCTGGCAGCTGTCGGTCGACCGGCCCGGTCGACCGGTAGTCCATTGGCAAACTAGCCGTTAGACTCGGTTGACCGGTCGATCGACCGGCAGCTAAAGAAAAAAGATCTCTTTGTTCTGTCGGTCGACCGGCCCGGTCGACCGACAAAACCCAAGAGCAAAGGACTTTCAGTTGGTCGACCGGTCCGGTCGACCGGCAGACATGTACAAAAGTGCACGCCAAGTCCACTAGCCCGGTCGACTGGTGCGGTCGACCGATCAAGCCTGAAATGGATCCGGTCGACCGCCTGGTCGACCGCTGGGCCTAAAACAGATTTTTATAGGAAAAATTTTGAACTTTGAAAATTTTTCAAAATAATTTTGTAAGGCTATATGATTAAGTAACATGCTATAAGGGTTAGAATACATGATATGAACAAGATGTAAAAATATAAAATATTTTGAGTCATGTATATTAAACAAGACATGTACCTAAATCAATTAACCAAAATAAAAACCATATTTTGAAAAAAGAAAGTGTGTGTGTGTTTTCTTGAGCCAACTATCATAACCTCATTCTTTAACAAACTATTTCTTACAAAGGTTCTAGGTGACTACAAGGTCTTCAAATGGGCTTCTCCATATGCGATGTTGAATAGCTTGATTCCTTGAACCCCGAAATGAATCAACTTGAGTCAAAGATCCCTTCCTTTAGGGAAGAGCACTACTTGAAACTTTAGAACCCTGAAACACACTTAAACACTAAAATATGATTAGTACAAATAACTATATATGTTTTGTAATCATCAAAACTCAAAAACCGGGTGATTGTAACCAAGGGCCAACAGTTAACAACCAACGTGAATAAGAACTGTTAATGCTTCTATCGCCTCTCGTCCCTGTGGATTCGACCCGTTGAGTCAATGCTATAATGGAAGTATCGAGGGAACATTAGCATATACAAGCTTTTCATTGATTTTACAAAACACACATTTTAAGGTGTTTGTTCCGCCCCGATCAAATTTTTGGCGCCGTTGCCGGGGAATGGGAATAGTTTAAACTAACGTTTTTGTTAACATTTTCTTCTCTATTTTGGTGTACAGGTCAAAGTTTGCAGGAACTTAATATTGCAGAACAACCATTCGCACTGCAGCACCTTGCTCTTGAAAGTAGGGACCCAGATTCCAAAGTAACGCCTCGCAAACGCGACTTTAGCCGCGCTCCGCGGCAAATTTGTGGCATTGTGTATCTTGTTGTGCTGGGCTGTGTTCATTGTAATAGCTAGTAGATCTGTACTATTACTTTTCTACTTTGATTGCCTAAACACCGCAATAAATTAAAGAACTAAAATACGGTATTTGGACACTTGTAAAACGGTTTTAGACATTTGCATTTAGGCACGTGTCAATTCAATTTCAATATACTGTATTTTGTTCTGTTGTTGTGATCTGAACTGAGGTGTACATATGGCATTGCATATAGCATAGGACAAACACGTGGGTGATTTATTCGCTTTGTGTTATACTCTTGTCTATATTGCACACTTGCACGAATTGGACTTAAGGGAAAAACCCATATAAGATAAGGTGGGGATTTCATCACCCTTTCTTAGCTCAAAAAACCCCTCCCCACTAACACAACCCAAGCTCTAATAAAAATTGATAGACGTTGGGCCCTAGGGACATCTCAGACTCATTAAGAGATTGACTGAGGGTGGAATTTGTTTTGAATCTTACTCTTGTGAAATCGGTGTCTAAAGTTGGGGATTAAGAGTTTACGCCTCGAAGATACCGTGGTTTGGTGTAATTAAGGCCCGTTGCTTATGCACGAATACCTCCCACCGTATTTTGCCCCTACCTGGCCGATTAGCTTGTGGTCGGATTCATACAACAACCTCCCCCGGGTAATCGACCAGTTAGGAGTCGTCTAAGTCTAGGTCAACCCTAGTATAGGCTTGGTTTTGATTTTCTTTTTTTTGTTTGTTGTTTGCTTTTTCTTTTTTTGTGATTGTTTGTGAAATGGAATTCAACAACAATAATTCTTTCAATCCTAATATGAATTCATATTTCACATCAACTCCATTAGTTTCGGATAATTCCAACCCGATTTTTTTCAATATGAACCAACCAAATACACTGGGTTGGACTTATCCGAATCAATACAACCCATACCCCTAATCTTATAACTATAATTTTAAAAATAATTTCAACTCGTCACAGAGTCAATGGGGATTCATCTTCCCCGAGTCAAGTTTTCCACCACCTTGTCTACAATTTTCACAATTTCTACAATCTCCATTCCCCGATTTTGTTTCCTATACTCCTTTTCTACACCAACCCATTGAAGAAAAGTCTGAGCAAGAAAAGATTATAGACGTCTTGCTTGAGTCCCAACAAAACAAGTTCGACTCACAATTTTTTCAAAACTAAAATTCATACTCAGTCACACCAGTTCAAAATAGAAAACCATCAATCTTGAAAATGAGTATGCGTGAGTCCGAACAACAATCACAAAATCTGATGGACTCACAATTTCACCATAATTTTTAAAATAAATCTTCATCTTTTCAAGCCCAATCACAACAAAACGATGAACCAATCGACTACGAAAAGATACTTGAAGGCATGATTCAGACTCAAATCGCTCATAATCATGACATAGATATAATGATCAAAACTCTTCATTCTCATCCTTTGACCATTCATGATGTCACTAACCATTCTGTTAGAGCCAAAGAATCATTTTATTTTGGAAATCAAGATTCAATTTCAGCACATCCATTTGAACTTGACCAAACTTCAAATTTTAAAAATCCCATTGACATTTTGGCAAGTTATCCTTTTTCTGAGATTGAACTTGAGCATGAATATAATCCTGAACCTCAACTTGGTAATTCAATTCCACATCCTGATTCAATAATGATTGAGGTATTTTTGCCTGATTTCAGGCCTTTTCTCGAGTCGGTATTGGATTATGTGCCAATCCATCATGAAATTGAATCACCAATCTTTTATGATCAACAAATTAAACTTGACCAATTTTATACTTTTGAATGTCCCATTGACAAATTGACAAGTTCTCATTTTATGAAATTGAACTCAGACAAGATGTGACTTTGATCCTCAAATTTGTGATCCAGTTCAAATTCCTAAATCAATATTTACTCCAGTTTTGTTACCCAAATTGAGCAACATTTTAGAGTCAGTTTTGGTTCTCATACCTGTCATTCTTGAACTTGAATCATCTATCCTAAAAATTCACATTCCATTATGGGAAAATGAATGTGGACTTGAGTTTCAACTTCTTGATTTGGATCCACTTCCTGAACCAATCTCGACTCCTGAATCTTTACTTGACTTAAGTCTTTTTTCTGAGTCGGTATTAGTTCCTATACTTCCTGAGTCCAAATCAATCATTCCATTCTGGGACAAGAGTCTTGATAAATTTGACTCTGAAATTATTTTGAAAATTTGAAAATTAGATGGGGTAAAATTCTTAATAAAAATCATTCATATATACATCATAATAATGGGTTGTATTTTAGAGGTCTCTGGTGGGTTCCTCCGAACTCCACGCAAATTGGATTTGGCCGCATTTCGTGGACCAATCAGACCGTCACCGGAACCACCACATTGAGGTGATTTTTCCTTCCCTCTCTATTTGTTTCATGCATATATATATTCATGATGCATTGAGGACAATGCATGAGATAAGCGTGGGGAAGGGTATACTAACATAGAGTTTTTAGATTTTCTTTCTTTTTCACTTCTTCTAGGATACTTTAAAATCTTCCCTTTTGTATATGATTTTTTCTCTTTCTTTAACAAATTTAAAAAACTTTTTGAAACAAGAGACAAAGTTTAGATCTATTTTTAAGAAAATTAAGTTGATCTTAGAAATTAAAGAAGCCTTAATTATGATATCTTAAACCTAGTCGAAATAATGGATCTTGTTTAAGATTATAGGCTAAATAAGATAAATTGGAGAGATAATTTTATCTTGAATTTTTTGCCTTAGATAGTATGCACTTCACACAAACACAATTTTTTGGATGGAGACCTAAAATGCCATAAAGAAAAAATAAATAAAAAGAAAAAAATATAAATATGATATAAATGATAAAAATCACTTATTAAGCTGGATAATTATGCCTCAAAAAACATGATTATTCATGCCTAACGGTGGTCAAAAGAAACAAATAATCCTCCTTAGTTCTGTGGCCTTGTTTACTTGAGTCCTTAAATCCGAGGGATGTTTTCTCATCTGGTGCCCTAAAACCGTCTGGTCTAGGAGTCATCGTTAAAGGCTCACTACGCGGGTAAACTAGAAAGCCTAAGAAAACTAAGAGAAGAAGAAAAAAAAAGATATATATATATATATATATATATATATATATATGGCTTGATGGTTAGAGTTGAAATCTCAGAAATTTTCACTATCACAAAGTGCATATTATCTAGCTTTTATGAAGGATAAAATATTCAATCCAATTTTGAATTTTTACCTTAATTGAAGACAAGATCTTGCATATAGATTAAGTTTAAGGAAGAATAATTTTTGGTGGACTTATGACCTTAGATCGCTTATATTTTTGCAAAAATATTTCGTAAACTTGTCTCTCTTTCAAAATGTATTTTCAAAATGCTAACATTTATTTTCTTTCTTTATGAATTTTGTGAGTGCAATCTGCTGAAAACCCTCAGGAGACAAAACTCCTCCTCTAGGGGTAACTTAGAGGTTTAACAGCTTGTTGTACACGCTTAGTGCAATCGCGTCACCTGCGAAAGTGGTGTAATAACATTTATAGTATAGTTTTTTTCTTGTTTTGCTCGTGACGAGCAAAAGATAAGTATGGGGGTGTGATTAGTTTACAGTTTTGCATTATTATATCACATTTTTTCACCGATTTATGAATAAAATGTCGGTCTAAACCGTGTTTTTATCTCTCTTGCAGATAATCAAGACAAGGAGGGCAAATGGGTAATAAGAGCTTAATTAAACCCATTTTTGAGTAATTAAATCCGCATTTCTTGGAGGCCAAGTAAGGGATCTTCTAGAAGATACATTGAACCTAGACGCTTGCGCACGTTAGACGAATATACGGATGAAAATACCCAAATCGGAGCATATCTAAAAGGTCCCCGAAGTGCCGCGCATCCCCGCACAAAAACCAGGGACCTAGGTCCCTGGTATTGCCGCGGAAACGCGGTAATAGCCGCATTTTCGCAGCAAGGTGGTGGGGCCACGCGTCGATCTTCGACGAGTGGCCTTGTCTCGTTTTCTGGAACCTCCTTTTGCCTATAAATATGGCAGGGTTTGGCCGAAACGCAAGCAGATTGAGAATTAGGTTAGGTTTCTCTCTTCTAGTTGTAGATTAAGATTTTCTTTCTCTTTTATTTTGTATTTTCTATTCTTTCATAGATCTTGTAGTAGGGTTAAGAGATTCAGAGAGAGATAGAGAGATATTGATGTAATAGATGGTGACAATCTATGTAAAAGAATCTCCTTTCTTCTCCATTGTAATCTTCTCCAATTTCTACATGATGCTTAGCTAGATTTTCTTCTCATGGTGACTAATTACTAATCACTAACTAACTAACTACTTACTTGATAATCCACATGAATCTAATAGCCTCTACAAGGCCTTACTCTTGCAAGAGCTATTGATGGCTCATGATAATGGATTCTAACATTCTAACATTTCTAACACCTAACCCACTAACTTGCTAACTTGCAATGTCTTCTTTATTTCATGCTCACCTATAACCGGTTTTGATGATTTAATAATAGCTTGCAACTTGTTATGTGGTATGGATGTATCGTTTGAATGTAGAAGAATAATCTTATGGGCCATGCTCTGCATCGTCTCTTGAAGCCAAGGATTAGTGATGGCCAAGGATCCATGTGAGACAACTATCACTAAGAGGCTAGCATGATTAGTGGAGCAATTGATAGTTAGTAACCATGAGTTTTATTTTACTTTGTTTTAAAAACCAATTCTAAAATCTTTATCATTTTTCTATCATTATTTTTACCATCCTCTTAGTTCACCTTTGTTTTCATTTTCTTTACCACAAACTTCATCTTCTTTTCTATTTTGTTTTCCAAACCACTTCTCTTTTATTATCACATCACTTTCATCGCTCTCCTCACCTATCACTTTTTGATTTCATTTCATTTCTTTTTCTTTTTCTCATTCTTTTTACAAAGAAGAACTTGTTAACAACCGACGTGAATAAGAACTGTTAATGCTTCTATCGCCTTCCGTCCTGTGGATTCGACCCGTTGAGCCAATGCTATAATGAAAATATCGAGGAAACATTAACACATATAAACTTTTCATTGATTTTACAAAACACACATTTTAAGGTGCTTGACCGCCCCGATCAAATGCCTTTCGTCAACTTTTAGCTTTGATGCCAATTGTTACGAAATTGATATCCTCTGATACCAATTGTTGTGACTCTCGGATCAACGTTAGCGAAACTTAGCAATATAAACAGTACCTGTAAAAGAAAAGCTTGATGTAAAACAAATTAACAATGCCTAGATAAAAGAATAATAAAGAAAGAACACAAGAATTTAATGTGATTCGGCACAAACTTGGCCTACGTCCTTGTGGAGAGAACTTGAAAGAGCTTTATTAATAGACTTGGTACAAAGAGATCTAACTTTCCTCTTGATGCAACAAGAGTATTCACCTTTCACTTGAACCTAACCCTAGATTACAAGAGTATTACCTTCTCTCTATACATCTTCGACTTGCTCCTCTCTTTCTTGGCTTCCTCTGGTCTCCTTTGCTTGAGATTCTCCATTGCGGAAACTCTTTGAGACTTGTTTTGGTTGAGGCAATTATAATGCTTGGTTACAACCTTTATTTATAGGATTTTATAATACAACTCCTATTTAGACTATGAGATGATCTTGACCTTTGGATGGTTGAAGAATCTTGATCAATCTTTTTAGAAATTGATCTCCTTGATTTAGAAAGATTTTAGACCTTTTAATCTTTAGAAACAAACCTTCATTGAATATGAATTAAATCCTATTCATACTCCTCCTAAAAGGAAACTCACAATCGCCTGAAAAGAAAACTACTTCATCTTAATTTGCTTCTTCTGCTTCAAGTCATCGTTTCCTCCAACTCAATTGGATTTTCTTTTACCATCATCTCTTCTTAAAAAATAAGACAAAATCCTAACAATCTTCACCTTACCTTATTTTTCAAGCCTTTAGCAAAAGAACTTGAGATTTTGGATTAGTACCTTGATTCTTTCCTTAGTTGTAATCGTACGGTGAAGCCTTTTACTCTTGCCCCCTCTCCTCGGGGCCTTTGGCTGATTTACCGTACTTTGACCCTATTCACATCCCGTTGCAGACTTCTTTGAAGCTCTACCTTACGATGACTCTCTTCAAGCTTTTTCTTGAAACTCCACCTCAAACTGAGTTTTCTTCTTTCAACTTGTATAACCTTCTACACTTCTCTTCTTCTAGGATTACCATGTCTCTTTGGCTGACTGTGATGACCCCTTGTTACACTTGATCCGACATCCTTCTTCATCGAGCACACTTATGGATATTAGATTTTATTGTGCCTCCGGGACATATCGGACCGCCTCTAGAGCACGCACTGTCTCATCTCTTCCTGTAACCTTAACTGACCCAGTGCCGATGACCTCGCAAGTTAAGCCATCCACCATCTTGACAATACCTTTCTTCTTTGCAACTAAGGAGTTATTGAATAGCTCTTTCTGAGAACATACATGAACTGTACTATCTGCATCAAATATTCAGCCTTTACCTTGAGAAGTGTTCTCTTCGTAAGAAGCCATTAATATTTTGGTATCCTATACACCGCTTGCTGTTGGCCAAAAGGCCTATCACTCTAGTTTTGATGATAATTAACTCATGTAGTTATAGTACTAATGATCTTGTGTTTATTAAGTTTCAGATATTCAATCAAGATCTTAGTCGGTGTTTAGCTTCAATAAAAGATTCGAAGTCAATTTTGAAGGTATCACTTGTTGATTCAATAGCTCGAGCTTCAAGATCGCATCAAGTACCCAAAGAGGAGTCTAGCTCATGGATCAAGTTTGGATCAAGTCGAGATGGAGAAGAAGATTTTCAAGAGAAGATTTTCAAGAAGACTTGAGTCTGAGTTTGTAAGTTTTAGATTTTTGTATTAGGATAAAATGTAAAGGATACATTAATTGTGGAGTACTCAAGCTCATATACACACATACAAAATATTTTATAACTTTCATGTTAAATAGTTTTTGAAAATTACCGGTTTTGATTAAAGTTTTAAATTCTATGCTAAAAAATAGTTCACATATTTGTAAAATCTGTTAATTTTTGATCACACATATTTGCACTTCAAAGTATTTTAATGAACTTATTTTTGTGGATTTTATGGAGATTTATGAAATTTAAGATGTATTATTAAAGTTTCTAAACTGTTTTTTGGGCTGCTGGTGGTCGACTGACGGGTCAACCAAAACAAGGCTCAGTCGACTGACCGGTCGACACGTGCACAAGATGTGCATGAGCCCATGTGACTTGAGCTCGGTCAATCGACCGATCGACCTCAGTAGAGATCGGTCGACCGATTGCGTCTGCAGATCACTCGAGTTTTCTCGGTCGACCGGGTGTCCGACCGTGCTGCTGATCTGTTCGATACGCTTGTAGTTTTCTGACCATAGCGTTTTATTCTTATATTTATTCAACATGATTTAAATTGCATTTTAAAGATAATTTTCAGGGCTACATTTCTTATACAATAATCATTTTCTGATTGAACTCTTTAAAGTTGTCAATATTGGGTTGAAGTCTGTTCTTGTTTTGAAACTAGTTATAGTTTCTGTTTGATACCTTTCCGTATTTTGTTGATAACTTTCTAATCCAAAATTATCTTGATTTGATTTAAGTTGCATTAGAAAGAAGGCTTCAAGATATACAAATGCTTCCTATATACTTATTTTCAAGTTCTAATGGTTTAGGCCTCAAAGCTGTGCTCAAAGTTAACCTATTGTACAGTCTGAGTCAGAGGTTGGTCGACCACCCGGTCGACCGCCAGACTCTATCAGTCAGAAATTTGACCGCTAGTCGGTCGACTGGACAGTCGACCTACAGGCCATTTCTGGCTGTTTTTGAACCATAATGGATAATTTTTCTTGGCCTATAAATATGGGGTTTTTAGGTGAGTTTTAAAGAAGTTTTTCAAGAGCTTATTTTTTCATCTTCAATAGTGTTTTTCCAACAAGTTTTTAGAGCTTCATTGCCATATCAAAAGAGAGTTTATGGCTAAATCAGAGAAAAACTTCTGACTCGTGATTCTCTTGAGTTTTCAAAAGTTTTTTTTGAGTTTTTCACCTCCACATCTATCTTGTTTTCTCACACAAGCTTGAGCTATACATTGCTATATCCATCCTCTATAGGATCCTTGTTTGTGAGAGTATTTGTTGGTGACCAAGAGAAGTGATCACCAAGTGTTCCACCTTTATATTTGGAGAAGTTGTAGAGGTTACTGCCTTGGCGAGCTTGCGGATTCGCGTGTGTTGTTCTTGCGAGAATAAGTGAGGGACTTGCGGGTCCAAGAGTTCTTGAGGGAGCTCATTGTAGGTGTTGCAGCACCGAGTGATCTTATGGGATCGATTATAGTGGAAATCTTTCATAGTGTTGAAGGCGGGGACGTAGAGCAAGTGTACTCGAATCTTGAAATAATTATTCCGTGTTTGCGATTGCTTATCTCTCTCTCTCACTTGTGTTTTATAACTTGCATGCTTTATTATTCATATCTATTACATGCTTGATATTTCCTTGTGCATAATTGATAAATGTTTGAGATTGTTTGCTCTCACTTATATTCAACCAAGAGGGCCATAATGGCACCTCAACTCTTAATCTAGAGGAATCTTAAGGAGATAGTCCAGAGCCCTTCACCGGAATTCGGCTATACTCTTTGATTATACTTTGTGTTTTTGCATAATAATTTTACTTTGCACAATTAGTTTTAATTTCGCATTATTTTTACATTTAATTAGCTTGTCACCTATTCCCCCCCTCTAGGTGACTTACACTTGCTACGTCTGCCTCCACAGCTTGCCTCTTCTTCTTCAACCACTATTTTTGATGCTTGCAGTCATTTTTCCAATGACCTTCCCTATGACAAAAGTGACACGCTTTTGATGAGCTTGGACCTTTTCTTCCTTCTCCTCTTCCTTTCCTTTCCATGACCACCAAACCCGATCTTGTCTTCTCTTCTTAATTTGGCCTTTTCTTAATCTCATTGGATAAAAGAGTTGATATGACCTCCTCCAATATGAGAATTTCCTTACATTAGAGCATGATAGTGACGATATGATCATATGACTCTGGAGGAAAACTGAGAAGTATTAACGCCTTGTCCTCCTCATCAATCTTGACATCAACAGTTAGAAGCTCGCTAATGACCTTGTTAAAGAAGTTTAGATGCTCCAACACTACTGTCCCTTCCTTCATGCGCAGCCCATATAGTTGTTTCTTGAGAAATAGTTTATTGGAGAGACTTTTCTCCATATACAATGTTTCTAACCTTGACGACAATCCTATAGTCGTTTCTTCATCTATCACGTTGTATATAACCTCATTTGCGAGACATAGTTGAATCGTGTTTGCCGCTTTTAGATCCATCTCCTCCCAATCCTCATTTGATTTACCTGCTGGTTTTTCTGACTTACCCTACAAGGTCTCGTAAAGATCATGTTGCACCAGCAATGCCTTCACCCTCTTTGTCATAAGCCGAAGTTTCCTTCTCCATTGGACTTCTTGACCTCGAACTTCATCGTAGAACTTTCTATCTTTGAAATATTGCCCTTCGTCAACTTTAACTCTGATAATAATTGTTGCGAAATTTATATGCTCTGATACCAATTGTTGTGACTCTCAGGATCGACGTTAGCGGAGCTTGGCAATATGAACAGTACTTGCAAAAGAAAAGTTTGATGTAAAGCAAACTAGCAATACCTAGATAAAAAAGTAATAAAGAAAGAATACAAGGATTTAACGTGGTTCGGCTCAAACTTGGCCTACGTTCATGGGGAGAGAACATGAGAGAGCTTTATTAATAGACTTGGTACAAAGAGATCTAACCTTTCTCTTGATGCAACAAGAGTATTCACCTTCCACTTGAATCTAACCCTACATTACAAGAGTATTAACTTCTCTCTATGCACCTTCAACTTGTTCTCTCTTTGGCTTCCTATGGTCTCCTTCGCTTGAGATTCTCTATTGTAGAAACTCCTTGAGACATGTTTGATTGAGGCAATGGCAATGCTAGGTTACAACCTTTATTTATAAGATTTTACAATACTAAGTCCTATTTGGACTATAGATGATCTTGGATTTTGGATGGTTGAAGAATCTTGATCAATCCTTTTAGGAATTGATCTCCTTGATCTAAAAAGATTCTAAACCTTTGAATCTTTAGAAACAAACTTTCATTGAATAAAATTTAAATCCTATTCAACTTCTCCTAAAAAGGAAACTCGCAAGCGCCTGAAAAGAAAACTGCTTCATCTTAATTTGTTCCTTCTGCTTCAAGTCATCGTCTTTTCCAACTCAATTGGATTTTTTAAACCATCATCTCTTCTTGAAAAACAAAATAAAATCCTAACAATCTGGTCAATGGACTTTTTCTTTTCAAACCTAGTGATTATAGTGGGTGCTAAATCAAACCATAACTCGGACTCAAACTGTGGATTCTTTGTTCTTTTTCCACTTTATTTATTTATTTATCTATTTATTATTATTATTAGTAGCAACAGCTGAGTTTTAGATTTTAGGTCAAATAACTTCTAAATAGATGAAAATATCTTCATTTCCTATATATTATTCTCTTTACGATTCCCAATTCATTTTTCATCTGGTCATTTTAGGGGTAATTTTACCACCTAAAAGAGTTTTGGGGGTTATTTAGAAAGATATTATTTTCAAAGGTTATATGAGAAAAACCTTATTTTTATATCTTTCCTTCCCCGTCTATTTCTTTTAAAATGTAATAGAATTGTTTTTTGGCTGTTATTTACGTCGGGCTGGACCTGGCAAACCGTGGAGTTGTGGTGAATAATGGGATTGTCTTGGCCTTTGTTTCTATCAGACCCAGTCACGCGGGCTCATGCCAGAAGGCCCAAATTCAATTGGACCCGTGGTAGGTCATTACTCGAACTTGGGCCCTTGTCAAGCCCACAAGCCCTTTATTAAACAACTCAAAGACAAACTAGGCTTGGGCTAATAACATTCTGGACTAAAGCTCGCCAACTTAGCTTCCGATTATATTTCAAAAAAAAAAAAAGTTGAAACACATGATGCATATTGTACATGAAGACTGAAACAATAATTAGATGAAATCTAAACATAAACATAATATCTTTTTATTAGAAGCTTAATTATCAATTGAGGTTCAAATTCGATATCTTTATTTTTTAAATTAACTAAATTAGAATTCTAACAAAGAAACAATCACTCACTTTTGCTCGTTAATCTCCTTCTTGCACAGGACGAATTGCACAAGAGATGCTCAAGTGGTACTTGCAATGGGGAGGATTAACCCATACATTTTTCACATTTTATGTTGTTAAAGCTAAAAAATTGTAACTTGTGAGCTTGTGCCTCTGCACTACTTCACTGGGAAGCCTGAGACTCTTGGAACCCATAAGTTGCAGTAATCCAACTCCATTTCTTTGTCACCCAGAACTGGGTGGGGACATAAAGTAACAGAACTGATCAAGATAGAAAATCGATTTGCATAACGTTGCACTGGTAAAGTTGAGCAACATTACAGTAACAGTTTCACATTGATCTTCTTCCTCCCCCGCAGCTGCGAGGCCCTGGCCCCTCTTCGATCACTGTAGATCACAAAATGATATCTTTAGACACTGTTTGTACTGAACTTTGCTAGTGCACATGCATTGACGTAGACCTGTCAACAGCAGGCTTCACTGGAGCTTTGCTGCACCATGGGTCATACGATAACGACCCGATGCGGCCGCACTATTAATTTGGTCCATGAATCTTACTGTCAAAAATATAGAAATTGTTGTAAAAACTCAAGAAACTATAACGCCTGAGGCAGAAAATTCTAGAGAGAAAGTAGAAAGAGAAATTCTCAGTAATTTCTGAAATGTACATTGAAATGAGTCATAAAGAGTCTATTTATAGATAAACTTTTAGTTACTATGCAGTCAATAATAACCACATTTATTATGGTGGTTGATGGGTGGAGATGGTTAAATGCTTTTAGTGGACAGCCATTTTCTTTGACTATCATAACACTCCCCCTTGGCCGTCCACCATTTATGATGTCTCATTAAAAATCTTACTAGAAAAATCCAGTAGAATAAAACTATAACAAAGAAAAAAAAAAAGTACATTATCTTTGCATACGTGTTCTATACTGTTTCGTTAAAAATCTTATCAGGAAAATTCTGTGGGACAAAACCATAATAAGAGTAAAAAAGTACAACCACGTAAGCTCCCCTCAACTTGGCATGAGTAGTTCTTCCACATAAATCGCGCAGATGACGCATCCTAATATCACGAATAAGCTTTCTGAGAGTTGTAGTAGGGAGTGTTTTTGTAAAGAGATCTGCCGCGTTATCAATTAATCGGATATATTGAACATTAATTTTCTTATCCTTTTCAAACTCTTGACTTAATGAGAAGAACTTCGGAGGTATGTGCTTGGTTCGATTGTTTTTGATAGATCCTTCTTTTATTTACGCGACACATGCATCATTGTTTTTAAACAATACAGTTGGATCTCTATCGACTGATAATTCACAAGTTGCTTGGATGTGTTGAGTTACAGATCTTAACCATACACATTCTTGACTTGCTTCATGGAATATTATGACTTCAGTATGATTAGAAAAAGGAACAATAAGTATCTGCTTTTGTGAACGCTAAGAGATCGCCGTACCTCCACATGTGAACACATATCATGTTTAAGACATCGTTTTACGTGGATCTGATATGTAACCTCATAACTAAACATTTCTTATTTAGATCCTCTGGAATAAAATAAACCAAAATTAATTGTTTCTCGAAGATAACGAAATACATGCTTAATTTTATTCCAATGTCTCCGCGTAGGAGATGAGCTAAATTTTGCTATATATTAGTAGCTTGTTATATCTGATCAGGTACAATTAGTAAGATATATAAGAACTCCAATTGCACTTAGGTATGATACTTCAGAACCAAGAACCTTCGCGAGGGCAAAATGGATTGTTTTTCACATTCAATGATCTAACAACTATTGAAGTACTTAAATGATTTGTTTTATTTATGCTAAAACGTTTTAAGAGCTTTTCAGTATAATTTTATTGATACAAAAGTATTGCACTTTGAAAGTGCTCAATCTGTTAAGCAATACAATATTTGATTTCTCTAAGTTGTTTCATTTCAAATTCATTTTTTAAATACATCATTATTTCTAAGATTTCTTTATGAGTCCCAGTCATATTTAAATCATCAACATAGACAACAATGATAATGAATCTGAATCTTATTTTCTTTATAAAAACGCATGAGCATATAGGATTATTCACATATCCTTCTTTTAACAAATACTCGCTTAAGCGATTATGCCACATGCGTCCTGATTTCTTTAACCATATAACAATTTTTATAATTTAATCGAATATAATTCTTTGGGTTTTGAACTTGATGTTTCAGGCATCTTAAATCTTTCAGGGATTTTCATATAAATATCACTATCATGCGATCCATATAAATAAGTTGTAATAACATCAATAAGACACATTTCTATTTTTTTAAAAACTGCTGGGCTGATTAAAATATCTAAATGTAATTGCATTCATTACTGGAGAATACGTTTCTTCATAATCAATTTCAGATCTTTGTGAAAAATCTTGTGCAACAAGTCAAGTTTTGTACCTCACAATCTCGTTTTTCTTATTGCGCTTTCACTCAAAATCTATTTGTATCCTACTGGTCTCACGACTTCAGGTGTGAGAATAATAAGTCCAAATACTTTACACTTATTAAGCGAATTTAATTCAACTTGTATAGTGTGTTTTTATTTAATCTATTCAGGTCTAATTTGACATTCAGTGACGGATGTTAGCTCAAGATCCTCACTTTCATTAATAATATCGCATGCTACAGAATAGGAAAATATTTCATCCATATTTTTTATCTCATTTTGATTCCATAATCTTTCTTTATTGACATAATCAATAGAGATCTCATGATTTTCTATACCTTCAGGGTTTTCTATCTCTTGGTTTGTTATATTTTTTCTAGAACACATTCCTCCATATTGGGTCATCATGCTTTTTATGCTCCTTTCTTTTTCGAGGATTTTTATCTTTGAAACCGATTTATCATCACACTTTAAGCGTGTTTTACACTTATTAGTGACTTCATTTTCGGATTGTCCTTAAGGGATTTCAATCCGAGCAGGAGCATTTACAGCTGGTATGTATGATTTAGTCAATCTTTTTGTATCAGTGAACACATCTGGCAATTGATTTTCTATTTCTTATAAATATATAATCTTTTGCACTTCTACCTCATCTTATTTTGTGTGAGGATCAAGATGGAATAAAGATGGTTCACTTCATATAATCTCCTTTTTTTAGCTGTTTCTTTTCTCTCTTTATTGCTAGGAAAATCACCTCATTGAAATGATAGTCAGCAAACTAAGCCGTAAAAAACATCACCAGTTTTAGGCTCAAGATACCTTATGATGGAAGGAGATTCATACCATGCATGTATTCTATGTCTTTTTTGAGGACCCATCCTTATACGTTGTGGTGGAGCAATCGGTACATATACCGTACAACCAAAAATTCTGAGATCAAAATTATTTAGTTCTTAACCAAATGCTAGTTATAATGAGGAGTACTCATGATATGCACTTAGTGAAATCACCTAGAAGGGGGGGTGAATAGGTGATATGGCTAATCTAGAAACTAAATGCGGAAGCTAAAACTAATTTGCAACACACTTAATACAACCAACGAGTGTAGCCGAATTCCCCGTGAAGGGCTCTGAACTAACTCCTCTTGATTCCCCTAGATAAGGGTTGAGGTGCTATATGAAACTCTCGTGGTTAAGTATAAGTGAGGCACACACACAACCAAGCATATAAGAATAAGCAATAAGAATCAATGCAAGGCACAACACAAGCATATGAATGATATGGCAATATGAATAATGCAATGCACAAATGTAAAGAGAGAGAGTTTAGAGTCAATGGATCAAACGCAAAGACAAAGATGTGTTTCGAGGTTCGAGCCCCTAGCTCTACGTCCCCGCCTTCACCGAGAAGGATTTCCAATCCACTAACTTGTCCACCAAGGACTCCTACCGAGCGAACCTCCACCGAGGAGGATTTGTACAACAAGGGAGTACCGAACTCCTCTCTCAAACGCCACCTCACAACCGAGGGGTAGGCCCGTAGCCAAACAAGCACAAATCACCTCTACCGAAGAGGGATATAAACACAATCTACCTCTACCGAAGAGGGATACAAACACCAACCAACTCCATCTCACCAAGAGGAAGTAAACAATAACCTCAACCTCTATCGAAGAGGGAGCACCCACAAAGAAGGGTTTTTACAACAAGTGGTTTCTTTCAACCACAAACAACTTCCTTTTTCTCACAAATAAAGATCCTAATAGAATAGGATAGAAGATAGCTCAAGTGTGAAAAAACTAGAGTTCGAAAAACAAAAACTCAAAGAAAACACTTGGGAAAACTCTTTGTAAATGATAGAATTGAAGAATAAAACAAATCTCCCAAATTTCTATTTTCTTTGATTTTCCCAAACCCTAAAACACAAAACCAAATTGGAAGTTTAAAGCCCAAAAACACTTTTGAAAACTTGGAAATAAACTCTGGAAAAACACTATTTTTTCTTACTCAAAAGTCTTGTTAAAACCCAAAGAAGTGGGGCTTAAATAGCCCACCAACAAAAACTAGCCATTGGCTGAAATCTCAGCCAAAAACGGCTGGCTGTCGACCGGCCGGTCGACCGCCAATGGTCGATTTTTCGACCGTTGGAGGGATCCGGTCGACCGCCCGGTCGACCGCCCAAAAACAGAGAGCAAAGCTCTCTGGCCGGTCGACCGGTCGGTCGATCGAGCCCTGTGCCTGGCCAACGTGCACAAGTCTGTGCACGTCTGTCGACCGACCGGTCGACCGGCTCTGGAACACGGTCGACCGTCCCGGTCGACCGCCAGCGCCTGGCAGGCAGCAGTTTGGGTCAGAAAAACTTATTAAAAAATATTCTAATAAATTCCATAAATCTTCTAAAAATCCATAAAAATAGTTTTATCATATTACATAGATATACAAACATGTGATAAATATTTCAAGGCAAATATCAAACATTTTGAACCATTTATGTGTCTTGCAAATATTATCAAAAATCAAAAACTGTATTTTACCAAACTTGGATTTTTCTCAATAGGAAATCTGATTTTTCTTAAAACTCATGAATAGACATATCAAAATAAGTTTGTTTAAGATATGAAGCATGTATGTATATTGAACACATCTAATATACATAAAAACCATTTAAACTTGTTTTGATCTAAACTATTCATGAAAACCAAAATCTATAAAACGTGTGTCTTGTGCACTTGAGCATATCAACTATTCTTATCTTTACACATGGATCTAAACACACTAAACAAGGATACATAAGTCTTCTTGACGATCTTCCATCTTCAAGTCGACTCAATCCAAACCGTGATCCACGAGCTAGACTCCAATGAGTGCAATGTGTGATCTTGATGCTAGGGCTCTGGAATCACCAAGTGAAAGCTTCCAAACTCCTTTGTTGAAGCTAATCACCAACTAATATCTTGATTAATGATCTGAAACTAAAATCACAAGATTATTATAAACATTACTACATGGTTAATCATCATCAAAACTAGAGTGGAAGGCCTCTGGGCCAACAATCTCTCCCTTTTTGATGATGACAAAACTCATGGAGTTATATATGCATGGATTAAAGTTAAGCTTCAAAGAAGCTCCCCCTTAACTCATGCAACACAATAAATAAATAAATATGCAATGAAATCTCATAAACATGAATGCAAATGCACGATGCCAAACAAGCATTGCAAACACAAAACATATATGCATAAACATAAATCCTTTTTCAAAACATGCATATATATACCAAATACTTCTCCCCTTTTTGTCAATCATCAACAAAGGGTCAAAGTAAAAACAAATCAATAAATTCTTCTCCCCCTTTTTTGTTCGAAACAAAGAATGAACTAAGGGGTCAAACAAACAAATCAATATATAGATATATGCGATATATCTTCATGAAGAGGAAGACGCTAAGTTAACTTCCCTACATATATGCATTACATGAAGAAGGGATGACGAGCCCTAATTCACATAACACAAAATATGCAATGCATAAGAAGAGATGTGAAGCTCCCCCTACACACGTGTATCGCATAAAGAAGAGTTGTCAAGCTCCTCAATATAGGATACACACAACATGAATCTATATGTAGAAGAGATGTTAAGCTCTCCTTGCATATAAGCAATATAAATCAAAGCATTTTATGATACCAATAAAAAATATGTCAATGAAGTGCATCTTGATACCAATTAAAATGAAACTATACCAATGGAAAAACAAAAATCTTGATACCAATTGATAAGTAAACAAATATCATATCAATTGTAAATAAACATTCTTGATACCAATTGAAATTAAACATTACAAATTTTGAATTTCTAAACATAAATCTTGATACCAATTAAAATTATTATTCTTTTTTTAATCATTTTCTATCAGAAAGTAAGGGAGTGGAATACAAAACCAATGGTAAACAAAATACCAATTGAAAGATGAAATACAAGTTTTCTCCCCCTTTATGAAATACCAACTAAAACTATGATAAAGCTTGTATATGGATACCAATTGAAAACTAATCAATTGAAACAAAGTTGAAACTCAAGCTTATCCATAAAGCATATATATGTATGAAAAATTAGATACCAATCGAAATTGATACTATTTGAAGTCCAAGCATACATACATAAAAATATATGAGTATAAAAAAATGTCAACATTAATACCAATTGAAAGAATCCAATGATACCAATTGAAACAACAATAATAAGATCAAGTGTATAACTCATATAACCTATCCTCCCAATCATTTCAAGTTTAAAATAATTTTCACTATAAAGCATACATGAGCATGATCGCCCATTCAGTCGCCCGTGGAAGGTAGGGGTTTTCAAAAATAGGTTCGAAAATAGAATATGTTTGAAAATATCTACCATAACGAAGAATACGAACTAGTTAAATGGAAAAAACTTTTAAACTAGTTCGAAATCCTTCAAGCAAGGAATAAAACAAAATATTTTTCATGGAATACATGTAAATCACATGGCACTAAACGCTCAAAATCCATAAAGTCCATACATACTCATGAAAACATAATCATGAGAAACATATAAAATAAAGTGAGTGTACAAGTGTAGTGTGAAATACATAATCATGAAATTTGGCGATAAAGCTCAATATTCCTTAAAACATGAAAACATGAAAAACTAAATTTTTCATTAAGAACAATTTATACTTCAAGGTATATGTATGTCTTGACAACACAAAAAGTATACATACATATCCCTAAACACAATTGAGTCCATATATAAAGATTTGCATGAAAAGCAAATGACTCAAGGAGTATACATGTATATCTTAAAGTTTGTCAAAATAAACATATACATGAAATGAAAACTCATAAAACAAATCCAAATAGGAATACAAGTTTAAAATGCATGAATCATCAAAACTAGACTATATTAGCACATCTAATGGAAACAAATAAGCATTCAAGTACAAACATATATAGATTTATTTGTGACCCACTATATGCACAAGTATATACCTAGTTTTAATAAAAACTAACATTTAAACATATATTCAAAACATGAAGCATCTAAAACAAAATAAAAATCATCATGGTAACCTAAACATGATTACTATGTAAATTTACATGTTATTAGATTCATGATGTACATGATAGTTAAACTATGGTGAGAACACAAAATAATAGTCCATATTACTCATGGGTGTCTCAAATACTATACATGTATGTCAATGGTCTAATAAACATGGCATTAGCATAATAATCAATAAACAACAAAACATGCTAATAATGAATAAAATGAAAAGCATATAAACAATAATTAGGAGTTAGGAATCGTTACCAAAACCTAGAAGGCAACTTTTTTTGTCTCCAAAACATGGTGGTCCTCTCCACCAAACATCCCTTGAAAGTGATGCATTCAAAATGTTTCCTTAAGTACGGAACGCATCCACTCCAAGGTACCGCTACTCTCACGTCATGCGAGAGCCCACACCTACATCAAACACAAGAGGGGTGGTCTTTGGTACCCACATCTTATTGGGTCCATGGGGGTTAGTCCCTTCTCTAACCCAAACAAAATTATTTGCTAAATTTGAAGTATGTAATCTATCATAACAAAATTTAGCAAGGTGGCCCTTACGTCCACAATGTGTACAAGTGTACACATGAGCATACATGTGATGGCGTCCGTGAGGAGCATGTGTATGCCGTGGAGGGTGTACATGAAAAGATGGAACTTGTTTCTTTTGAAACAAAGTTTTCAAACGTATATGGCTCTTGGCACAATGGCTCAAAGTGGAGCCCAAACAATCTACACTCTTCTTTAATAAACAAATATCATCATTAATCCTAGAAGAAGAGGTACATGCAATAGGTATGCTAGGTGAAACTACACTAGCATGGCAAACATGAGAAACAATATCATTTTTTAAAGAATTATTTTTATTTAAACAATTTCTAATTCTTTTGAAATAAAATCAATTTCTCTTTTCAAAGAATCATTTTCTTTTAAAACAAATTCAACTTTTGAAGACAAAACATCATTATTTTTCAAAACATTATCACAATCATTTTTATTTTTCAAAAATTTATTTTCTTTTAGGGCAAGATCAAGTTGAGATTTCAATGAATCCCTCTCATTGAAATATCCTCTTTCTCTTGCAAAACCATGTCAAGTCTAGAAAGCAAATTTTTATTTTCATTGTTAAGGCCTAAACTTTTCTTTTTCAAAATATTATATTTTTCAATTAACTTTTCACACACAATAAAAAGTTCTTCATACAAAGCATGGGCATCAATATTCTCATCACATGAAGAACTAGCATCAAAACTATCTAGTTGAGATTCCGATTGTAACTCAAGGGAGTCATTCCCTTGGACCATGAAGCATTGTGAGTCGGATTCTCCACTAGACTCCTCCGGTTGGATTTGCAATTGAAGCTTGGAGGTGGATGTGGTTGTCAACTTGTTCCACACTGCAATGACAGAATCAAGGTTAGAAACATGCATAAGATATTCTTCGTTAAGTGTGCTTCTAATGGCCTCAAGGGCTTGTGCATTGGCCCCTATATGCTTGCTATCACTAAGGTAGGATTCCTTGGAAATGGCAAGGTGAACCTTATATCCTAGGGCTTGTAGGTAAATAGACATCCTAGTCTTCCAAACAACAATGTTGGAAGGGTCAAACATAGGTGGGGTCATGAAGTCCATGGGTGTGCAAACTAATATATGCAAATGCAAATGCAGATTAGCTAAACCAAGATCTCACTCCTAGGTTGTTAAACCTAAATATCAGGAGCGGAGGCTCTGATACCAATTGAAATCACCTAGAGGGGGGTGAATAGGTGATATGGCTAATCTAGAAACTAAATGCGGAAGCTAAAACTAATTTGCAACACACTTAATACAACCAACGAGTGTAGCCGAATTTCCCGTGAAAGGCTCTGGACTAACTCCTCTTGATTCCCCCAGATAAGGGTTGAGGTGTTCTATGAAGCTCTCGTGGTTAAGTATAAGTGAGGCACACACAAAACCAAGCATATAAGAATAAGCAATATGAATCAATGCAAGGCACAACAAAAGCATATGAATGATATGGCAATATGAATAATGCAATGCACAAATGTAAAGAGAGAGAGTTTAGAGTCAATGGATCAAACGCAAAGACAAAGATGTGTTTTGAGGTTCGAGCCCCTAGCTCTACGTCCCCGCCTTCACCGAGAAGGATTTCCAATCCACTAACTTGTCCACCGAGGACTCCCACTGAGGGAACCTCCACCGAGGAGGATTTGTACAACAAGGGAGTACCGAACTCCTCTCTCAAACACCACCTCACAACCGAGGGGTAGGCCCGTAGCCAAACAACCACAAATCACCTCTACCGAAGAGGGATACAAACACAATCCACCTCTACGGAAGAGGGATACAAACACCAACCAACTCCACCTCACCAAGAGGAAGTAAACAATAACCTCAACCTCTACCGAAGAGGGAGCACCCACAAAGAAGGGTTTTTACAACAAGTGGTTTCTTTCAACCACAAACAACTTCCTTTTTCCCACAAATAAAGATCCTAATAGAATATGATAGAAGATAGCTCAAGTGTGGAAAAACTAGAGTTTGAAAACAAAAACTCAGAGAAAACACTTAGGAAAACTCTTTGAAAATGATAGAATTGAAGAACAAAACAAATCTCCCAAATTTTTATTTTCTTTGATTTTCCTAAACCCTAAAACACAAACCAAATTGGAAGTTTAAAGCCCAAAAACTCTTTTGAAAACTTGAAAATAAACTCTGGAGAAACACTATTTGTTCTTGCTCAAAAGTCTCGTCAAAAACCCAAAGAAGTGGGGCTTAAATAGCCCGCCAACAAAAACTAGCCGTTGACTGAAATCTCAGCCAAAAATGGCTAGCAGTCGACCGGCCGGTCGACTGCCAACAGTTGATTTTTCGACCGTTGGAGGGATCCGGTCGACCGCCCTGTCGACCGCCCAAAAACAGAGAGCAAAGCTCTCTGGCCGGTTGACCGGTTGGTCGACCGAGCCTTGTGCCTGGCCAACGTGCACAAGTCTGTGCACGTCGGTCGACCGACCGGTCGACCGGCTCTGGAACACGGTCGACCGTCCCGGTCGACCGCCAGCGCCTGGCAGGCAACAGTTTGGGTCAGAAAAACTTGTTAAAAAATATTCTAATAAATTCCATAAATCTTCTAAAAATCCATAAAAATAGTTTTATCATATTACATGGATATACAAACATGTGATAAATATTTCAAGACAAATATCAAACATTTTGAACCATTTATGTGTCTTGCAAATATTATCAAAAACCAAAAACTATATTTTACCAAACTTGGGTTTTTCTCAATAGGAAATCTGATTTTTCTTAAAACTCATGAATAGACATATCAAAATAAGTTTGTTTAAGATATGAAGCATGTATGTATATTGAACACATCTAATATACATAAAAACCATTTAAACTTGATCTAAACTATTCATAAAAACCAAAATCCATAAAACGTGTGTGTTGTGCACTTGAGCATATCAACTATTCTTATCTTTACACATGGATCTAAACACACTAAACAAGGATACCTAAGTCTTCTTGACGATCTTCCATCTTCAAGTCGACTCGATCCAAACCGTGATCCACGAGCTAGACTCCAATGAGTGCAATGTATGATCTTGATGCTCGGGCTCTGGAATCACCAAGTGAAAGCTTCCAAACTCCTTTGTTGAAGCTAATCACCAACTAATATTTGATTAATGATCTGAAACTAAAATCACATGATTATTAGTAAACATAACTACATAAGTTAATCATCATCAAAACTAGAGTGGAAGGCCTCTGGGCCAACACTTAGTCTGATGTGAATTTAATATCGCAGCATATAAAATTGCATGGCCCCATATAAAAATAGAAAGCTTTGTTCTCATTATTAATGGTCGAGCAATAAACTGGAGGTACTTAATCAGTGATTCAACCAAACTATTTTGTGCATGTACATGAATAATAGGGTGCTCAACAGCTATCCTAATTGATATACAATAATCATTAAAGGTTTGAAATGTAAACTCACAAGTATTATCAAGTCTAACTTTCTTGATAGTATAATCAGAATATTGTGCTTGTAATCTAATTATTTGAGTAAGAAATCTCATAAATGTCATATTGCGAGTTAATAATTGGCAAACATGTGACCATCTACTAGAGGCATCTATTAATACCATAAAGTATCAAAATAGTCCATATTGTAGGTCAGCAAGAGGGGATGAATAGACGACAAGCTAACCAAATACAAAACTAATGCGTAATTAAAAACTATTTATGCAAACTAAAAATAATAAGTTAACACACAACGTATAATCAAAGAGTGTAGCTGAATTCCTGGTGAAGAGCTCTGGACTATCTCCTCAAAATTCCTCTAGATTAAGAGTTGATGTGCCACTATTGCTCTCTTGGTTGAATAGAAGTGTGAGCAAACAATCCTAAGCATATAACAATTAAGCACAAGGAATATCAAGTAAGTAATATATATAAACAATAAACACATGCAAGATATAAACACAAGTGAGGAGAGAGATGAGCAATCGCAAACACGGGAGATTTGTTTCGAGATTCGAGCACACTTGCTCTACGTCCCCACCTTCAACACTATGAAGGATTTCCACTAAAACGATCATGTAAGATTACTCGGTACCGCAACACCTACAATGAGCTCCCTCAAGAACTCTTGGACCTACAAGTCCCTCACTTTTTCCTGCAAGAACAACACACGCAAGCACACTAGCTTGCCGAGGCTGCACCTCTACAAGGAGTTCCCTCAAGAACTCTACACACCGCGAACCCACAAGTTCGTCTCATTAATTACAAAGATGTAAACTTGGTGATCTCTATGCTTTGATCACCAAAAACACTCTCACAACAAATGATCCCTAGAGGATAAATATAGCAATGAAAAGCTCAAATTTATGTCAGAAAATAAGGTAGATTGAGTGGTGAAAACTCAAGAAATCTCTTTCGAAAAAACTCCTAAAAACTCTCCTTTTGATATGAAAGTTTTAGTACAAAAATAAGTAGAGAAAAACCCTAAGAGAGATAGGAAAAACTGGCTCTAAAACTTCTTCAAAATCTTGTACAAAACTAGCCAAAACAGCCCTCTTTGAAAGAGCTACAAAAGTAGACGTTACAAATCCCCAGGCCAGATGACCTGTCGGTCGACTAGCTGGTCGAACGGCCAACAGTCATATTATGAACGTTGGGGTTGCCGGTCGACCGGGCAGTCGACCGCACCCAGGTCTTTACCTATCGGTTGACCGTCGGTCGGCCGAGGCAAGAACCAGAGAGCTTTGCTATCTGGCCGGTCGACCGCTCGGTCGACTTGGGCCAGATCCAGAGAGTAAACTCTCTGGATCAGTTGACCGCCCGATCGACCGGCCCTCAAGCCAGGGCTTGTGCACGTTTCTGTGCACATCAGTCGACCGCTCGCTCGACCGACTTCTGGTTTGATCGACCGGTCGGTCGACCGCCAAAAGCCATGTCAAGGTTAATTAGGGATTAAGACTCGGCCTTTTAAAATCCTATACAATATAATAAAATCACATAAAATCCAAAAAAATTAGTTCATTGAAAAACTTTGAAATCCAAATATGTGTGATAAAAAATATACACATATTACAAATAAGTTGAACTACTTTTGTGATATAGAAATTCAGCTTTAAACAAAAACCAGTATTTTCAAAATTAAAATTTGAAATGAAAACCGATTTTTTCAAAACTTATTCAAATATAAAAATATGATATTAAAACTCATATGAAGCATAATGTGTATAGATATGATCCAATATACATATAAGATGAAATATCTATGTTTTTGACAATAAGCTATAAAATAAGTTTTGATAAATACAAAACTTAAACACACGATATAGAAACATCAAATAAGTTTTTCTAAACCTTTGAATCATCAATGTGTATGGATGAAATCCAGATCACATATAAAACATGTAAACATATTTTGATGAACTCTATTCATGAAACATAAAGATATCTTCTTTGAAGCTCAAAATCAAAACGATATTTTATAAAATCAAAGCTATTCGTATGAAAACACATATAATTTTTTTTTGTGTGTATGAGCTTGAGCAATTCACAACTAATCTATTATTTACATTTTATCTAAAACACAAAATCTTAATACTGACAAACATAGACTCAAGTCTTGAAAATCTTCTCTAGAAAATCTTCTTCTCCATCTTGATTTGGTCCAAACCTTGATCAAAAGAGCTAAATTTCTCTTGAGTACTTGATGCGATCTTGATGCGCGAGCTCTTGAATCAATATGTGCTAGCTTCAAAACTGGACTTTGAATCTTTCGTTGAAGCTAAATACCGACTAAAATCTTGATTAAATATCTGAAACTAAATAGACACAAGAACATTAGTAATATAACTACATGAGTTAATCATCATCAAAACTAGAGTGAAGGGCTTTTGGGCCAACAATCTCCCCCATTTTGATGATGACAGAACTCATGGAGTTATATATGCATGGATTAAAGATAAGCTTCATAGAAGTTCGCACTTAACTTATGTATAACATAAACAATAAGGATATTCAATAAAAGCTCATAAACTAAATAAATATATATGCATAAACAATAAATATTTAACATGCATATAAACTCTAAATTCTTCTCCCCCTTTTTGTCAATTCATTAACAAAGGGGCGAAGACAAACAAATAATAAAGATGTATATGCGATGTACATTCATGAAAAGGAGAGATGTTAAGTTAGTTCCCCCTGCATACATGCATTACATAGAGAAGAGATGACTAGACCCTAACCCATATAAAGCATAATATACAATATATAAGTGGAGATGTTAAATTTCTCCTACATACATGTACCTCATAAAGATGAGAGGTCAAGCTTCTCAATATGTAAGGTAACTCAACATGAACCTATGTATAGAGGAGATATTAAGCTCCTCTTGCATATAAGGAATATATATCAAACAAATTTTGAAAAATTTTGAGATCACTTTTAAATAAATTTGGAAATTTCTTAAAGGCAACAAAATACATTTTGATACCAATTTAAATCAAATTGTAGTTGACAAAATAAATGTTGGTACACTTATAGATAAATAAAATTATTAATATACCAATATTAAATTTTGATACCAATTGAATGTGAAATTGATACCAATTGTAAAATAAACACAATCTAAATCACATATTTGTATGTATGAAAATGAAAATACCACTTGAAATTTAAGGCATATATATATAAGAAAACAAATATGAGTATACAAAAATAAAATAATATGAAGATCATATGTATAACTCATACCTACCACCCTATTCATGCACATGTTAAAAGAAATTTTCAATAAGGCACACAAGGCATGGTCGCTCATCCAACCTCCCTTCAAAGGTAGGGGTTTTCAAAAATGTGATTTGAAAATATTTTAACATAGTTGGAAAAACACTACTATATTGAAGAATAATGAAACTAGTTTTAAAATAATTTTAAAAACTAGTACGAAATCCTTCAAGTGAGAAATAAAAATATGAATATATCTCATGATAACATGCTAAATACACAATAATTGATACTCAAATTCATAAGGCTCAAAAATGATCTCATGAAAACAAAGTCATGAGTAAACAAAAAAATGTGAGTGTATAAGAATCATGGGAGTAACACATTCATCAAGATAGGACAATAAAGCTCAAATCATCAAAACATATGAAAATTATAAAAATTTATTTTTCATCAAACTAAAATTTTCATCAAAATTAACAAGCTTCAAGGTATATGTATGTTTTGTCGAAACTTAAAAGTATACATACATATCCCAAACGTAAATGAATCCATAATAGAATTTTGCATGAAGGCATGTGACTCAAGATATGCATGTATATCTATTAGTTTTAACAAAAATAACATATACTTGAAGCTAAACATGTACAAAAATAGGAAAAATAAGTATAAATGAAAGAATCATCGAAACTAGGTTGTACATGTACATGCAATGAGTACAAATGAGTAATGAAGCACAAGCACATAATAATCAAGTGTAGGTATAAACACAAGTTTTAACGAAAACTATATCTAAACACGTAATCACCACATGAAACATAACAAACATGAACATTACGCTAAATGCACGTGTTTTAGACCTAGTATATACATAGTAGTTAAACTAGAGTGAGAACACAAAAGTATGAATTTATATAAACATGCATGTATCTCAAAGACTATCTATGTATATTACATATCTAATAACATTGCATTTAACATAATGAACATTAAAACCACAACATGCCAAAAAAATCATCAATGTAAAAGCATGTAAACTAAAATAGGAGTTTAGAGATAGTTACTAAACTATATGAACTATTCTCTAAGTCTCCAAACCATGATGATTCTTCCACCAAACTTTCTTGATAGCAATGCATCATTTAGGTATGTCTATCTAACTTCACATGCATCCACCACCAAGGCACCACTACTCTCATGTCATGTGAGAGCCCATACCTACATCAAGACAAGAAGCGAAAATTTTGGTACCCATATCTTTTTGGGTCCATGAGGGTTAGAAGCAATAGGAACCTAAATATTTTCATTTGCAAAATTTAATAAATTTATTCTATCAAAATAAAATTTTGCTAAATGTTTTTGCAGGCGCAATGTATACATTTGTACATTCTAGTATATATGTGATTGTGATGTGTATAAGTATGGTATGCATGAGATATATGCGGTGGGGTATGTGCGTGAACATGTGAAACTTATTTCTTGTAAAATATAGATTCCAATTTATTGTGATTAAATGCACATTGGCTCAAAGTGGAGCCCAAACAATCAATTTTCTTTTTCAAAACATAAATCTCATTTTTATCAATAGGAGGTGTAACATATTAGCATGAGAAACATGGCAGAATCAACATTATTTTTCTTTTAGAAATTTTTTATTTTTCTTTCAAATAATTTTTTTTCAAATAGTCTTTTTCCTTTAAACCAAATTCCTTTTGTTTTTTCCACCAAAATAATTTTATTCTTCAAACATTCATTTTCTTTTGAAATAATTTCGAATTCATTTTTAAAAGAGTCTTTTTCTTTTAAAATAGAATTATTTTATTTTTTATCTTTTGTTTTTCATTTTAAGCAAATCATATTTATCAAGAAGTTGTTGATAAAATAAAGCAAGCTTATTATATGGCATGTCAACATCTTCATCAAGCTCAGATTCGGAGTTCACCTCAAGGGGTCATCCCATTGGACCATGTAGCACATGTTGGAAGCATCACTTCCATCCTCCGAATCACTCTCTTTTTTATTTGGCATTTGTTCCCCAAAAGAGCAAAGAGTGTTCCAAACTATAAAAGCCGATTCAATGTTAGATACCCAAGATAAACAATCATTTAGGGTACTCTTTATAGCATGGATGTCTTTTGTATTAGCCTCAAGATATTTGCCATTAATAAAATATGAATCTTAAATAAGCAAATAGACATGAATTCCTAAGGCCTTAAGATACATAGACATCTCAACTATCCAATTTTGGAAGTCAATAATGTCAAACAAGGGAGGTGTCATGAAATTCATGCGTTTGTAAAAAAAAATATTGTGATTAGCTAAAATAGGATCTTTAACTTAAGGTTGTTAGACCCAAATCAAGAGCACCAAGTTCTGATACTAATTGTAGGTCACCTAGAGGGGGTGAATAGATGACAAGCTAATCAAATGTAAAACTAATACAAAATTAAAAACTATTTATGTAAAGTAAAAATAATAAGCTAACACACAACGTATAACTAAAGAGTGTAGCTAAAATTTCAGTGAATGGCTCTAGATTATCTCCTCAAAATTCTTCTAGATTAAGAGTTGAGGTGCCACAATGACTCTCTTGGTTGAATAAAAGTATGAGCAAACAATCCCACGCATATATCAATTAAGCACAAGGAATATCAAGTAAGTAATAGATATAAACATAAACGCATGCAAGATATAAACATAAGTGAGAGAGAGAGAGAGATGAGCAATCGTAAACACGGGAGATTTGTTTCGAGATTCGAGCATACTTGCTCTACGTCCCCGCCTTCAACACTATGAAGGATTTCCACGAAAACAATCCCGCTAGATCACTAGATGCCGCCACACCTACAATAAGCCCCCTCAAGAACTCTTGGACCCGTAAGTCCCTCACTTGTTCTCGCAAGAACAACATATGCAAGCACACTAGCTTACCGAGGCTGCACCTTTACAATGAGTTCCCTCAAGAACTCTACACACCACGAACCTACAAGTTTGCCTCCTTAATTACAAAGATGTAAACTTGGTGATCTCTGTACTTTGATCACCAAAAACATTCTCACAATAAATGATTCCTAAAGGATAAATATAGCAATAGAAAGCTCAAATTTGTGTGAGAAAACAAGATAGATTGAGTGGTGGAAAACTCAAGAAATCTCTTTTAAAAAAACACTTAAAAACTTTCCTTTTATATGTAAGTTTTAGCGCAAAAACAAGTGGAGAAAAACCGTAAGAGAGATGGAAAAAACTGGCTCTAAAACTTCTCCAAAATCTTGTATAAAACTAACCAAAATAACCTCCTTTTATAGAGCTACAAAATTAGCCGTTGGGCAAATCCCAATGCCAGATGACCTATCGGTCGAGCAGCCAACGGTCATATTTATGACCGTTGGGGTTGCCGGTCGACCGGGCGGTCGACGCACCCAGGTCTTGACCTGTCGGTCGACCGAGGCAATACCAGAGAGCAAAGCTCTCTGGCCGGTCGATCGCTCGATCGACCGGGGCCAGATCCAGAAAGTAAACTCTCTAGATCGATTGGCTGCCCAATCGATTGGCCCTCAAGTCAGGGCTTGTGTATATTTCTGTGCACATCAGTCGACCGCTCGGTCGACCGACTTCTGATCCGGTCGACCGCCAGAAGCCCAAGTCAGGGTTAATTAGGGATTAAAATTTGGTCTTTTAAAATCCTATAAAATCCTATAAAATCACATAAAATCCACAAAAAATCAGTTCATTAAAATACTTTGAAATTCAAATATGTGTGATCAAAAATCAACATATATTACAAATAAGTTAAACTATTTTTGTGATATAGAAATTCAGCTTTAAACAAAACCGGTATTTTTCAAAAATCAACTTTGAAATGAAAAAAATCGATTTTTTCAAAACTTTTTCAAATACAAAACACGATATTAAACTTATATGAAGCATAGTGTGTATGGATATGATCCAATACACATATAAGATGAAATATCTATGTTTTTAATAATAAGCTCTAAAATAAGTTTTGATAAATACAATACTTAAACACATGACATAGAAACATCAAATAAGTTTTCTAAACATTTGAACCATTAATGTATATGGATGAAATCCAAAACATATATAAAACATATAAACTTGTTTTGATGAACTCTATTCATGAAACATAAAGATATCTTCTGTTAGCCCAAAGGCCATTACTCTAGTTTTTGATGATGATTAACTCATGTAGTTATAGTACTAATGATCTTGTGCTTATATAGTTTCAGATTTACTATCAAGATCTTAGTAAGGGCTTAGCCCTAACAAAGGAGTTTTGGAGCTAACACATGATGATTCAAGAGCTCGCGCATCAAGATCGCATCTAGCACTCGGTTGAAGTCAAGCTCTTTGGATCATGTTGGATCGAGTCCGCTTGGAGAAGAAGTTCTACAAGAAGACTTCGGTTTGTTTAATTTTAGTTTGTTTTTTAGATCTTATGCAAGATAGACTAGTGTTGATATGCTCAAGTTCACACACACACACACACAAGTTCAATACGTTTGGTTTTTGGTTTAACCGGTTTTGGATTTCAAATATACATATCTATGGTTTTCATGAATAGATAGAGTCAAAACAAGTTTACATGGTTTAATGTATATTCAATTTCATCTATATACATCTATGCTCACATATGTAGAAAAACTTATTTTGATGATTCTATATCATATGTTTAGAGTTTTTGTAATTAACAAAACTTATTTTGGTTTTCATGTGTAAAACATAGATATATCTCTTATATGTGTATTGGATTCTATCCATACACTCTATGCTTAAAAAGAGTTTAAATATCTTGTTTTTGTATTTATACAAGTTTGAGAAAAATTGAATTTCTATTTCAAAGTTTGGTTTTTTAAAAAATATCGATTTTGTGTTAAAGCTTAATTTTTATATCACAAAAATAGTTCAAATAGTTTGTAATATGTGTTGATTTTTGATCACGCATATTTGTTCTTCAAAATTTTATAAGAATGTATTTTTGTGAAATTTATGAGAATTTATGAGATTTTATAGAAGTTAAAAGATAAGTTTTCAATCCTTAAAAGCCTGTTTCTGAGCCTAATGGCGGTCGACTGGACCAGAACTCGGTCGACCGGTCGGTAGACCGAGTGCACAAGAACGTGCACAAGGCCAGCCTATAAGGTCGGTCACCGTCGACCGTAACTATCCAACTCTCGGGTAGTGCTGGTCGACCGGGCGGTCGACCGACAGGCTGAGTGCCTTTAGTCTCGGTCGACCGGTGGCTCAACGGTCAGAAATATGACCGTTGGCGGGTCGACCGAAAGGTCAAAAATGACCTTTTCTGACTGCTAACGGCTATATTCTTGTGGGCCTATATAAAGGGGTTCTCTTGGGCTATTTTCAATAAGATTTCTAGAGAGTTTTTCTTCCCATCTTTCAAGTATTTTATAGCAAGTTTTAAAAGAGTTTATGAGCCAAAAAGTTTTATTCTTTATTTATTTTTAAAGTGTTGGAAAAATCAAAGAAAAGAGAGTCTTTGAAAAATTGGTTTTGATCTTTCTTTACAAATCTATTTGGTATTTTTTTCGAAGTTTTTTCTTTGTTATTTTCTTTTCCTAACATTTTGTTCTCTCACACTTGAGCTATCATCCCTAATCCTATCTATAGGATCTTATTTTTATAAGAAAATTGTTTGTGATCTATTGTGATCACCAAGTGTTTTGTGGTCTATTGTGATCACGAAGATTGTAATCTTTCTTTGCTTTGACTTTGTGCCTATCCCTCTTATGTAGAGGTGATTGTGGTTGAGTTTTAGCTTTGTGCCTTGTCCCTCTTGTGTAGAGGTGATTGTGGTTTGGTTTTGTGTCTATCCCTCTTTTGTAGAAGTGATTGTATTTGAGTTTTGGCTTTGTGCCTTATCCCTCTTGTGTATTATGGTTTGATTTTATGTCTATCCCTCTTATGTAGGGGAGAGGAGTAGTGTACTCGAAGTGTAGAATTATAATTCCTAGGTGGAGGTTCTTTTGTGGAAGGTCCTATGTGGACATAGTGAAAATCCTTCTATGTGAAGTGGGGACGTAGAGTAGTAGCTCGAATCGAAACATATTTTGTTGTTTGCGTTTGATCCACTTTCTCTAAACTCTATCTCTCTTATATCTTGCGTTGCTTTATATTACACATATTCATATGCTAGATATAGTTTGTGTGTGCCCATACTTGTGTTAAACCAAGAGAGCTTCATATAGCACCTCAACTCTTAATTTAGAGGAATCTCAAGGAGATAGTCCAGAGCCCTTCACCGGGAATTCGGCTACACTCTTTGGTTACACATAGTATCTTGCAATTGAGTTTTTCATTTCGCATTATTTGCTTTAGATTAGCCAGTACACCTATTCACCCCCGCTAGGTGTATTTCATCTTCTTTAAAGCTCAAAATCAAAACAGTATTTTCTAAAATTGAAACTATTCTTATGAGAATACATAAATTTTGTGTGTGTATATGAGCTTGAGCAATCCATAACTAATCTATTATTACATTTTATTTAAAATACAAAATCTTAACACATACAAACATAGACTCAAGTCTTGAAAATCTTCTTTAGAAAATCTTCTTCTTCATTGGTCCGAACCTTAACCTAAAGAGCTAGACTCCTCTTAAGTACTTGATGCGATTTTGATACGCGAGCTCTTGAATCAACACGTGCTAGCTTCAAAACTAGACTTCGAATCTTTCGTTGAAGCTAAACACCAACTAAGATCTTGATTAAATATCTAAAACTAAATAAACACAATCATTAGTACTATAACTACATGAGTTAATCATCATCAAAACTAAAGTGAAAGACCTTTAGGCTAACACACATAGTGGGTGAATAGGCCCACATATATCACATTGAATACGTTCAAAAAATTTAAGTGATTCAATTTTTATTTTAGGTGGTGATGGCCTCATGAATTATTTCCCAAGAGAACAAGCCTCACATGAAATTATACTGGTTTGAAGGATCTTTTGGCCATTTAAGGTATGCCCATGTGAATTCTCAATAATCTTCGCATCATTATTATACGAGGATGACCTAAACGGTTAAGCCACAAAGTTAATATCCGTGTATCTTCTTTAACTACTATATGTGACTCAATCACACACACACACACACACACATTATATATATATATATATATATATATATATATATATATATATATATATATATATATATATATATATATATATATATATATATATATATATATATATATATATATATATATGTAATGCCATTATGAGAAAAACTTTGATAGTTTTTCTAATATGTACTTCTTTCCTGATATATAAGTAGTAAGACATATATACTTCATATTTTCTTCGTATCATATCCATGAAGATATATGTCATTAAAACTTAACAAATTTTTTTGGACATTGGTGAAAATGAAACATCTTTTATGAAAAACTTTATTTCATTTGGCAATATGAAGTTGGCTTTATCTATTCCTTCAAGTAAGTCTACAAGACCTGTTATTGTACTGATAATTGTCTTTGTTGGTTTTATATCAGAGAAATACCTCTTATAATTTAGAATAGTATGTGTTATACCACTATTTGGTATGCAAATATCACCAGTATTGAATTTGGCTCCACTATTAGTATAATCCATATTAAGCTTAATGCAAAAATAAATCATTTAGTGAGAATAAAATTACAAAGATATAATTATAAATGAAATATGACATTCGCAGATAATTTAACAAATATAAATATCAAAATGATGGCAATACATTCGTATATCTAGTTATCATCAGTATCCATAGAATCATGATGAGTTGAAGGATCAACAAAATTATAAGTAAAATTTTAAGTATCAAAATGAGTTGAATCATTTATAGGATCATCATGTTCAGTGAAATTTGCTTTCTTTTCTTCCCTTTTAAGGATGCCTTGTAAAGCTTACAAATATGCTCTAGTGTTCGACAGACTCGAGTCAGTGCCCTTTGAAACCATATTTATAGCAGGAATCTTCAGGATTTTGGAGAGAACTTTCACGAACATCTTTTTATCTTTTCATATGATGCTTCTTGTGGGTCGCATTATTTTGTGAAGGGTTATAATAACCACTTCAACTGCGTCCATGACAACGACCACGTCCACTTCAACTGCGTCCAGACCACGACCACGTCCATGACAACGATCATAATTATATCATCGTCCATAATTTTTAAAAAATACAGCATTTGCTTCTTGAAATGCTACTGAACTAGTAGGATGAGACTGATGATTCTTTATCAAAAGTTCATTATTCTTCTCTGCCCCAAGAAGAGATGAAATTAGTTCCGAATATTTTTTAAAACTATGCAGCTAATATTGCTGTTGCACTGTTATATTAGATACTGAATTGTCAAGTAAGTTTTTTCTAACATTTTTTTATCTGTGATATCCATCCCATAAATTGCAATTGAGATACTATTCTAAACATTGCAAAGTTATAATCACTGACTTTCTTGAAGTCTTGAAAATGCAAAGCGTTCTATTCATCACGTGACATGAAGCATCACTTTCTTTTGATGATCAAATCTTTCTTTGAGATTTTTTCAAAGGATACTTGGGTCTTTTACTGTGAGATATTCACATTTTAAGCACTCATTAAGATGTCTACATATAAAGATCGTCGCTTTTGTCTTATCTTGCGATGACATAGAATTCATCTCTTTATTGTCTCAGTGAGACTCATTGATTTGAGATGCATTTCTATGTTAATGACACAAGACATATAACTCCTTCCCGTGATATCAAGTGGAATAAACTCAACTTTTGCAAAGTTTGACATGGTGATAACTATAACAAAATACACAGATGATTAATTATAATATTTTTATTTCACAACAAAATAGTAAAACTTACATCTCAATCATAATAGCGATAAATAAAAGAAGAAAGACGAATATTAAAAGTAAAAGGTTCAGTTTAAAATCACTTAGAGATATATCTTTAACAAAAGGGATAATAATAATGATGATGATGACGACAATAATAAACTTCAAAAATTGACTAAGCATCTTGTGAAAATTTTAACTGAAAAGCTTGTGGAGATGATGAAGCAATTCGATAATGAAGGGAGATTGAGAAGTGAGTTTTGAGGTTTAAAATTCACCAATTGATAGAGTAAAAACTAGCCATTCATAGCCGTTATATAACTGTTAGAGGAGAGAGAAAAGCAATTTGGATTTAATATAATTAAATGCTATAATAAAGAAGATGGTGAAATAAATGCATAATAGTACACATATTTGTGAGGTATAATATAGGCACGCCACTCTATTTAGTCGGTATTTATACAAACATAATCAATGAAGCAATAAATATTGAAATAGATATTGACGCTACTCGATAAATCTTTCAGTGGGTATTTGTACAGATATGAATAGCAAATATATTAATATATAATATTGGTAGCTTGGGGTTTATTCCACTCAAGTTTCAATAGAGAGGTTAGTAAAGAAAATAATAGAAAATATTATTAGCTTTTCATAATCAAATTACATTACTATAAATAAGTAACAAAGCCTCCTTTAATATATAGTAATGGTGTTATAAGAGTATAATGAATATAATAATTTAATTTTTCGTAATCACATCACATTACTATAAATAGGTGGCAGAGCCTCCGGTTATATATGGTAGTAATGTTATACAAGTATTATGAGTAGAATAACTTGTTATTTTTACCTTAAGTTAGAGGTAGAGGCTGAGCCTTGTGACATAATTTTTTCTTGAGCTTATGGAGGTAGAGGCTAGTGACAGGACTTTTACCTTGATCTAGTGGAGATAGAGGCTTGTGATAAAATTTTTCCCTGAGCTGATGGAGGTAGAGGCCGGTGACAGAATTAGAACGCTCGTGCTGATAACGCATTATAAAACCCGAGAAAGTATAACACTGAGACAGAGAATTCTAGAGAGAATGGAGGAGAAATTCTTATTGATTTAAAAAGTGCACATTGAAATGAATCAGGAAGGGCCTATTTATAGATAAACTTTGAGTTACTATGTAGTCAATAGTAACGACATTTATTATGGCAGTTGATAAGTGGAAGATGGTTAAATGCTTTTAGTGGATAACCAATTTCTTTGACTATCACAACAAAAATAGACATTTGGATCTAGATGAAAAAATAGATGAGAGATAAAGAGAGAGAGAGAGAGAGAGGAGGATATTATTAGATAGAGACTAGAAAGAGATCACAAAAAAATTCGAGGGGATTTCATTTCTGCCACCTATGTCAAACCATAAATAGGGAAAAAACTCACCCATAAAATTTAATTCGCTTCAGCTAGCTCTTTTTTTAAAAAAAGAGTGTGCACTCACATGTTAAATACTGGGGGTCACACGCGAATGTGTCAAGCGCAGAAGCGCAGTTGAGCACATTTTAGAATAGTGAAAAAGACTTAAATGTCCTCTGTAGTATTAAGTTGAGGACTGCGACTATGATTGCAGTCCTCACAAAAATGCCTTATTTCAAGTCTTTATTAGGACCGTGATCTGATCATTGTTGACACTTAAAAAAGACAAGATTCTCATTGTCCGAACGATGTCTAAACTTGTTGACATTTACAAAAGACAAGGGACAGACGAGCTGAAGACCATTTTTCACCCACCTCCAAGGGACAAGGAAGCGATGGACTCCACTGATCCAGCAAGCAGAACAGTGAACCCGGATTGTTTCTAACAGACCTCAGCAGGTCTAAAATGCTAGCATTTAGCATTACATTAGCCCAAGAGATAGCCTCGCTTGAGAGGCTAACATCATCCAGAGCACCGCCAGGAAGCTAACTGATAGCTTCACCGAAAACCCTCTTTTCGGACTTCGCCGAAGACCCTCTTTTCGGACTTCGCCAGGAATTGCCTCTAGCTCCGCTATGAGCCTCAAAGCGGGCAGGCTCCGCCATCAGCCTGCTATGGTCAACCTTTGACCAATCAAATCTCCTGATGAGATCGGATTCAATCTAATCAAATCCAATCAGGATTCAAATATGGCAGGTGATTGCCACAATCTCTTGACTCTCTTGAAACGAGTAAGTGGATCAAGGAGAATCAATCAACGATATGGAAAGGATCATAACATATCGGAAAGATCAACCGATTTGCTGCCATTTCTAGCTCCGCGGAAGCTATTATAGCCTCGCAGCAAGGCTACTTTCCAGATTCAAACAGATTCGGTTCAATCTGTTTCTATATCTTCAAAGGGGACGATTATACCCTTACTTTCCCTATAAATAGCCCGTCAGGGGCACAAGGGAGAGGCATCGGATTGCAGAGGAAGGAGCCATCAATTGCCTTCTGATCGCAAGAATCGATCAATTAGCTTCTTCGACTGAGGCTTCTTCATAACGCACCGTGCGTTCTCGAATTCAGAGACCTTTTAGAGAATTGCTTTCTCTATCCAGGGTGTTGATACCCTAACATCGTCCTTCTTCTCAAGGAATCTCCGGAACCAGGCGAGAAGGAATTCCTTATCGAAGGCGATTTTGAGAAGCAGCAAGAGGGTTTACCAATCCTCTATTCTCTGATTCCCGGAACCAGGCGAGAAGGGAATCTCATCGCTCGCATCGTCAAAGGACAAAGTGGTCGCGCGCTGACCAGACTCCTATCGGCACACTTCTCCAGAATCTCTGAGGGATCTACTTGTAATCTTTTTAGAATACTTGTAATTTAGCTCCTCAAACTCTTTTTTGTAAGTTTTTCCCTTTGCAACATAATGGAAAACAAGATGGCGACTCCGCTGGGGAATGTATTCTCCTCTGCTGAGAATCAAGTGTCGCAATGCGACGAACAGACCTTCGGGTCTATCTCTGAATTCAGAAAAGCCGGTGCAGCCAGATCTTCTCTGGCTAAATCTTCAGCAAAGTCTCTGCGGAGACGGAAAAGGTTCTCTACAAACCTGCCGCGGTCCTCTGGCGCAACAAGGAACATGTCCGCAGCCCAGATCCTGCACTTTTGAGAACCTGGTTATCCAAATTGATCAAAGAAGATTTGAAGAAGTCCTCTCTGGGGGTGGCTTGATGCTTCGAGCACGGAAGCACAAGAAGGTCTTCATGGCCAAGGTTTCAGATCAGAAACCAGAGGCAGAATTTCGCCAACCCCCACAGCCCCGCTTGTGGCTATTCAGGTTCCTTGCGAACCTATACATCCTCTGTCAAAGCGGATATGGAAGCCTAAACAGAAGTCCTCTGCTGAAGCTTCAGGCGTAGCCTCGCCAAAGCCGCGCCCCTCTTATGAAGAAAAGGCAAGATGCCCGCCTGTACCAACAATGCTGCCAACCATAAGTCAAGACGGCAATCATACCGTCTCCTAGTGCAGCAATGCCTACCGCTAGCCTTGTCCTCACAAGCAAGGCTATTGTACCTCGGCGTACTCATCGGGTTTACAGCCGCGAGGCTAGAACCAAAGCACTATTCGGTGCTAATCCTTTCCGCAGGACTAAGGGGAACGATGCGTTGTCCCATATACCAGATTATTCAGGCCCCTACAGGGCCGACCTGCGAGGATTCTTGGCGACAAGCGGAGATTAAAGCATTTCCAGATTACTTCCTCCTGTTGTCGACGAAGTGATGCCAGTTCGTGATGGTCCATTCTATGCAGTGTCGGTTACGACCGACCCTTGCCACCTCCCATATCGGCGATCAGTCTTTGATCGACTGTCTGCGCGCATCCCGATGAGGCATCCCAAAAGGAGCGGGCCACCGGATCCAGCCTCTGCATCCGTCAACATGACCGGAAGGGGGCGAGAGCCGCGCGGAAGAAGTCAAGCCTCTGACGACACCCCTTCGGCTCCCCAGATCCGGACTACTGCCCAGGCTTAGCTGAAGTCTTGGTGCATGAAGAAGGTGTTTTCCGAAAAACACCAGATCCAGGGTAGCGATATACCCTATAATTATGAACAGCCTTCTTCCTCAAGGGCCCTGATCCCGCCACAATCCGGACGATCACCCAATCGTCTGACGGAGAAGATGGAGACAGCGGGTATGCTTCTTCAGCAACAGTCAGTCCGTGGCGAACGGACAAAGCATCGGTTAATATGGCCGATAACGCCAATGACGACCTTCGTCGGCGTTTGGAGGCTCAGGAGCAGACCTCTAGAACTCAGCAAGAGGCCCTGGACAATATTCAACAGATGCTCGCTCAGCTCCTCAGCAACCGGAATGATGATCCCGGAAGTAATCATGACGAGGAGGGGCATCTCAGCAATGATCCGCCCAAGACGGAGAAATCTAAGGGAGGCTCTTCCCTGGATGCCGAAGTCCTTAAAGGCCTTCAAGCTCAAATTTCATCCCTGGCTCAAAAGGATGAATTGAAGAAAGTGGGGGTAGTCCGTCCTACCCACTGGAATGGGATTCGGTGTCATATCCGCCAAAGTTCAAACCACCAACGTTGCACACGTATGATGGTAAGAGCTCGCCCAATCAGCACATCTACTATTTCCGGTCTCAGACCGGTAATGTTCTAAACACGACGCCATCATGGCTAGGTGTTCATCGGCACCCTAAAGGGGTAGCATTCGACTGGTTCCGAAGCCTTCCTCAGGGCTCTATCAATTCCTGGGTCGACCTGGAACCCG
>JAVJIF010002107.1:0-148471 GCA_038442645.1 Agave tequilana | reverse complement strand
TGAAAAACACCTAGAGGGGGGGTGAATAGGTGTAATTGCTAATCTAATGATCTTTTTGAACTAAGTATGATGAATGATGCAACGATCTCTCAAAAACAAGACTAAGAGCCGAATACCCCTTGCGAGGTTCTGAACTCCTTTCTCCCAATTCCCCTAGATATGGGTTAGAGGTGCGCAATGCAACCTTGTTGTATTGAGATATGATCGATCAAGGCAAAGTATGATAATGAGAAATGAGATGCACACAATATATCATAAGAATTACAAGCTTGAATTAAAAGCACAAGGAAGATACAAGATCACAAGTAAGTAATAAGGAGCAATAAAGTATTAGAGGAATTTAAAGCAAGAATTGGACGCAAAGGCAATCGCAAACACAAATATTTGTTTCGAGGTTCGAGCCACCGCTCTACTCCCCGCCTTCACCTCCGTGAAGGGTTTCCACTATCCACTGAGGACGCCTTTACAATTTGGTCTACCGAAGACCGAGCACCGAGCTCCACCGAGTACAAAGGACCTCTACCGAAGAGGTTGCTCCACAAGGAAAGGATTACAAGAACAAAGTGATCACAACAAGATCACTACACTTTTTCTTAAACTCTTTCAAACACTCTCACTTCTATTACAACTTCACTATAGAATGAGTATAGGATTTTTGGCTCTATGAAGTGTGGTGAGAAAACTTCAGTTGTAGAGTGATATAGACAATCAAACACAACTGAAAAACAAACTTTAAAAGAATTGGAATGAAGGCTTTAAACTCTTTTCTTTTCTCTTTTGAAAACAACACAAACTTGAGGATTTTTCTTGATACCATGCAAGAGAGACTTCTCCTCTATTTATAGGGTTAAAAATAGGTTAAAAACAATTTCTTTACACCTAATTTGACCTACAAAAGCTCCCCAACAACTCTCTAAAAATCTGTTAAAGCAGAAAAAAGAAACAGATTTTCAGAATTGCCCAAAGAGGAAAGAGCCGTTGGATTGTTGCAGGCCTGGCGGTCGACCGGTCCGGTCGACCGCCAGCCCAGCTGCAAAGAGCCGTTGGCTCTCGGTCGACCGGTCCGGTCGACCGTCCCAAAAGAGGAAACACAGTTTCCTTCTTCCGGTCGACCGGTTCCGGTCGACTCAGAAAACCAGAGAGCAGTGTGCTCTTGGTCGGTCGACCGGCGGTTGACCGACGGACGTGCACAGACGTGCACGTCCAGGCTATGGCGCCGTCGACTGGGCCGGTCGGCCGGTCAGCCTGAAATGGGAAAAACTGCAGGATTTTGAACTTGAAAAAATTTGAAAAATTGTTTTAGGTTTAAACAAACTAGAGTGACATGTTAGTAGGAGTATGTATACATGATCTAGACAAGATATTTATTTTATAACACTTAGGTTCATGTAAATCTCTACTAAGGCATGAAACCAAATTTTGAAAATGAAAACAAGACCAAATTTTATCAAAACCAAATTTTGTGTGTGTGTGTGTATCCTAGAGCCAAATAACCAAGACTCAAACTTTAACATTCTATTCTTACAATGATTCTAAGGACTTCAAGATCTTCAATAGGCTTCTTCATATGATCTTCAACACTTGTTCCTTGAGCCCAATTGGAGTTGACTTGAGTCCAAATCCTTGTATTTGTGAGAGAAGACTTCTAGAATGAATAGAAGCCTGAAACACACTTAAACAACAAATATTATTAGTACAATAACTAATATGTTTTGTAATCATCAAATACACTAATCATGGGTGATTGTAACCTTGGGCCAACAATCTCCCCCTTTTTGATGATGACAAAACATATAAGTTATTTAAACAAATAAAGGAAGAAGAGCTTGGAAAGCTCCCCCTCAAACAATGCTATGTAAAAAAATAACTATTAGTGAGATACATGAAGCATTGAAAACTCAATATTTTTGTCAAAAGCTCTAATACCAATTAAACTTATACTTTTTCTCTTTAAACTTATAGTAAATAAACTTATACTTTTTCTCTTTAAACTTATAGTAAATAAACTAAACTCAAACTATAAGCAAACTTATTTCTTTTTCAATAAACACTTTAATTAAACTTATATATTTTTCTCCCCCTTTTTGTCATACATCAAAAAGGGTTAAAATCAAAACAAAATAGAAATATTTTTAAGAATCTATCATGCAAACATTCAACTCACCACAAATAAATGAAAATCTAGCATAATCTAGAGGTTTAGTAAAAATATCGGCAAGTTGAAAATCGGTAGAAACATAATCATATCAATATCACCTTTCTCATAATGATCTCTAAGAAAGTGATACCTAATGTCAATGTGTTTGGTTTTACTATGTTGATTTGCATTCTTTGTCATATGAATGGTACTAGTATTATCACAAAATATTTTAACATGATCAAAGTGTAAATCATAGTCAAGGAGAGTATGTTTCATCCAAAGAACTTGTGCACAACAAGCTCCGGCTGCAACATACTCCGCCTCGGCGGTTGAAAGGGCTACCGAATTTTGCTTTTTGGAAGACCAAGATACAAGACAATTACCCAAGAATTGACATGTTCCACTTGTGCTCTTCCTATCTACCCTACAACCCGCATAGTCGGCATCCGAAAAACTAGTCATTGAAAATTGGCCGGTTTTCGGATACCACAAACCATTTCAATGGTGCCCTTAAGGTATCTAATTATGCGTTTAACCGCAATTATGTGAGACTCTTTAGGACAAGATTGAAAACGTGCACAAAGACAAACGAAAACATGATATCCGGCCTACTAGCCGTCAAATAAAGCAAGCTACCAATCATGCTATGATATAATTTAATGTCTACACTTTTACCTTGTTCATCTTTGTCAAGCTTAGTTGTTGTAGTCATGGGAGTTTTGCTTACTTTAGATCCTTCAAGTCCGAATCTCTTGATTAGTTCTTTTGTGTACTTGGCTTGATTGATGAAGATCCCATCCTTCCTTTGCTTGATTTGGAGTCCAAGGAATAGTTGAGCTCCCCCATCATAGACATTTCAAATTCATCCTTCATGCATGACTCAAAAGCTTTGCAAAGAGATTCATTAGTAGAACCAAAAATAATATCATCCACATAAATTTGCACAATAAGAATATCCTTTTCTACATGTTTTGTAACAAAGTTGTGTCAATTTTACCTTTCTTAAAACCATTTGAAATCAAAAATGAAGAAAGTCTTTCATACCAAGCCCTAGGGGCTTGTTTTAAACCATAAAGAGTTTTATCTAATTTAAAAACAAAATCCGGATGTGTAGGATCAACAAACCCAGGGGGTTGTTCAACATACACCTCCTCTTCAATAAATCCATTTAGAAAAGCACTTTTAACATCCATTTGAAATAATTTGAAATCTTTATATGAGGCAAATGCTAGTGTCATCCGTATGGCTTCAAGCCGTGCTACGGGTGCAAAGGTTTCTTCAAAATCGATCCCCTCGATTTAAGTGTAACCTTGGGCAACTAACCTAGCCTTGTTTCTAACTACATTACCCGATTCATCCAACTTGTTCTTAAAGATCCACTTAGTACCAATTGTTGGTCTATCGTGGGGCCTAGGAACAAGGTGCCAAACTTGGTTGCGCTCAAATTGATTGAGCTCCTCTTGCATGGCTAGCAACCAATATGAATCGGCCTCGGCTTCGAGAACATTTTTGGGTTCAATATGAGAAATGAATGCATAGTTACCACAATAGTCATGAAGTCTAGAGCGAGTAGTTACCCCTTTTGATACTTCACCTATGACGAGGTCCTTGGGATGATGTGGATTGTATCTCCAATCCTTTGGTAGTGGTTGAGTAGGCTCCACCTCATGTGTTTGATTTTCATTTCCTTGTGCCTCTTTCACCTTAGCTTCGCTTCCTTCATCATCCTTTGGTTTGTCTCCCATAGTAGAAGCATCCTCCAATGTCACTTTCTCCAAACCTTCATCCAATGCATCTATTTCTACAACATTCTTAACAAACTTGTTAGATTCCTCAAACTTAACATGAATAGACTCTTCAATAGTCAATGATGATCTAATGAAAACTCTATAAGCCTTACTAGTGTTTGAGTAACCTACAAAAATAGCCTCATAAGATCTAGCATCAAACTTTCCTAAATTATCTTTTGTATTTAAAACAAAACATTTGCATCCAAAACTTTGAAATAAGAAACATTTGGTTTTCTAGAAAAGTACATTTCAAAAGAAGTTTTAGTAGTATTTTTACATAAGAAAACACCATTTGATATATAGCATGATGTATTAACGGCCTCGGCCCACAAATAATGTGGTAGACCATATTCACTTAGCATTGTCCTAGCCATCTCTTGTAATGTTCTATTTTTCCGTTCAACTACTCCATTTTGTTGTGGAGTTCTAGGACAAGATAGTTCATGCTTTATTCCATGTTCATCACAAAAAGTGGTGATTATACCATATATTTGCATTTTATACCGCCTTTATACCTTGCATATTGTATATTAAATATGATTTTTAACCCATGTTTTCCCTAATTTTGCAGATCTCCACTTTAAAGAGGAAAAGTAATTAACCACCTTAATTAGTGATAATTAAGGGGGTTAATTAAAAATTAGCCAAAGAATCAAATCAGATCTCACCAAGATCTGAGCGCCAACTGCAAGATCCAACCAGTCCACGTGGCCAACAACTTAACCACCAGATCCCACCAGAAAGATCCGAGCCAACGGCCCAGATGTGGCGGCAATCTGGCGGCAATCCGCGGCAATCCGAGGGCCGTTGGGCCTCGGATTTCGTGCCAACGGTTAAGATCTGATGAGATTCTCAACTTTGCCTATAAATACCTGATCAGAGATCTGTGCGAGCACCAGTGAAGAGAGAGGGAAAATTTTGGATTAGTTGTAATTTTTGTTTTAGGATTCTAGTTCTTCTCTCCTTCCTCCTTGATCTCTAGCTAAATTGAGAGAGAGTTCTTCACTTGAGAGATTGTAATCAAGACTTGTGACAACCTTGAAGCAAAGATTCAATGGAGCTCTCATCTTCTTTTTACTAGAATTGAGTATGCTTTCTCTTCTTATGCTTTTAATTCTTGCATTCAATTTCTAATTCTAGTTTAATTCTAGTTGAGTTGTTTAGATCTTTGATTTCATGGAGAATTATAGCTTTCTTGTTAGTGTAATGGAGGGCTAGCTTCTTGAATGCATGGCTAGCTAATCTCACCTAGCTACTACTAGCTCTAGTTGATTGTATTCTTTAATTCTTGCATGATTTCAAGTTTCTTGTAAATTCTAATGGAGTATGTTGTATCCTTTGGTGATTGCTTGTAAGATCTCTAGATGAATTGTGTATCTCTTATAAAGGGCATTTGATTGGATCAAAAGGATGGATTACCATTGATTGTGTCATTTGAGTAGCAAGAACAACTAAAGCACTTCAAGCTAACTTTGTAGTTAAGCTTTGAAGTCCTAAAGAGTTTGATTCTTCTAACCTTTGCATTAAATGAGTACCAAGCCTATATTTCCTCATTACACACCTAGTAAGAGAACCTAGGATTCAAGAAGAGACTTCTAGGCAACTAACTAAAAGGAACACTAAGTCTTCAAAGAAAGAATACCACACTTGAAACATGCAAGTACTTTTCAATTGTCTATGATTCTTGATGAGACAATATTGCAATCAACAAAAGAGGTAGTATGTTAGCAAGGAGGTTGAGTAATGCTAGCCATGCATCTTTCTAATCAAGAGAGTTTACACATTTCATTCTAGTATTCTTTTCTTTTCTTTACTTCATCACACTTCATTCATTGCACTTCTTTTTCACAATGCACCACCACCAATCCACAACTTCTTGTATATTGTTTTCTCTTGTGTGATTAACAAAGAAGAGTATTGTTTCTTGTCTCACTAGTATCGTGAAAGCTTCTACGCTTGCTCTCCTCGTGGTACGACTCGTTTTAGCTACTTGCTATAACGAAAGATTGAAACAAGGTATAATTCTTACATATTCAAAGTAAACAAGATCAAAGGTGAATTCTAAACCCTAAACCATCTCTTAAATACCTGATTCTTGTACAAATACATCATATACCTTGTGAATTTTTCAATCAAATTTTTGGCGCCGTTGCCGGGGAGAGCAACGGTATTCTTAAAAGTGAGAAACTAAACGATATATCTTCTCTGTTGCAGGTACAGGTTGAAGATACAGGATATATTGCACAGCAGAATCATATAAGTGGACCTGGGCCTCTGCTCTCGAAAGCAGAGACCAGGATCCCTCCAAAGTGCCGCGGATCCACAAGTTTTGCCGTGGAAACGCGGCACAGAGGAGTTCACTACTAACCTGTTTTCTGCAGGGCTTGCTGCTTTGCTAAAAACTGCTGCCTATATACTTGAAATCTTGTATTCTTCACCTGATATTTGTTAATCAACAGTAAAAGATTGGTTGTAATTGTTGATAAAAATTGTTTAGACATCTTGCATTATAGGCACGTGTCTTTCAATTTCTTTCAATTTACTGTTGAAGAGTGCGGGGGACAAGGTACGTAAAGCATTGCATATTGACTAGGAATCACACTTTGTTTGTTTAATTACGCTTTGGGTGATCCTTGTTTGTTTACATCGTACACTTGCACGAATCTACTTTAAGGGCAAATCCCATAACAAAGATAAGGTGGGGATTTTATCACCCCTTCCTTAGCCCACAAACCATTCTCCCCACGCATTCACAATCCTAAGCTTCTAATTAAAAATTGATAGACGTTGGCCCCTAGGGACATCCGGACTCGCTTAGGAGATTTTCCTAAGGGGGCAAAGTGTTGGAAAGTGACTTCTGTGTAATCGGTGTCTAGGAAAGGGGTTGAGGGCCGAAAACCCGAAGGGCGGTGGTTACTTAATTAAGGAACGTCTTCGGACGGAAAACCTCCCACCAACCTTACCCTTCCCTGGCCGATTTGCTTATAGTCAGTGTCTGCACCGAACCTCCTGTGGATAGTCTATTTAGGAGTCACCTAGGACCAGCAACCCTAGAAAGCTTGGATTGATTTTTCTTGTTCTTGACTGTTATTTTTCATTTTCCGCTTGTTTGAAAGGTGCACGTTGATTGTGTATTTGTATGCGAGAGTGGTATAGGGAACCAATTTCTGCGAGGCTTGTGAGAGTTTCTACACTGCCACATATACCACCACTCGACACAATCATGACTGCCAACGTGTCGCTGCAGGACAAGTTCTATCCGATCCGCACATCCATTCCATCCTGCATTCTCCTCCCAAACACGAATGACAATAATTTTGAGTTGAAACCCCAGTTTATAAACACTCTTCCACGATTTCACGGATTAGAATCTGAGGATGCTTACATCTTCATACGAGAGTTTGAAGAAGTATGCCTCATGATGAGGATTTCCCAGTTAAGTGAGGATGCTGTGAGACTTAGATTTGTCCCATTTGCGCTAAAGGATATTGCGAAGAAGTGGTTGTACAGTCTTCCTGTCAGCTCAATCTCTTCTTGGGATGACTTTGTCAAGGTTTTTCTTAAAAAATTCTATCCCATCCATAAGACAGCCCTCATGCGCAAAAACATCATGCAATTCAAACAAGAGCCCAATGAGCCATTCTGGAAGTATTTTGAGCGCTTTAAGGACTTAGTTGCCCTGTGTCCCCATCACGGTATAGAGAAATGGCGTCAATGCCAGATTATCTATGATGGGCTGGATTATCAAACCAAGACTCTCCTTGAAACTATGTGTCAAGGAGACTTTCTTAAGAAAGATGAAGACCAGGGCTGGGACCTTTTTGAGGCTTTAGCGGAGAAAACTATCCAGTGGGAATCCTGCTCTGAGAAACCCACACCAACAACTTCCAGATCTGGTTTACATTCTATAGGATCCTCAATAGCTGCTGAAGCTAAGATCACTCAGTTGATGAAGAGGATTGAATTGCTGGAATCAAGGGAAAATTCTGTCGTTAGTCAAGTCAACCCTTCATCAGTAGGTAGCCCACCACATATGGCTAGCTCTGCACCTATAATTCACCCGGGTTGTACTTTTTGCCATGATCTGAATCATGTGTTGGAAGAGTGTCCTGTGTATTACTCTCAAAATTTTCAGGAGAGTACGAATGCAGCGTATTCCAGACCTTCATACAATCCTTATTCCAAGACCTACAATCCAGGGTGGCGTAACCATCCTAACTTCTCTTGGAGTCAGTCTGGACCTGAGCAGTCGAGACAACCATTTCCACATCAGCAATACCCTGCTCAGGCACATCCACCCACTTACCATCAAAACCCACCAAATTTCAATTCATATCAGAGTCCACCTAGATTCCAACCATTCCAAAATTCTGTGCCATATCAAGCTAATTTTCCTCCCCAATACCAGAATCATCCATCACCCAATCCTTCAGATAAGAAAATTTCTGAGTTGGAGAAAATGATAGAACTCTTGTCTAAAACCCAGACCGCAATGATGAACAGTCAGCAGCAGGACATGAATAAGTTACAAATCCAAATAGGACAGTTGGCTAATTCCTTGACTGAAAGGCAAAAAGGAATGCTGCCTAGCCAACCTGTGCCTAATCCCAGAGCCCAATTTCCTCTGCATGAAGTTGAAGACTTGGGACCCAGCCAAAGCCACTGCCAAGCCATTCATATCCTAAGATCTGGGAAACAAGTAGACAACAAGGTCTCCAATCAGTCTCCAAACTCTTCGTCAAAACCATCACCCTCTGTTCCAATTCAACCCATGCAAGATAATCCTTCATCAAATTCACAACCATCCACGTCCCAGTCAAAAGGAAAGAGAAAGTTGATGAGCAAATTTATAAGCCTGTTGTCCCATTTCCGAATAGGCTTACAAATCATAAGAATAATGCTCACATGGAGAAGATAAGAGAGATATTTAATCATGTTCAAATCAATGTCCCTCTCTTAGATGCTATTCAACAGGTCCCATCATACGCCAAGTTTTTGAAAGAGATGTGTACTAAGAAAGGAAGGCAAATGTCCCTAAGAAAGTCTTTTTGGCTTCCAATCTGAGTGAATTGCTTAATGGTCCAATCCCTGTAAAGTACAAGGATCCAGGGAGCCCTACCATCTCTTGTATCATAGGGCAGACCACTGTAAATAGGGCTTTGCTAGACTTGGGCGCAAGCATCAATCTTCTCCCTTTTTCCGTGTACCAGCAGTTAGGGTTAGGCAACCTTCGTCCTACCCAGATGACTATTCAGCTGGCTGATCGCTCTGTTAAGATTCCCAAGGGGGAAATTACGGATGTTTTAATACGGGTGGGGGAATTCATTTATCCCGTGGACTTTGTTGTTTTAGAAACACAACCCGTACAAAACCACAGAGCGCAAATACCTGTCATTCTAGGACGTCCTTTCTTAGCCACAGCGAATGCAATCATTAACTGTCGAAATGGATCGATGCGGCTGACGTTCGGAGATATGACGAAGGAGGTGAATGTCTTCCATCTGGGGAAGCAACCAAGGGATGTGGAGAATGACTCTTTTGATGTTAACTTGATAGAGGGATTAACCAGTGAACACGTGGAGGAGGTGGAATATGAGTCTGAAGAGGAATTTGAGTTAGAAGCTGACGACCTAACTCTTGATCAGATTGTTGGATCAGATATTGAAAGGACTACTAATTCCACTTCTATTCTTCCCTTACACCATGAGCAACCGATTATAGATCCAGTCCCTTCTTCTGAGCTTAAGGCTCTTCCTACCCATCTCAAGTACAAGTACTTGGGTGAGAAGGAATCCTTTCCGGTAATCATTGCATCTAATCTTACGGAACAACAAGAAGAGGACCTTTTGACTGTGCTTAGGGAAAATAGAGAAGCCATTGGTTGGACCATGGCTGATATTAGGGGATTAGTCCTTCCATTGTCCAACATAGAATTCACTTGACGGAAGAGGCCAAGCCTAAAAGAGACCCACAGCGTCGACTTAACCCAATAATGCAAGAAGCTGTTAGATCGGAGATTCTGAAACTCTTAGACAATGGGATCATATATCCCATATCCGATAGTCAATGGGTGAGTCCGGTCCACGCTGTGCCTAAGAAAGCTGGCTTTACTGTTGTGGAGAATGAGAATAAGGAATTAATACAAACACGTCTTCCAACGAAGATTCGAGTTTGTATTGATTACAGGAAACTGAATAGTGCCACACGTAAAGACCACTTCCCTCTTCCATTTATTGATCAGATGCTGGAGAGATTGGCGGGGCATGAGTATTATTGTTTCCTGGATGGATATTCAGGATATAATCAGATCCCAATTGCGCCCGAAGACCAAGAAAAAACGACCTTCACCTGTCCGTTTGGAACTTTTGCATACCGTCGGATGCCCTTCGGTCTTTGCAATGCTCCAGCAACGTTTCAACGTTGCATGTTGAGCTTGTTCTCGGACATGGTGGAGAAATTTCTGGAAATCTTTATGGATGATTTTTCTATATATGGGGATACATTTGAGCAGTGCTTATACCACCTGAAGATGGTTTTACAACGATGCACGGAAAAGAATTTGACACTTAATTGGGAAAAGTGTCACTTCATGGTTAAGCACGGAATTGTATTGGGACACAAGATATCAAGCGTTGGAATCGAGGTAGACAAGTCCAAGGTGGAGGTTATCACCAAGCTCACTGAACCACAATGTTTAAAAGACATTAGATCTTTCTTAGGGCACGCTGGCTTCTATAGGAGATTCATTCAAGGGTTCAGCAACATTGCGAGACCCTTGACAAATCTCTTAGGAAAAGATGTACCCTATATCTTTGATGAAGAATGTCGTAAGTCGTGGAAAGAGCTGAAGGATAGACTTGTCTCTGCTCCGATAATATCTGCACCGGACTGGACCAAGCCATTTGAAATTATGTGCGATGCCTCTGACTTTGCGATAGGCGCTGTTTTAGGACAGCGTATTGAAAACAGGCAGCACGTAATATACTATGCTAGCAGAACGCTCAACGATGCCCAACTGAATTACACGACCACTGAAAAAGAGTTTTTGGCAGTCGTTTTTGCGTTAGAGAAGTTCCGACAATATCTGCTAGGGTCCAGGACCATCATTTTTACTGACCACTCCGCCCTGAGGTACTTGATGCAAAGAAGGACGCAAAGGCAAGATTGATTAGATGGATCCTTCTTTTGCAAGAGTTTGACTTGGAGATAAAGGATAAAAAGGGCGTTGAGAACGTGGTTGCAGATCATTTGTCAAGAATACCGAACGCACCCCATGAGAAAGTACCGATTAACGAGAACTTTCCTGACGAGCACATCTTTGTGCTAAGTGGAGAGCCTTGGTATGCTGATATTGTAAATTACCTTGCTACCAGGCAAATTCCTTCCCATTGGTCAGGACAAGACAAACACCGTTTTCTGAGCCAAATGCGGTTCTTCTTCTGGGATGAACCGTATCTATTCAAGTACTGTCCTGACCAAATTATTCGAAGATGCCTGCCGGAGGATGAACATCAGAGTGTCTTGACATTCTGTCACAAGTTAGCTTGCGGTGGACACTTTGGTCCACGAAAAACTGCGGAAAAAGTGCTCCAGAGTGGATTCTACTGGCCCACTCTCTTTAAGGATGCCTTTACCTTTTGCAAGCTTTGTGATAGATGTCAGATGACGGGTCGGATTACACAAAGGAACATGATGCCCCTCACACCCATCTTGGAAGTCGAAATTTTCGACCTCTGGGGCATCGATTTTATGGGACCCTTTCCTCTGTCCTACGGAAACCAATACATCTTGGTAGCCGTAGATTATGTTTCTAAGTGGGCCGAAGCGATTCCTACACGGACTAATGACAATCAAGTTGTCATTAAATTTTTAAGAGAGTACATCATTTCACGCTTCGGAGCCCCCCGTGCGATACTGAGCGACAATGGAAGTCATTTCTGCAATAGGGCTTTTGAAGCCTTGATGCGGAAATATTCTATCACTCATAAATTGTCCACGGCCTATCATCCTCAGACCAATGGGCAAGTTGAGGTCACTAACAGACAGATAAAACTCATTCTGGAGAAGACCGTAGGACAGAATCGTAAGGATTGGTCCGTCAAACTGACTGATGCCTTATGGGCATACAGGACCGCTTACAAGACTGTCCTTGGTATGTCTCCGTATCGAGTTATATTTGAAAAGCATGTCACTTGCCCGTTGAGTTAGAACACCGTGCACTATGGGCTTTAAAACAACTGAATCTTGATTTGGATAAAGCCGGTGTTCTCAGGAAGCTGCAATTATCTGAGCTGGAGGAGCTACGAAACGAGGTATACGATAACGCTCGGATTACAAAGCACAGGACCAAGCTGTTTCATGACAAGTCCATTCACAGAAAGATTTTTGTTGTCGGTCAACAGGTTCTGTTATACAATTCTCGACTCCACCTTTTCCCTGGTAAGCTACGTACCAGGTGGTCAGGACCTTTTATTGTGCAGACTGTCTTTTCTCACGGAGCAGTCGAGATTCTTGATCCATCCAATGGCAATAAATTCACTGTAAACGGACAACGCTTAAAGCCATTTTTCACCACAGAGTCATTGTCACACGACGTTCACGAGTTGGGTCTTTCCGACCCAATTTATTTGTGACCTTTCCATTTGTATATTTTCCCATACATTTTTCATGAAAATCATTTGGGGACCTCTTTTGTAAATATCTTTCTTTTGCATTTTTTGTAAATAAAATTTTTTTTTTTTTGGGATTTTTTGTACATGAAAAGAATTTCAAACCCTAGGATTCTCTTTCCTCCCTAGGATTCCTTTCATATTCAAAAGTTTTGACCAAGGGTTGTAATTCAAGATTTGACCTAGGGGTAATTTTGTACATCCCACTTTTTACCTACCCTATTTAAACATCTCCTCCTCATTTCATCCTTCCTCAACCGAGCAAACCCTTTCAGATCTGAGAGCTTCTTCCCAAACCCAACTTCCTCCAAAAATTTGATCCCAAAAATCCTCCACTTTGCCGCGCCCTGCCGCCCGTACGCGGCATTTCTGTCAGATCAGGCGCGCCGGAAAGCTCCATTCCGGCTAACTTCTGCTACTGGTGGTAGATCCTGAGAGAGTTTTCCCGAGACCATCTCTGTGCCTTCTGTGCTACTCTGTTGGGTTTCCCCCCAAGATCTCCGGGGGTGGTTTGCAATTTCTTATTTCCAATCCTTTACTTCATTGTCTTTAGCAATTATGGCACCAAATTTGTATGTTGAAAGGGATTTTTCTGCAATTTTTAATGACAATGGGGGATATGGGCATATTTTCGTGGATCGAATCCGCGCATGGAATTGGTACAATTTGGTATTTGATCATCACGAGCACGAAGCCTTTTATTGTCCGGATCTAGTGAACACATTTTACAATTCTATTGATTATGCTTCTGTGAGTCATGATCCATACCAGTTTGTCTCTCGAATGCCATTCGGTGACATCTGGGTCACCCTTCCACTACTTGAACAAATCACTCAAGCCCCCATTGTTCCACAAACTAGCGAACCCTTGCCTTTAATTGATTATTTAACCATCATGGGTGCACGCTGTACTGTCCAGGATAGGGGGCTCAAAGCCCAGTCTACATTCAAGAACATTCACTGCGTTGGACGTTGGATCCAACGAAATATTCTTGGGCTCGATCACACTTCAACCTTTAACAGGCCTGTGCTTCAGATTATTCATGATCTGATGACACAGCACCACACGGTCTGTTTAAACCGAACTATCTTCCATGCTATTATTGAACACTCCTCTCGCACTCGGGGTGCTAAATTTTCTCATTCTGTATTAATTACCCGTCTGTGTCGACATTTCATGTCTAACGCTATTTTCTCGACATTTACCCGAGTGACGATTACCACAGAGAGACCCACAAGTGCGTACAATAGCTGCTTACAGGCACTCTGGACACCCAATGTCATGCCTGAGAATATACCTGTGGAGTCCTCTTCCGAGGAAAGTTTAGAGGTGGAAGATGAGCCCCAATTCTGGCAACAAGAGCCCCCAGAGGAACACACAGCCTTCATGTCTACTATTTGGAGAGGCATGAAGAAGATTTTTCGGGGACAAGTTAGGCTCAAGAAGAAAGTGGAGGAGGAATCATCTAGGATATCCTCTCGTTTGGATGGGATCGAGGCTAGGCTGAGGAGGACACAATCTGCTGGACCCAGTACCACTGCGGGTCCAAAGAGGACGAGGGAGTGACTTGTTACCTTTACCTATTTCATGCATTATTTCATCTTGCATACATTGAGGACAATGCATGAGATAGGTATGGGGGGGTAGATATACTAACATAGGATTTTTCTTTCTTTTTAGGCTTTTTCTTTTATTTTTAGGATTTTTACTTTCTTTTAAGGTTTTCCTTTTAGATTTTATATTTCTTTTTAGATTTTTCCACTTTATTTTTAGATTTTACTTTTCTTTTAGAAAAAAAAAATAAAAATAAAAAAAATAATATAAAAAAAAAAGAAGAAATTCTTTGATCCATGTTTAAAGAATCTAATTTGAAATTTAGGGATTAAGGAAGCTCTTAACTAGGATTTCTAATTATAAGTTGAAAAGAAGAGTTTTGTTAGATTTTTAGGTTAAGTAATAAAGGATTAGAAAAATTACTTGATTTCAATTCTTTCTTTAGATATGAACATTGAACATATTAAAGGAATAATCAAAGACTTAGTGACTTTATTTGCATATATATATAATAAAAAAAAAAAATGTGTGTATATAAATAAGATAAATAAAAAAAAAAAAAAAAAAAAAAAAGAAAAAAATCACCGATTAAGCTGGTTGGCCGTGCCTCATGAAGCATTGCTGGTCACGCCTAAAAGTGAGAATAAATACTTAGCCACTGATTAAGCTGGTTAGTCGTGCCTCAGGAAGCATTACCGATCACGCCTAAAAGTGGTTAAGTCCTTAGATTCCTAAGTGACCTAGTTTACTCGAGTCTTCGAACCCGAGGGATGTATTCTCATCTGGTGCCCTAAGACCGTCAGGTCTGGGAGTCATCGGTAAGAGGCTCGCTACATGGGTAGACTAGGAAACTAAGGATGATAAGGGAATGTAAATAAATAAACATTGTATATACACATATATATAAAAAAAAAAAAAAAAAATTATACATATAAGTAAATAAATGAACTTAGTCTGAGAGAGATCCTTCATATTTATAGATGTAAATATCCTAAGATTGATGCAGAATCAGGTTTTTTATCTTTTCCCGAAAATCTTAACCTAAAATGAAAACAATACTCTAATTAGATACTTATAAGAGGAATGAAAAGTTTTGAGTAACCTGAAACCTATAGGTCAAATTAAAATCTTTAAAGCATGGATCAAAAATTTCACTAACCCCTTTTATTTTTCTTTTGGATTTTGTGGGTGTAATCCGCTGAAAACCCTCAGGAGACAACACTCCTCCTCTAGGGTAACCTAGAGGTTTAACGGCTTGTTGCACGTGCTCAGTGCAATCGTGTCACCTACGAAAGTGGTGTAATAATTAGTTAGGATTTTTTTTTTCTTTTTCTTTTATTTTTGCTCGAGGACGAGCAAAAGCTAGGTATGGGGGTGTGATTATACCATATATTTGCATTTTATACCGCCTTTATACCTTGCATATTGTATATTAAATATGATTTTTAACCCATGTTTTCCCTAATTTTGCAGATCTCCACTTTAAAGAGGAAAAGTAATTAACCACCTTAATTAGTGATAATTAAGGGGGTTAATTAAAAATTAGCCAAAGAATCAAATCAGATCTCACCAAGATCTGAGCGCCAACTGCAAGATCCAACCAGTCCACGTGGCCAACAACTTAACCACCAGATCCCACCAGAAAGATCCGAGCCAACGGCCCAGATGTGGCGGCAATCTGGCGGCAATCCGCGGCAATCCGAGGGCCGTTGGGCCTCGGATTTCGTGCCAACGGTTAAGATCTGATGAGATTCTCAACTTTGCCTATAAATACCTGATCAGAGATCTGTGCGAGCACCAGTGAAGAGAGAGGGAAAATTTTGGATTAGTTGTAATTTTTGTTTTAGGATTCTAGTTCTTCTCTCCTTCCTCCTTGATCTCTAGCTAAATTGAGAGAGAGTTCTTCACTTGAGAGATTGTAATCAAGACTTGTGACAACCTTGAAGCAAAGATTCAATGGAGCTCTCATCTTCTTTTTACTAGAATTGAGTATGCTTTCTCTTCTTATGCTTTTAATTCTTGCATTCAATTTCTAATTCTAGTTTAATTCTAGTTGAGTTGTTTAGATCTTTGATTTCATGGAGAATTATAGCTTTCTTGTTAGTGTAATGGAGGGCTAGCTTCTTGAATGCATGGCTAGCTAATCTCACCTAGCTACTACTAGCTCTAGTTGATTGTATTCTTTAATTCTTGCATGATTTCAAGTTTCTTGTAAATTCTAATGGAGTATGTTGTATCCTTTGGTGATTGCTTGTAAGATCTCTAGATGAATTGTGTATCTCTTATAAAGGGCATTTGATTGGATCAAAAGGATGGATTACCATTGATTGTGTCATTTGAGTAGCAAGAACAACTAAAGCACTTCAAGCTAACTTTGTAGTTAAGCTTTGAAGTCCTAAAGAGTTTGATTCTTCTAACCTTTGCATTAAATGAGTACCAAGCCTATATTTCCTCATTACACACCTAGTAAGAGAACCTAGGATTCAAGAAGAGACTTCTAGGCAACTAACTAAAAGGAACACTAAGTCTTCAAAGAAAGAATACCACACTTGAAACATGCAAGTACTTTTCAATTGTCTATGATTCTTGATGAGACAATATTGCAATCAACAAAAGAGGTAGTATGTTAGCAAGGAGGTTGAGTAATGCTAGCCATGCATCTTTCTAATCAAGAGAGTTTACACATTTCATTCTAGTATTCTTTTCTTTTCTTTACTTCATCACACTTCATTCATTGCACTTCTTTTTCACAATGCACCACCACCAATCCACAACTTCTTGTATATTGTTTTCTCTTGTGTGATTAACAAAGAAGAGTATTGTTTCTTGTCTCACTAGTATCGTGAAAGCTTCTACGCTTGCTCTCCTCGTGGTACGACTCGTTTTAGCTACTTGCTATAACGAAAGATTGAAACAAGGTATAATTCTTACATATTCAAAGTAAACAAGATCAAAGGTGAATTCTAAACCCTAAACCATCTCTTAAATACCTGATTCTTGTACAAATACATCATATACCTTGTGAATTTTTCAATCAAGTGGTAAAGGGTTGGTTATGAATTCACCTCCTCTATCACTTCTTATTCTCAAAATCGAAACATCTTTTTCTTTTTCAACTCTTTTCTTAAAAGTTTGGAAATACGAAAATGCTTGGTTTTTGTGTTCAAGAAAGAAAACCCAAGTAAACCTTGAAAAGTCATCAACCAAAACATAAGCAAATCTATTCCCACTTAGACTTTTGGTTTGTGTAGGGCCAAAAAGATCCATATGGATTAACTCCAAAGGACGTGATGTCATGATATCCTTAATTGACTTGAAAGAAGACTTAATTTGTTTCCCAAATTGACATGCGTCACAAACTCGGTCCTTTTCAAAATTCAAGTAAGGAATACCTTTCACCATTTCCTTTGTGTTTAACCTAGAAATGTGATCAAACGAAATATGGCCTAATCTCCTATGCCACAACCAAGAGTCATCATCGAGGGCTTTTAAACAAGTAATATTACAAGACATATTTAACATATCAATCATATAAACATTACTTTCACGAAACCGGAAAATACACAAACATTAGAAGTTCTATCAATTACTTTACAAGCAACATTATCAAAAACAACATCAAAACCTTTATCACAAAGTTGACTAACACTCAAGAGATTATGCTTGAGGCTATCAACTAAAACTACATTTTCAATTAAGGAGAGGTGCCAAGTTTTACATTACCAATACCGATGATTTTACCCTTGGCGTCATCTCCGAAGGTGACGGTGCCACCTTCATGATATCTTGATAGGGTTGCAAAGTTGTTGATGTCCCAAGTCATGTGCCTTGAGCAACCGCTATCAAGATACCACAATCCTCTACGTCGTTGGGCTTTGGAAAGTACCTACATCATTTAACATAATTGTTGATTTTGGTACCCAAACTTTCTTGGGTCCTTTAAAGTTAGTGCCTCGAACCCAAATATTATGATGTGATGCATTTAGTCTATCATAGCAGAAATTGGCTAAGTGTCCTTTCCGCCCACAATGTGAACATGAGAACACTCTATCATACATGAATGCATGATGTGTACGTGTAGTGTGAGCATGTTTTGGGGTTTTTTCCATGTTGTTTAGGTTGTGTAGCATGAACATGAACATGAGCATGAGCATTTTTCTTTGGGGCTTGTTTCTTAGGAAACATAGCCTCAATTTTCTTCTTGTTAAACTCACAATTTTTCAAAACAACACTTAATGAGTCTAATCTTTCCTTAAGCATAGAAACTTCATTAGAATCAATTAGTGGGGCCTTACCTTTGTAAGAAATCTTATATTTTTCAAAATCATTTTTAGTAGTGGCCAAGGTGGAAACCAAATCATCCTTTTCTTTTGTAAGAGTAAAAACTTGATGACTTAAAGATTCATTTTCCTTTTTCATTTTTAAATACTTTTTCTTTAAGAAATCATAATTTTGTGACAACTCAACAAAAGCCTCTTCTAATTCATCCATAGAAAGCTCATTATCATGGGAAGGGGAAGAGGTTACCTTGCTTGTGCCTTCATTAGCCATGAAGCACATGTTGGCGGTGTCTATTTCTTCCTCGGATTCGGTCTCCGAATCCCAAGTTGCCTTCATAGCCTTCTTCTTGTAGGGCTTCTTTGATGTGGAGGGCTTAGCTTTGTCCGGACACTCCGCAACAATGTGTCCGGGCTTTTGGCAATTGAAACAAGTGATCCTTCTTTCTTCTTTGCCTCCTTGCCATCTTCTTCTACCTTGGTACTTTGCCTTGTTGTACATCCTCCGGACATTCTTAACAAGGAGTGAGAGCTCCTCATCATCTTCTTCTTCATCGTCTTCATCGGAGTGTGTAGCTTGACTCTTGAAGGCGATAGTCTTCTTTTTGGAAGGAGCCATATCCTCCCTTGCTTTCCTTTCCATCTCATGGGTTTTGAGGTTCCCAATGAGACCTATAAGCTCCATCTCTTCATTGTCGTTGAGTTCCTTCAAGGTTGTTGCTTTAACTTCCCATGAAGTAGGAAGAGCTCGGATGATCTTCCTTACTCTTTGATCATTGTTGATATCTTCACCTAAAGAAGAGAGTCCATTAGTAATCTTGGTAAATCTTGTAACCATATCATCTATGGTTTCATTTTCTTGCATGCTAAATGTTTCATATTGGGACCGAAGAAGGTCAATCTTAGCCTTCTTTACTTGTGAGGTCCCCTCATGTGTGACTATCAAGTGTGACCAAATCTCATATGCGGATTTGCAATAGATAACCCTAGAAATGTCATCATCATTAAGGGCTTGTAGAAGTGCATAGTGAGCTTTGGCATTGGCATCGAATTCCTTAGTCTCTATTTCGGACCAAGTGGATTCGTCACCGGGGGGTACACTAAAGGACTTAGTCACGGCTTTTGCAACTCGGCTACCTAGAGATTGCAAAAACACGGTCATCTTAACTTTCCATATGGGAAAGTTAAGTCCATCAAACTTAGGAGGGGTCTTAATTCCATCGGCCATTTTTACTATATGAATATGAATGAAATGATTAGCAAATTAGGATCTTCTCTAAGGTTGTTAAACCAAATCCTAGAGTCCAAGCTCTGATACCAATTGAAAAACACCTAGAGGGGGGGTGAATAGGTGTAATTGCTAATCTAATGATCTTTTTGAACTAAGTATGATGAATGATGCAACGATCTCTCAAAAACAGGACTAAGAGCCGAATACCCCTTGCGAGGTTCTGAACTCCTTCCTCCCAATTCCCCTAGATATGGGTTAGAGGTGGCAATGCAACCTTGTTGTATTGAGATATGATCGATCAAGGCAAAGTATGATGATGAGAAATGAGATGCACACAATATATCACAAGAATTACAAGCTTGAATTAAAAGCACAAGGAAGATACAAGATCACAAGCAAGTAATAAGGAGCAATAAAGTGTTAGAGGAATTTAAAGCAAGAATTGGACGCAAAGGCAATCGCAAACACAAATATTTGTTTCGAGGTTTGAGCCACCGCTCTACTCCCCGCCTTCACCTCCGTGAAGGGTTTCCACTATCCACCGAGGACGCCTTTACAATTTGGTCTACCGAAGACCGAGCACCGAGCTCCACCGAGTACAAAGGACCTCTACCGAAGAGGTTGCTCCACAAGGAAAGGATTACAAGAACAAAGTGATCACAACAAGATCACTACACTTTTTCTCAAACTCTTTTACAAACACTCTCACTTCTATTACAACTTCACTATAGAATGAGTATAGGATTTTTGGCTCTATGAAGTGTGGTGAGAAAACTTCAGTTGTAGAGTGATATAGACAATCAAACACAACTGAAAAACAAACTTTAAAAGAATTGGAATGAAGGCTTTAAACTCTTTTCTTTTCTCTTTTGAAAACAACACAAACTTGAGGATTTTTCTTGATACCATGCAAGAGAGACTTCTCCTCTATTTATAGGGTTGAAAATAGGTTAAAAACAATTTCTTTACACCTAATTTGACCTGCAAAAGCTCCCCAACAACTCTCTAAAAATCTGTTAAAGCAGAAAAAAGAAACAGATTTTCAGAATTGCCCAAAGAGGAAAGAGCCGTTGGATTGTTGCAGGCCTGGCGGTCGACCGGTCCGGTCGACCGCCAGCCCAGCTGCAAAGAGCCGTTGGCTCTCGGTCGACCGGTCCGGTCGACCGTCCCAAAAGAGGAAACCCAGTTTCCTTCTTCCGGTCGACCGGTCCGGTCGACTCAGAAAACCAGAGAGCAGTGTGCTCTTGGTCGGTCGACCGGTGCGGTCGACCGACGGACGTGCACAGACGTGCACGTCCAGGCTATGGCGCCGGTCGACTGGGCCGGTCGGCCGGTCAGCCTGAAATGGGAAAAGCTGCAGGATTTTGAACTTGAAAAAATTTGAAAAATTGTTTTAGGTTTAAACAAACTAGAGTGACATGTTAGTAGGAGTATGTATACATGATCTAGACAAGATATTTATTTTATAACACTTAGGTTCATGTAAATCTCTACTAAGGCATGAAACCAAATTTTGAAAATGAAAACAAGACCAAATTTTATCAAAACCAAATTTTGTGTGTGTGTGTGTATCCTAGAGCCAAATAACTAAGACTCAAACTTTAACATTCTATTCTTACAATGATTCTAAGGACTTCAAGATCTTCAATAGGCTTCTTCATATGATCTTCAACACTTGTTCCTTGAGCCCAATTGGAGTTGACTTGAGTCCAAATCCTTGTATTTGTGAGAGAAGACTTCTAGAATGAATAGAAGCCCGAAACACACTTAAACAACAAATATTATTAGTACAAATAACTAATATGTTTTGTAATCATCAAAATACACTAATCATGGGTGATTGTAACCTTGGGCCAACACCTTATATTTTAAACGCATTGACGTGTTGATTCCCTGGATTCCAGAGCTTGGGATTTCACAGTGTTTTCCTGAATTTTAGGCGAGTGTTCTCGCTTTCTCATTGGACTTTCCCGCATCGTCGGGTTGACTTGCATAACATTATTTATATATATATCGGTGTCCTCGTTTGGTATTGTGATGTACATACTTGTTATATTAACTGTTGACATACACCTGTCTGTATCATACTTGACAACTGACGTGTTACCACCTGACATGACTTACTACCTAGCATATGTTTTACCACCTGCTTCTTGACACGTTGATACTTGAACCCCTGAAATAGGGAGGCTCCTGACTTTACTCCTGTTGATCCCCGTAATGGGATAACCATGAATATATGATTACTATGAATACTCTGTGGACATTATTACTGGATAAATTATTATAAGTAGACAACTTGTACCTGGTTTGGGGGAAACTGATGGGCCCTGATTAATCATGTTTATGGTGGTCTTATCGAGCCGCGCGTGGCCACATACTTGAGGGATCACCTGGCGGCCACCAGGGATTCCGTGGGGTGTGCTGGCACCCCTACTCCTGTTTATTCCTGCCGGGTATGCACACGCCCTAGGCCTATTTCTATGGGATCTGCGATACTCTATTCCTGTTCGGGCGTAAATAAGTCCCGGTACCTAGCGGTACGTTCCGGCTCAGCACCGGATACTCCTGAACCGTTGTCCCGGGCATGTACGGGGCCCATCCGAACATGATTCATCGAAGTTTATCAGTTTTCAAATAACTTGTTCTATAAGTTGTAAGTGGAAGTATGTGGAATGGGACACATACTAAAGCCTGGAACTTAGACGGCCCCTATTATAATCATATGTTAATATGCTATTTTGTTGTGCCATCTTGTAACTCGGGTTGTACGTGCTTGGATTACGGTGACATGGGATAAAAGTATATAAATGAGGGTTTCCTTGTTTGGATTATTCCTTCGAAGTATTGATCTCATGGAGCCGTGACCTAAACCCGTACAATCGGATTTGCTCGTTTTCGGTTTTGTCGGTTTTATGTTAGTTTAGGAGATATCTGGTGTTGGCAAGTATATTTTATTTGTTGCCTCGTTGCTTACTCTTATCATGTCATATCATGCATGTTCCCGGCTTGATATCGATTACTGTCTCTACTTGCTTCTACATGCTTATGCTCACAACATGGTTTTCAATGCATGATTATGATTCGATTTTATCGATACACATGTGCTTATCCTTGCACGCCATCTGGCTTTCGCCTCACCACTCGCCTGGGGAGTTCTGACTCCTCTGGATCCTCATGTCCAGGTCCTGGAGCTTGGACCGAAAGGGACCATCTTGCTGAGGACCAAGCTTACTTCTGTGGAGCAGACAGATCAACTGCAGCTCCAGTCCCATCCTTACTCCCCCTTGTTGGCTCGCGGCTTCTCCAGTTATCTCGTGAGCGCCCTTTTGTACTGTTCATATATGTACATCTCTTTGTATTCTCGCATTTGCGCCTATCAGGTGATGTAATATTATTGTAATATTTATCACCTCTGGTGATAACTTTGTAATTGTACTCATATGTTGGAATGTATAATGCACCACTTGCTTCCGTACTCTGATTCTTGCCTGTACTGATGCTTAGCGTATATACGTGAGGGTATTTCTGACCTACGTATATACGTTGCAGTGACGTCTCCGTACCCGCAGGATCGGGGCGTTAAGGGTGGTATCAGAGCCTAGGCTCTCGCATCCTCAGTACGTCCAGACGGCAAATTAATGGTAAAGAAATTTGCAACTGGAATACAAGAGTCCTGGTTATACAATCCAACTACAAGTGCAGAGTTATCTATTCCATCCTTCTGATCCATTTCTTGAATCCTGAGACCTCCAATCTTTTACCTTCCAGCTTCTTCCTATTACCTCTTCAACCAACTCAAATATGGAAAGACGGGGAACACGTAATGGTGCTGGTACTTCTCAAGATGGACCCAATAGAGACAATGATGGTATGATGAGGATACTTCAAGGGATGATACAGAGTCAACAACAACAGACAGAGCTTCTACGTCAAGGACTGTTAGTTACACCCCGAGAGCAAAGGCCAGGCAACGTGTCAGACTTCAGGAGATTACAACCGGCTATCTTTTCAGGCACAGAGAAGCCCCTGGATGCAGAACAGTGGCTGATAGACACAACAGATCTTTTGAAGGCGGCCCGAGTCCCCGATGAGAACCAAGTGGAAGTGGCCAAAATACAATTGAAGGATGTGGCCCGAACATGGTGGTTGGCGGAAGAAGCAACACTGGAGAAACCCATCACATGGGACCAGTTCTCAAAGGGTTTCTACGAGAGATTCTTCCCTGCAACAGCTCAAAGGGACATGGAAGAACAATTTATCCGCCTGCAACAGCGCAACCGGTCAGTGGATGAATATGCTGCTGAATTCTTGAGGCTCAGCAGATTTGCTCCCTACATGGTGGCAGACAAAGAAAAACGGGCCAGCCGATTTCAGCAAGGGCTAAAGATGGACGTCCGATGTATCTTATTCCTCAACAGCTGAAGACATACTCCCAGGTTCTCTCCATTGCCCGTGAAGTAGAATGAGGACTGGAGAAGAAGAATGAGAACCAGGTACAGAACAAGTCAGTAAAGAGACCCTTTCAGTTGATGAACGAAGAAGATTCAACCAGGACCACCAATGGGCCGATAGTCAAGCGACCATTCCGACCTCCCCCTCAGCAGATGATATGCGGGTACTGCCAAAAGCCCGGACACATCCAACGCAACTGCCGAAGGGCTAATGGACTATGTTTGGTGTGTGGATCCGGTAATCACTCGATAGGTGGTTGCCCATTCAAGAGGACCTATCCAACACCACCAACAATTCCAGCACAAGCAACACCCCGGCACTTCCAGCTCCACCACTGAGGAGGAACCCAGAACCCGTTGACCGAAGAGCTCCATTCCCTCCCCAGCAGTATGATCAGCCACAGAGAGGAGTGAGAACTAGAGCAGATCATGGCAGAGGCCAAGTCTACAACACGACAGCGGAGGCATCAGGCGAAGCAACAGCAGGATATGAAACCCAGTATCCAGAACAGGAACCTTGAGGATGTCATTGTAACCGCTACCCCTGATCTTTTGTATTTTGAGTTGGTAATCTTTTGTAAATATTCCACTTTATCATTCTCTCATTATCGATCCTGGTCTCTCCTGTGTTCATCTTCCCCTTATCGAAATTGCGAGGACGCAATTTTTGTAAGGTGGGTGGATTGTAACACCCCGCTCCCGGAATACGTACTTAGTTGCGTATTCAGATTTCTCGATCGTATTTTTTGATTTACTTCCTGTATTTATTTTGTATTATGAATTGTTTATATGATTGTTTTGTCTTGGATCCGGGTTCGTGGACTCGGATTCAGCCCTAGTCTGAACCTGGGACCCGATATCAGGTTATTACTCGATTTAGTCTTTCTGGTATTCCAATTTGACCGATTCAGTTTTAAACATCATTTTCTAATATTTTAGATTTTCTATGATTTTCTGGAATTTTCCAGAATTAAATTAAAATTCTTCAAAACCGGGGTCGACCGATACCGCTGACCGATTCCCGGATTTTTTAATTTACAAACGGATTTGAATTTTAAGAAACGGCTTTCCTGTAACTTCTTAAAATCACATTTTCTATCTAAATACTTTTTCTAAGAATTTTCTGAATTTATCGAAATTCCACTAGATTTGGTGTCGGCCAGTCTCACTGGTGGATTCTAGGAATTTTAACTTGTAATCGGAATTGAATTTCTGAAAATTGATTTCACCAAAAATTTTTTATAATATTTCTTATTTTTGAGAATTTTTGGGAAGCTTTCCAACCTATTTCATTTTTTGGACTTTTCCGGAGTTTTCCGGTGTTTTCCCAGATACCAGAATAGTACCCAGATATTTTTTCACTTTTCTCTCTCCTCGCTAGACGCGAGTTTCACCAACCTAGGATTCTACATTTAATGCAGAGATCCTCTCCATATTGCATTTAATGCATTTCAGATCAATTCCAATCAAGTCATTATGACTTTTGTCCTTTTGCTAAACGCGGCTTTTTGCATCTTCCCTGGGCGCTGAGATAATCCCCGCATCTGGCTAAATTTTTGCCCAGACGCGGATTCATTTGTATGGGGACGCAGCTTCTTTGCAATGAAACGCAAGTTTCATTAAATGATGAGAATGGCAATCTTATTATAATGTTTTCCCCTCCTTATAAAACCACCCCACATTCTTCTCTCTCTTTCATGATTACTTCTTCTTCTCCTTTGTTTCCTGAGAAAGAAAACCAACAGCCAAAGAGCCTCTTGCTCTCTCCTATTGGCCACCCATACTCCACCTTCTCCACCTCCATTTTCACAACCAACACCACCACCTCTTTCTCCTCCATCTCCTCCACCATTCCAACAACAAAACACCAACTCCAACCACCAATATCACCTTCTTCTTCCTCTCTTTCCACCAAACAACCCATTACCTCCATTAACTTCTCCACCAATTCCACCACCACCTACACCTCCTTGGCCACCACGAACCACGCCATCTTCCTCTCCTCGTCGTGCTCTTTCCGACGAGCTATTGCTTCGCTCTCCGAAGCCTCGTTTCCAAAACTCCAACCTTTCATTTATTAACTACACTTGCACTCCCATGGTTGCTTGGGCTTGGGCTTGAGCTACCGGATTCCGGCCAACTCCGGCCGTCGCCGGCTACCACCCCATCACCTTCTCAAGGGCCGGCCACCTCCTTTGGATTGGGGCCGAGCTCTTCTTCATCGGCAACGCCTCCGATGATTATTCCGGTAATCGTTTACGATTATTCCGGTAATCTTTCCGGTGACAATTGCAACGACAAACACTAATCACCACCACCCCGAAATCACCTTCCCTCCTCTGTTTTACTACTGACGCGGATCTCACCCCGCGTCTAGGCAATCCCTTAACGCGGCCTTCGCGTTCTTGTATCGACGCAACGCGAAGTCCAGGCCCGCGTCTGTGTCCTTCTCGTGTCAACACGACGCGGAGCCCATGCCCGCGTCTGTGTTCTTTTCGTGCTGAACGCGACGCAGAACCCACATCCGCGTCCGCGTTCTCCTCGCGACCTGACTTGAGCACAGATCCCGCGTTTGTGACATCTCCGCAGCACGTTTCCCGCGTCTCTATTCTCTCTCCTCCCTTATATTTTAAACGCATTGACGCGTTGATTCCCTGGATTCCAGAGCTTGGGATTTCACAGTGTTTTCCTGAATTTTAGGCGAGTGTTCTCGCTTTCTCATTGGACTTTCCCGCATCGTCGGGTTGACTTGCATAACATTATGTATATATATATATCGGTGTCCTCGTTTGGTATTGTGATGTACATACTTGTTATATTAACTATTGACATACACCTGTCTGTATCATACTTGACAACTGACGTGTTACCACCTGACATGACTTACTACCTAGCATATGTTTTACCACCTGCTTCTTGACACGTTGATACTTGAACCCCTGAAATAGGGAGGCTCCTGACTTTACTCCTGTTGATTCCCGTAATAGGATAACCATGAATATAAGATACTATGAATACTCTGTGGACATTATTACTGGATAAATTATTATAAGTAGACAACTTGTACCTGGTTTGGGGAAACTGATGGGCCCTGATTAATCATGTTTATGGTGGTCTTATCGAGCCGCGCGTGGCCACATACTTGAGGGATCACCTGGCGGCCACCAGGGATTCCGTGGGGTGTGCTGGCACCCCTACTCCTGTTTATTCCTGCCGGGTATGCACACGCCCTAGGCCTATTTCTATGGGATCTGCGATACTCTATTCCTGTTCGGGCGTAAATAAGTCCCGGTACCTAGCGGTACGTTCCGGCTCAGCACCAGATACTCCTGAACCGTTGTCCCGGGCATGTACGGGGCCCATCCGAAACATGATTCATCGAACTTTATCAGTTTTCAAATAACTTGCTTTATAAGTTGTAAGTGGAAGTATATGGAATGGGACACATACTGAAGCCTGGAACTTAGACGTCCCCTATTATAATCATATGTTAATATGCTATTTTGTTGTGCCATCTTGTAACTCGGGTTGTACGTGCTTGGATTACGGTGACATGGGATAAAGGTATATAAATAAGGGTTTTCTTGTTTGGATTATTCCTTCGAAGTATTGATCTCATGGAGCCGTGACCTAAACCCGTACAATCGGATTTGCTCGTATTCAGTTTTATTCGGTTTTGTCGGTTTTATGTTAGTTTAGGAGATATCTGGTGTTGGCAAGTATATTTTATTTGTTGCCTCGTTGCTTACTCTTATCATGTCATATCATGCATGTTCCCGGCTTGATATCGATTACTGTCTCTACTTGCTTCTACATGCTTATGCTTACAACATGATTTTCAATGCATGATTATGATTCGGTTTTATCGATACACATGTGCTTATCCTTGCACGCCATCTGGCTTTCGCCTCACCACTCGCCTGGGGAGTTCTGACTCCTCTGGATCCTCATGTCCAGGTCCTGGAGCTTGGACTGAAAGGGACCATCTTGCTGAGGACCAAGCTTACTTCTGTGGAGCAGACAGGTCAACTGTAGCTCCAGTCCCATCCTTGCTCCCCCTTGTTGGCTCGCGGCTTCTCCAGTTATCTCGTGAGCGCCCTTTTGTACTGTTCATATATGTACATCTCTTTGTATTCTCGCATTTGTGCCTATCAGGTGATGTAATATTATTGTAATATTATCACCTCTGGTGATAACTTTGTAATTGTACTCATATGTTGGAATGTATAATGCACCACTTGCTTCCGTACTCTGATTCTTTCCTGTACTGATGCTTAGCGTATATACGTGAGGGTATTTCTGACCTACGTATATACGTTGCAGTGACGTCTCCGTACCCGCAGGATCGGGGCGTTACATTATATTTCATACTTAAATTGTTTTTTGATGATCTATGGGTGTTGTACTTTGCTTGTTGTTGTAAGTTAAAAAATTTCCTTTTAACTTTGCCAATACCATTAGTGCACTCGTGTCTTCCCGTATTCTCGCCTTCTTTTGGATCTTGATATGGGAATGTCCGAGCTTTTGCCATGTAAAGCAAAGTTATAGGAAAAACTTTCACTCGATTTTCACGTGAATAGTTTCAATGCACAAGAGTTGTGTTTGCCTATGATCCATCGTGGGGCTATCTTCCAAAAGTTAGAAATTAGTGGGAGCACTTAATAGAAAGTTAGCCATGCAATTTACAACTAAGAAAAATTCACTTTTACAAACCACTAAAACATTTTTCCAACATTTCTTAAAAACAACTTGTTTTCACTTTTCAATTCTTTATTTGAAAATAAGAACTTTCTTTCTTCTAAAACTTTGAAGCCGCATCAAGTTTCCATCGCTCTCCCTCCTTGTGTATACAACCCGTATAGCCACTTCGCTACTACAGAAGAATCGCAAAAGTAGTAACATCAACCCACACTTCTTTCTCTTATTTTAGTGCTTGCTTTTTGCCGATCAAATTTTGGCGCCGTTGCCGGGGAGGGAACAGCTTTATTATTCAATACTAAAGATCATTCTTTGTTTTTGTATGTAGGAGAAGTACCAAGGAGCTCATTATCACGGGAAGCAAAAGAGGTGGCCAAGGACATTGCACGAGGATTCATTTGCCCTCAGAAAAATTCATGTAAAAGCGAGTTTTTCCGATTGAAGTACTAACAACTCGTTTGCAGGGTTGCCGAAAGCCGCTAAAAGAATTGCTTTTTAAATTTTTAGTTTCCTTGGGTGCTTCACCTTTATGCATGTATAATAAACTCAACAGAAATTCAATTGTTACTTAATTAAAATTTGGATTAGACTTTTGCATTTAGAGCATGTGTCTATTCCAATTCATTTCAATTTCTGTTGAAGAGTGCTGGAGAAAAGGTACGCGTGCATTCATATAGAATAGGACTAACATTTGAAGTGATTTACCGCTTTGAGTGTTATCTTGTTGTGAATAAACTGTACACTTGCATAATTGACTTTAAGGGCAAAACCCAAATAAACAAGATAAGGTGAGGATTTCATCACCCTTCCTTAGCCCAAAATCATCTCCAAGTGCACTCATACTTTCTCAAGCCTTAACTAAAAATCAATAGACGTTGGCCCTAGGGACATCTCGAACTCACTAAGAGATTAACTGAGGTTGGAAATTATAAGAACTATACTTCTGCAAATCGGTGTCTAAGGAAAGAGGATTGAGGGGTAAAGCCTCGAAATCTCCGTGGTTTGGCGTAATTCGGCCCGTGGCTCCGCCCGGATACCTCCCCCGAGCTTTGCCCTTTCCTGACCGATTAGCTTGTAGTCGAGTTCCTGCAACAACTTTCCCCGGAGAATCGACCAGTTAGGAGTCGTCTAGGTCCAGGTACCTTAGACTAAGGCTTGTGATTGTTTTTTTTCTTTCTTTTGTTTGTTATATTATTCGATTGTTCATTGTTTTTACGTTGCTTGTGGCGTGCTGCATGCAAGAGTTGGTGAGAGATCCTGTATCTTCCCGATTAACTAGAAATACCTCTCTACCTTGCATCCAGAACTGATGATGGCTTCACTTCAGGATAGATTTTACCCGATCAGAACCTCATTGCCATCCTGTATAAAACTTCCTGAAGCAAATGACAATAATTTTGAGTTAAAGCCCCAATTCATTAACACTCTTCCCAAATTTCATGGTTTAGAATTAGAGGAAGCATACTTCTTTATTAGGAAATTTGAAGAAGTATGCCTTATGATGCGTATACCCCAGCTAGAAGATGATGCTGTTAGGTTACGTTTCATCCCCTTTTCCCTAAAAGACCTAGCTAAGAAATGGTTGTACAGCTTGGCAGTAGATTCAGTCACGACTGGGATGATTTCGTCAAGGCTTTCTTGAAGAAATTCTACCCAATTCACAAAACTGCCCTCATTAGGAAGAACATCATGCAGTTTAGGGAAGAACAGAGCGAACCATTTTGGAGATACTTTGAGCGATTCAAATATCTCCTAACTCAGTGCCCTCATCATGGCGTGGAGAAATGGCGTCAGTGCCAGATTCTCTATGATGGTTTAGATTATCAGACGAAGACCCTATTAGAAACGATGTGTCAGGGAGGGTTCTTGCAGAAGGATGAGAATCAGGGTTGGGATTTATTTGAGGATTTAGCGGAGAAAACCCTGTAATGGGAGCCAGCCTCGGAAAAACCTAGGAATTCACAATCTATAGCTTCAAGAGGAGGGCTCCTATCTCTAGAATCATCCATAACTGCCGAGGCTAAGATTGCTACCCTAATGAGGAGGATAGAGGCTCTGAAAATAAAAAAGCCCACCAGTGTCAACCAAATCAACAAACCACCAATTCACAATCCGGGTTGTTCATATTGTCAAGCACCAAACCATGTCTTTAAAGAGTGCCCCATTTTTCATGCCCAGCAAGTGCCATCGGAACACCTGAACGCGATTTACTCACGGCGGCCTCACACCCCTACTCACAGACCTACAATCCCGGTTGGAGGAATCACCCAAATTTCTCCTGGGCCCCGAACAATCCTCCCAGGCCTAATTTCTTCAACAATTTTCACCATCCTACTCCTCCGCCACCTTTTCCCAGTCAAGCCCCATCTTCCTCCTCCCAAAGCTCCCCAATAGAAAAGAAATCAGTAAATTAGAGGAGAGCATAGAGGCTTTCATGAAGTCCCAAACCGCTTTTATGCAAAATCAGGGACAAACTCTGAACAATCATTCACAGGCCATATCGAGATTGAAAATGCAGATGAGCCAGTTAGCTAGCTCCCTAAGTGAAAGACCAAATGGTACTTTGCCTAGTCAGCCGCTAATTAGCCCAAAAGCCTCCAATCAAGCATATGAAATTCAGAATCCATCGATTAACCAGTGCAATGCTATTCACACACTGTGATCTGGAAAGAAGGTAGACAATCAGGTCTATCAACAGAAAAGTCCAGACCATCCTGATCCCACTCCAGCCTCCACCTCTGCTAGTTCCTCCCAAACTGCTCCTTAAACATTTGACGAGGACAAAACTGCTGAATAAGCTCATAAGCCTATAGCACCCTTTACCAATAGGCTTAGGAACAACAATAAGAATATGCACATGGAGAAAATGCTAGAGATGTTCAACCAGGTCAAATTAAATGTGCCACTTCTTGACGCTATCCAACAAGTCTCGGCTTACTCCAAATTTCTTAAGGATATGTGTATGAAGAAGAGAAAGACCAATGTGCCCAAGAAAGTGTTCTAGCAACCAATATAAGCGAAATTCTGTCTGGTCCCATTTTGGTGAAATACAAGGATCCCGGATGTCCCACCATTTCCTGCACCATAGGACAGATCAAAATCAGTAAAGCACTTCTTGACCTGGGAGCAAGTATCAACTTGCTACCTGTCTCAGTACCAGCAACTTGGGTTGGGTGAGCTAAGCCCAACTCGAGTCACCATTCAGCTAGCTAACTGATCTGTGAAGATCCCGAAGGGGGAAATCACAGACGTCCTTATTCAGGTCGGGGATTTCATTTACCCCGTTAACTTCATTGTGCTTGAGACCCAACCTGTGTCCAATCTTTGGTCTCAAACTCCCATCATCTTAGGGTGCCCATTCCTTTTTATAGCCAATGCCATAATCAATTGTAGGAACGGGTCCATGCAATTGACTTTTGGAGACATGACGAAGGAAGTCAATATTTTCAATCTTGGAAGACAACCTAGGGATGTCAATGATCAGCGTTTGAGGTCAATTCTATTGAAAACCTGACCAATGAGCATGAGGAAAGTATAAAATAGAAACTAAGGCAGGGTTTGATCTGGAGGCTGAGGATTTTAATTAAGACCAGATCGTAGATTCAGCAGTAGATTGGGCATCAATCCCCAGTGTACCTCATTATAGGATTGAAAACCCAGAGATTGCCTCCAATGAAGCAACACCTTTTCTAGAGCTAAAGCCTTTCCTGAACACCTCAAGTACGCCTACCTAGGCGGAAAGGACACCTTGCCAGTCATCATAGCATCCCACCGACTGAGTAACAAGAGGACAGCTTAATGTCTATTCTGAAAAGACATAGGGAAGCCATTGGATGGATGATGAAGGACATCAAGGGAATAAGTCCAGCCATAGTGCAACATAGAATCCATTTAGTCGATGAAGCAACCCCTAGGAGGGACCTACAACGAAGGCTTAACCCTCTCATGCAAGAGGCAGTTAAGGCTGAAATTTTGAAAGTATTAGATAATGGGATAATTTATCCTATTTCTGATAGCTAATGGGTTAGCCCTGTTCATGCGGTCCCAAAGAAGTCTGGCTTTACGATGGTAGAAAATGAGGAAAAAAAGTTGGTACAAACAAGACTGCCTACCAATGTTCGTGTTTGTATCGACTACAGGAAGCTGAATGCAGCTTCCCGTAAAGACCACTTCCCGCTACCCTTCATCGACCAAATGCTTGAGTGTTTGGTTGGATATGAGTACTACTGCTTTCTAGATGGGTACTCGGGATATAATCAAATCCCCATTGCTGCAGAAGACCAGGAAAAGATGACATTCACCTGCCCGTTCGGAACCTTTGCTTATCGGCGCATGCCTTTTGGATTGTGCAATGCTCCCACAACGTTCCAACGGTGCATGTTTAGTTTGTTCTCTGACATGGTGGAACGTTTTCTTGAGATTTTCATGGATGACTTCTCCATCTACGGAGATTCATTTGATCAGTGTCTTCATCACCTAGAGTTAGTGCTACAAAGATGTATTGAGAAGAACCTAACTCTAAACTGGGAAAAATGTCACTTCATGGTGAGACAGGGGATTGCTTGGGCCATGAGATTTCGAGGAGAGGCATAGAAGTGGACAAGACTAAAGTAGAAGTGATTGCTAAGCTTCCACCACCCAAAAGCATCAAGGATATTAGATCCTTTTTAGGGCATGCCGGGTTCTACCGACAGTTTATTAAGGACTTTAGCAAAATAGTGAGGCCCTTAACCAACCTGCTCACTAAGGACGCGCCCTTTGATTTCAACGATGAATGTTTCAAGTCATGGGGGAAGCTTAAGCAAGAACTTATTTCTGCGCCTATTATTTCTGCTCCTAATTGGGCCCATCCAATTGAAATCATGTGTGATACATCTGATTTTGCTATTGGCGCTGTTCTAGGACAGCGCATCGATAATAGGCAACACGTGATTTACTATTCGAGTAGGACCTTGAATGACGCCCAACAGAATTATACAACGACTGAGAAGAAATTCTTGGCCGTTGTCTTTGCGTTAGAAAAGTTCCGGCCCTACTTGTTAGGTTCAAAGACGGTGATTTTTACGGATCACTCGGCTCTGAAATATCTCATGACCAAGAAGGAAGCAAATGCCCGACTGATTTGGTGGATCTTTTTACTTCAAGATTTTGACTTAGAAATCTGGGATAAACGAGGTATATAAAATGTGATCGCTGATCATCTCTCACAAATTCCGAATGCACCAACCATCCAAGCTCCGATCAACGAGGATTTCCCAGACGAGCACATCCTAGCCATTCTTAAGGAACTCTGGTATGCGGACATTGTTAATTACCTGGCCACGGGATAATTACCCGCTGACTGGACAAAGTAAGACCAATACCGCTTCTTTGCCCAAGTACGGTACTTCTTCTAGGAAGAACCGTATCTTTTTAAGTATTGTCCCGACAAATTATTAGACGACGCATATCAGAGGAGGAAAAGAGGAGTGTGCTCAGCTTTTGCCATGACCTTGTATGCAGAGGATACTTCGGTCCCCGCAAGACTGCAGAGAAGGTTCTATAAAGTGGGTTCTACTGGCCCACTTTGTTCAAAGACTCGTATCATTTTTGCAAGTCATGCACAAATTGTCAGAAAATTGGAAAATTTTCAAGAAGAGACATGATGCCCCTGAACCCAATCCTTAAAGTTGAAATTTTTGATGTTTGGGGTATCGATTTCATGGGACCATTCCCCAATTCCTTCGGCAACCAGTTCATTTTGGTTGCTATAGATTATGTCTCTAAGTGGGTAGAAGCTGTGCCAACTAAGATAAATGATAATAAAGTGGTTGTCAAATTTCTCAAAAAGAACATCTTCTCCCGATTTGGCACCCCCAGAGCGATAATTAATGATAATGGATCACATTTCTACAACAGAATTTTTGAAGCTCTGGTGCGAAAATATTCTATCAATCACAAGTTATCTACTCCGTATCATCCCCTGATAAATGGGCAGGTCAAAGTCACCAACCGACAGATCAAGCTCATTCTGAAAAAGATTGTCAGACAAAACTGAAAGGATTGGTCGTTAAGCTCAATGATGCATTGTGGGCTCACGCACTGCTTTTAAGACAGTTCTGAGGATGTCTCCTTATAGAATCGTGTTTGAAAAAGCCTGTCATCTGCCAGTAGAGTTAGAACACCGGGCCCTCTGGGCAATTAAGCAACTCAACTTTGATCTGACCAAGGCTGGTGAACTTAGGAGGCTGCAGATTTCAGAATTAGAAGAGATACGGAATGAAGCTTATGAAAATGCCCGAATCACCAAGAGCAGGACTAAACTTTTTCATGACCAAATCATAACCCGGAAAAACTTTGCACCGGGAGATAGGGTTCTGCTGTATACTCTAGACTTCATATTTTCGCGGGGAAGCTGAAAACTCATTGGTAGGGACCGTTCATTGTGCGCACTGTTTTCCCACACGGTTCTGTGCTTATTGCAGACCCTAAGAACAACACGGAATTCAAAGTGAATGAGCAAAGACTGAAGCCCTTCTTGACCAATGAGCCTATGACTCCGGATGATAGTGTGTTGACTCTTTTTGCCCCGTCATACACCTAACCACAACAAATAAATAAAAAATAAAAAAATAAAAAAACAAAAAAAATTGTTTATATGCTTACCCCTTCTACATTTTTTTGACATTTCTTTAGCCTATTCGCACTTGGTCGGCCCGAATCCACGAAGAGGTGACATCATTTCTTCCCGCTATTTATTGCATTTACATTTCCATGTGCATTTATTGAGGACAATACATTAGATAGGTGTGGGGGGGGGGGTGCTAACACTTTTTCTTTTTCCTTTTATTCTTTCTTTTTCTTTCAAAAAAATCTCCAGATTGAAAAGAAATTTCATACTCTTTATAAAAATACCAAAAGATTGTAGGAATACGGGAACCTTATTAATGAATCTTTATTTTTGCCTAAATAAATAAGAAAGATTGGTTTGACTAAAAGTTAGAAGGGATAAGGAAAATAACTCATACCGTTATTTAGTCTTAGTAGAATATGCATAACCCACACACACATGCTTGAGATTTAGAGACATAACTCTTAAAAAAAAAAGAATAGCTGGATAATTGTGCCTCAAGAAGCATGATTACTCACGCAAAAAAAATTCTATATACAATAATGTATAAATAAATCTTAATTTCGTGGCCTACTCCACTTGCATATTTGCCCTGAAGGGTGTTTTTCCACCTGGTGCCCTAAGACCATCTGATTTGGGAGTCATCGGTTTGATACGTGTTACATAAGTGAAGTAGAAAGCCTAATGGAATCAAGAATAATAAGTAAATATCAATAAAATTAAATAATATTCAAAGTTGAGTTGAAAAATCCCAAACACATCACACTTACACATTATGCATATCTATCTAAAGCAAAATAAAAGAATGAGTTAGAAGTACAAGATCCTTTCTAAATTTAAAGAAAAACCATATTTTCTTCTTTTATGAAGGCTAAACTATAAGAGGACTTATGAGGGTTAAACCTAATTCTTACATCATTCGGTCATTTTTACTTAGATGATTGAAAGTTCTTTTTCATGAAAAAAAGAGAGAGAAAAAATCTTTCTAACAACTAACTTCTTTTCTTTACTTACTGGATTTTGTAGGTGCAATCCGCTGAAAACTCTCAGGAGACGCACTCCTCTTCTAGGGAAAACCTAGAGGTTTAAAGGCTTGTTGTACATGCTCAGTGCAATCGCATCACTTGCGAAAGTGGTATAATAATTTTCTTATTTTTGTTTTGCTCGGGACGAGTAAAAAGATAAGTGTGGGGGTGTGATTTGTCTCTAATTTTGCATAATTTTTATCACATTCTTATTTCATGTAAAATTTTGCTAAAAAAACCTTGCTTGCTTGATCCTACATCCATGGTGTGCAAATGAAGAAGAAGACCAAAATCACTATTTAATTGGTGATTAAAAGCCTACCAAGTAGCCATTGACTTTAGGGTGAAGATTTTGTCAGTCCAGGGTATCAAATCGCAAATCCAGAAGATCAAGACATCAGAAGACAGTCTGGGCAACGCGCTACCCGAAGCCAGGCGCGCGCGCCTGCACTTTGGGCCACGTGCCGTTCATGTAGCCCTCTTTCCCCTGGTGCCTATAAATACCCCCCAGGGGTCTTCAGTTTGAGTAGATCCAGAGTTAGAGCAAGTTGTGTAGTTTTATTTTTAGTTTGTAGTTGTTGTTGTTATTCTTCTTCTAGTCCCATTAGAGTGAAAGAGAGAGAGTGTGTAAGTGTTGTATTTGAAGGGTGACAAGCTAATACAAGTACTACTTCTCTTCCTTTTTTCAATTTACTTGTGCTTTCATTTGCTTTTAATTCCTTTTTGTAGTGTAACTCTTTTTACTCTTTACTTCTCTCCTTTGTAGTGTAACTTACCTTCTCTCTACTTCTTTTCTTTTTGTTGCTTCTTTCTTACCATGTCTAACTAACTCCACCATTGCATGGCTAACTAACTACTAACCTACTAATTTCTAACTTCTTGATTGATAACCCAAATGAGTCAATAGTGTCAAACAAGCCTTGTGCAAATGAGAGCTATGCTATCTTAAGACGAAGGTTCTAACTCTAACTTCGTATAAGTATTTACCTTCTTATATTTCATACTTAAATTGTTTTTTGATGATCTATGGGTGTTGTACTTTGCTTGTTGTTGTAAGTTAGAGAATTTCCTTTTAATTTTGTCGATACCATTAGTGCACTCGTGTCTTCTCGTATTCTCGCCTTTTATTAGATCTTGATATGGGAATGTCCGAGTTTTTACCGTGTAAAGCAAAGTTATAGGAAGAGCTTTCACTCGATTTTCACGTGAATAGTTCCAATGCACAAGGGTTGTGTTTGCCTATGATCCATCGTGAGGCTATCTTCTAAAAGTTAGAAATTAGTGGGAGCACTTAGTAGAAAGTTAGCCATGCATTTTTACAAATAAGAAAAAAATCTACTTTTATAAACCACTAAAACATTTTTCCAACAATTCTTGAAAACAAGCTGTTTTCACTTTTCAATTCTTCATTTGGAAACAAGAACTTTCTTTCTTCTTGAACTTTGAAGCCGCATCAAGCTTCCATCGCTCTCCCTCCTTGTGGATACGACCCGTATAGCCACTTCGCTACTATGGAAGAATCGCAAAAGCAGTAACATCAACCCACACTTCCTTCTCTTATTTTAATGCTTGCTTTTTGCTGATCACATCCCATGAAGGACTTCAAGTGGATTTTGTTGTTGGTATATACAGCAAACTGCGATAGTAAGTCAAGGAAAAAACAATGGAGGGTTGATAAAGATGACCAATAAACGAGATTGATTGGAAGGTGGATCATGCGATTGTAGTCGGATTCAGACGATCAAGGTGTCGAACCCTATGTTTTTAGCGTTTTGGATGCAATGGTGGGTTTCTGATCGAGGAGATTGCAATGTTTGGTACAGGTTCTGTATAGTTCGGTAAAAGAATCGACGGAGATCACAATCAAATTTACGACGGGCTAGTCGTGACACGGTGAGATTATTGCAGGTATTGGTGGATCTATCAAATTTGAAGATCATCAATAATAGGGCAATATATCTGAAAAATATCAATGCAGTAGTAGATGACAGCCCTGATTGATGGAAGAAAGATCATGACAGTGTGTGTCGGGAAAGCCCGGTAAGACCATGGCAGTTAATAAAGATGATAAGTCTCAAGATTAAAACATCGAAGAAAGATGAACTATCACCAGTGATTAGTGGAAGACTATGACACAACAAGCTCTTGACAATGTTCGTGTAAAATTGATAAGACCATTACAGAATTAAAGGTTAATTGCCTTAAGATCTGCGGGGGCCCCATGGTCAAGAAGGCGCCACAAAGCAGAATTGGCTGGCGGGGGCAGTAATACAATGTAAGCTAAATGAAAGAAACTCAAGTCAAGGTGAAGTTTTAATAAAAAGCTTGAAGGAAACTCACTTCGAGGTGGAGTTTCACGAAAAACTGCAACAGGACTTAATGTTGCAGGACGAATAAAGAAAAGGTGCATTCGGGTAAGGTTGGAGATGGCCCAAGGTATGGCGGTGAATCCGCCAAAGGCCCCAGGGAGAGGAGGCAAGAGTAAAGGCTTCACGGAATGGTTACAACCAAGGAAGAATTAAGGTATTAATCCAAAATCTCAAGGTGTTTTGCTAAAGGGTTGAAAAGCAAGTCAAGATGAAGATTATTAAAATTTTACCTTATTTTCAAGAGGAGATGGTGGTCCCATAAAATCCAATCCGATTGGAAAAGACGATAGCTTGAAGCAGAAAAAGCAAACCAAGGTGAAGCAGATTAGTCACTGTATAATCGACTAATGCTCAGACTAATCGACTATGCAGTCGACTAGACAGAATAAATAGATGAAGTATTATACAGTAGTTGACTAATAGGTTCTATTAGTTGACTAATAGAAGAGATTAGTCGACTAGTCTGCATGACAAGTTGACCATCAAGGCGGTCTGAAGCGAGAGCAGTTTCCTTTTCAGACGCGTGCATGTTTTCTTTTCAGGAGGAGTACGATATTCAATGAAAGTTTCTTTCTAAAAATTGAAAGATCTAAAATTCTTCTAAATCAGGGAGAACAACTCCTAATAAGATTGATCAAGATTCTTCAAGCATCTAACGGCCAAGATCATCTCAGATTTAGAATATGGTTTAGATTGTAAACTCAATGAATAAAGGTTATAACATAGGATTTAGTTGGAGAAGAGGAGGAGAAAAAAGTTGTGGTGAATAACAATATAGCGCCATAAAAGGCAAGTTAAAGAGAGGAGCAATGTGAAGGTGTAAATTCAAGGGGAAGATGAATACTCTTGCAGGATCAAGTGAAAGGTTAGATCTCTTTATATCAAGTTTATTAATAGTACTGTCTCAAGTTCTCACCTCGATTGGGTCGAATCATGTTAAATTGTGTGCTCTTCTTCTTAGATCTTTTAATATTCATCTTGTGTGCTTGAGCTAATCGATCTCACGAACGTGCTTAGGGTCGTCGGTGGGAATCTTGTATCTCCCAACAATTAGTATCATAGTTAGTATGGTATGTCAAGTTATGCAAGCAACAAAACCAGAGAGCCTCCCCCCTTCTATTTATGAGCGAGGTAAGACGGTTAGGTTGTTAGGAATGGGTCAAGTTGGGTGGAAGATTGCCGAGCTGGACAAAACAGGAATCTTCTTAGGAACGATTCAAAGTTGGCAGATACTTCTTGAGGAAGACTACGGTTCTATTCGACCTAGTTCCTGCATGAATGCTACGATCATGTGCCATTCGAGCGGTGAGACTCTTATTCAATCTGACCTAGTTTTGGATCCATTATGTTCTAATGATAGTATACTCATGAGTATAAAGTAGTGATCCTTCTATCAATGAGGCAATGAGGGAGGTGAGAAGATTTGTGTTGGGGGGGGGGGGGGGGGGGGGGGTTGGGGTCAGTGACCATAGAAGAGTCATAAGGGCGCTCTATGATAGAGCTCAGTCCAGAAAATAATAAAAGAACTGCAATATCAGAAATTCAGGCAGATCCGCACCCAAAAGTCCCGATTTGAAAAATACAAGTTCTTATTCAAATACGCTGGTGGTTTTGTATTTGGGAATCCAACCAACCTTAGCAAAACAAACGGCAAATGGGGAATCTGGCCCCCACCTTAGTCAAGACTAAAATCTCCGAATTTTATAAGGAATTCAGCTAAACTAAATTGGGAGCAAAGATAAGAATAGAGACTTAAATTCGTTGTGAAGGGACTGAGATAAATAGAAGACAGAAAAATTAGTCAATTATTATACAACTTCAACTGATGTTGCTTCTTTCAACTTTCAAGGATAAAAGATTGTCATGAGGTATCTTCATGATAATTTTGCGGGATTCGAAGGCAAAAGGAGCACAAGACTTATATCTGTGAAGGTACATTGCTAGAAAAAAAGTATTAACTCCAGATTAAAACGAAGGTATGAAAACTGTAGTTAGGGTGGAGGAAAGTTGGTATGACAAATGGACCCGTTGGAAACACAAGCAGGTGAAGGCACAAATATAGGTTGAGACCTATCTGATCCAAAAGCTGAAGTTAATAAGTAGTAACCTAACTTTCTATTTATCTTCCTCACTTTTTACTCAATTATTTATATGGGGCTATTTAGATCACTCATGACTCAACACATCTCTCCCTTCACGTCACAGGAATTAAATAGACAAACAAATCTCTCGTCAACATAGAGGGGTAGAGGGCCAACACAAGCTCAACACCTAGGTAGAGGTAGGAATTATATAAATAACTCAAACAACACATGAGCCAACTTGAACGACAACAAACACTTCTGGGTACAAACATCGGATCAAAACTCCACTTTAGATCACAACTAGGCTCAGATTCCAATTTGTTATCTCCACAATATCTACAAAGAACAACATAATTTAAGTGAAAGAAAATGAGAAGACCAAGATCTAATAAGGTTTCTAATATATTTTATTTGTCACTAAATTAGAAAAATATCACTCTAATTGGTTCATCCAAAAAATTTACCATTTTCAATATATTTTCTCCCATATTAAATAAGAAATTTCACTATAAATTATCCGCCCTATTGCTACTCTATCTAATTTGACATAGAGATGCATTTAATGCAGCTGCAAAAAAAAAAAAAAAAAAAAAATCATGTCAGATTTCATATTTCCTGATCCAGTATAAAAAAAATCTGGCCGAAGATGAACAAAACAAGTTAAAGGTAAACAGAACAAAGTTAAAGGTAGACAAATTTATCAGCGATCACTTTCAATACGTGATCTACACATGTGTTATATAAATGTAACCCATGTATACCCTAATGCCATCATATCATTACAACTGTCAGCATAGGGCACTGAAGAAAGTGCAATAAAGATATTTCACAAAACTCACTGCCATAAAAGTATTCAGAATGCAATTGAAGGGCTTACTTAAATAAAACGTGTGTATGAAAGACTTTTTCACACGAAATTAAAATATAGGGGCTTTTACAAACTAGGGGGAAAAAAATAGGGGCTTATATACATTTTCCCCTTGATCTTTTTATGCTCAAGGTATTATAGTAAGATCTCTCAAGTACTTGGGTATAGGCGAAGATTGTCTAAACTAGGCATATTCTTGTATCCTAATTTTCTACTTCCATGTTGTTATAATCTTGTGTTCATTTGATCTCTGTAAAGATAGGGAGATTACACTTCTATACGATTTTCAAAAACCCTAGCACAGTCCTAACACCTACGGGTGCATCCAAGCACTCATTTACTCTAAAAGAAAACGAAAAAAAAGAAAAAAAAGAAAGAAAGAAAACAGAAAAACTCTACACCCATCTATCAAAAAAGAACAGATACATTATATGATACTCAATTTGTTGAGACAAGGAACACTAAATTATCATGGCTTTGATATGGGTCACTACAAATGACTGAAGGCATTTTTCTTCCCTGTTTGTTCTACTTTCACGCATGCTAGGATGAGGGCCCACGTTCATACACGAGATAATACCATCTTCCATTAAATCCTTCCCCTCATAAATGAAAAAGTTTCCTTTGTACTGCATCTTTCATGAACAATATGCCCTAATTAATAAACAATGTGGCACTTGACATTAGTTTTTCTCTTGTCCTGTACAGTTATCTCTTCTGACTCTCTGACTGACTGAAGGATTGGGGACTGAACTAATATCTATTTCTTTATCAATCACAAAGTTGCGAAAGTTTGGAAAAAGTCAAAAACGGGCGATTTAACAAGTTTACTCTTGGAAAGAGAGGAGAATCGAGATCACACGAAACATGGTAACAGGTACAAGATTAGCGCGTTTAATGGACTGTAATTTGTGCCCGATTCAAAACCCGATAACAATTCCCCCTCTTTTTCACGACACGGTAGCAGAAATAACCCTCCATGTTTCACTCAAGCAGTAAAAGCAATTGACAAACAATTCCATATGACCACTTTCATCAACACAATCTGAGGAAAGAAATTGCGTGAGTTAGAAGCCTAAGCGAAGTGATCGGTTCAATAATGTGGGAATAAGTATATGATGCTTGATGCTTAAGATGCAGGATTAGTGAAGCTGTAAAGACTGCAGCCAATTCTATAGTCTGTACTTTAATTTTGCACCCACATGAGATGATATGAGAAGAAGAGCATATTTCTGATATGGATACAGCTAAGAGTTCAGAAAAAGAGGAAGTAGAACGCAGAGAAATGGTACTACTGCAAGTAACTGTAATCACAAGTTGAAATATATGAACAGCTTACTGTCATTTCCTACATTTTTCTTTCAACAGAATGGTTTTGCTTGCCACATGCTCTGCACTCTGATCTAACCATTAAGATCCTGAATTTGAGGCCAGGGACTTCGCCTAATGATGTTTATCGAATTCTTAAAACCTGCATACTTTTTTTATTCACTGATGGCTCAAAAAGTCAAGACATCAGTTCCCAACAGGGCTTTTGGCTATCAAATGTAATTTGTGGAGTGATTAAGTCAAATTTAAAGGCTTAACCCATGTGCATGGAAGCATCAAATATAGATAATTAAATGATGAGAACGTCGATTAGAATAATTTCACGCGTAAACCGCGTTTTACTTGTAAAGGTACTTGCTAATTATTATGAACTTCTGAACTAAGATTCTCTTCTTTGTCTTTTTTTTTTGGGGGGTAAACTAGGATTCTCATCTTAAACTAATCAATGTAAGGAAGCATACTTTAATTAGTTGAGAGAGTCTGATAATGAGAGAGATTGCGGAAGTTCAATTTGAACTCACCTTTTTTTGCTCCAAAGCGTGTAAAAAAGCAGCAGACCAAAAAGAGAAGTTACTAAGTTGTCTACCTTTTATGCCTTCTCCAAAAAAGTCCGCAGCCCTGTGCTAAAATTGTTCTGCAAAAAGGTCCCCCACTAGTACATCTGAATTTATCTGCAAAGGATAAGATACATAGAATTTAGTTATATAACTCAAAAGCTTGACCTGCTACATTATCATCTCTAAAGCCAGAATACAGTAAAACAGCACAAAAGGCAGGCTTGCTGCTTACTGACACTTTTCTTATTATTTATATGCTACTTCATTTACACTATATTGACCACAAAGTAATTAGCTTGCAATAGAAATCTAATTTAATAAGGGTATGGAAACTATGCCATTGGCTAATTTTTAAAAATATAGCAGTCAGTCACTGAACAGTTTAGTTTCAGTTATTTGTTAGGATACTCTTTCTTCCAGTGGCCCAATTGCTAATTTTTCTGAGATACTTTTCTTGTTCCTCCTCCCCTTCCCTTCCCTCTCTCCACATCTATAAATACACCTCTCCTTCCTCCCACCTTCCTCACTCTCAACATCTCATTCTCCCCTTCTTCCATCTTTAGTAGCCTCCAAATCCCTCTCTTTTCTTCTTATAGCTTTTCAAGGCTCCTCACGTTTGTTGTGTTTGGTTGAAGAGAAATGGAGTTTCTTGGGCTCTTGCTAGTCGCACTTCTCACCATGTTTGAAGCCGTCCAAGGAGCCGGTGGCGGATGGTCTAGCGCGCACGCCACCTTCTATGGAGGTGGTGATGCATCCGGAACAATGGGTAAGCCAAAGGCCCACCAAATAGTTTCCACAATGGATTGAACTACTACTGGTCTCTCTCCTCATTGATCTTATATGTTGTTGATATGTATTGCAGGAGGAGCTTGTGGGTATGGGAATCTGTACAGCCAGGGGTATGGGACTAACACAGCGGCGCTGAGCACGGCTCTGTTCAACAACGGGCTGAGCTGCGGGGCTTGCTATGAGATCAAATGTGTGAACGATCTGCAGTGGTGTCTCCCTGGATCCATTGTGGTCACTGGCACCAACTTCTGCCCACCAAACAATGCTCTTCCGAACAATGCAGGGGGGTGGTGCAATCCCCCACAGCAGCACTTTGATCTCTCTCAGCCTGTCTTTCAACAGATTGCCAAGTTCAGGGCTGGGATTGTCCCTGTTCAGTTCAGAAGGTAAAAAAAACAATATTCTCTTTTCTGTCTCAAAATTCCTGCACCGAAAGTTCAAATCTTTTTGGCTTTTGACACAGTAGTAACACTATCCATCTCACTTTGCATAGAAGAATTCTTCTTCTAATAGATGAGAGTAGGCCATAAAGAATTCATCTTTCTAACCCTTTATGTAACTTTGTGTTGCTATCCATGAAGTTTCACCTCTACGTGGTTCCCTCTATCTTTATGCATTTCACCCAGTTAATACAATTTCAGAAAAAAAATCTTCCAAGAACTTCTTAAACTCATCAATAAAAAATTTAAGTTCTTACTGTCAGTAAGTTTTCTATATCATAATACCAAAACCAACATATGCACCAAATTCATTCTTATACTTCTTCCCTTTGAGATACAAGAAAACTTACTTTCCATTTTTCACATTCAAACTAACTTTTTCATTTCCCCATCAGTGAAAAACTTGAAGGACCCAATAACACATGAAAGACTGATAAAATAAAATATTTTTTTTTTGGGGTAACAGGGTACCTTGCAAGAAGTCAGGTGGCATCAGGTTCACTATCAACGGCCACTCCTACTTCAACCTGGTCCTGATCACCAACGTGGGCGGTGCGGGCGATGTCGTCTCTGTATCCATCAAGGGCACGAGAAGTGGGTGGCAGCCAATGAGCAGGAACTGGGGCCAGAACTGGCAGAGCAGTAGCAACCTCAACGGCCAGGCGCTCTCCTTCCACGTCACCACCAGCGATGGCCACTCCATCACCTCCAACAACGTCGCCCCCTCCAACTGGAACTTCGGCCAGACTTTCTCAGGCTCCCAATTCTGACATCTAAAAGAGCAACCACTCACTCCCTCTGTCTAACTACACAGTCTACTCTCAAGTCTATGTTGTATACTCTCCTCCGGTGTCGCGCTGGGCCTCTTTTGGAATAGCCCTCGCCGACCATTCCCTTACTGAGCTACTCTTCTTCTCCTCCTCCTTGTTTTCATCTTTGTCTCTGTCTCCGCTTGTGCCAAGTATATAATGGCAGAGGAGAGCACCACCAAAAGGCTGGTGTTGAAGACGTTTGTGCTAGGTTTTTAGTTTGATTGTGTTCTCATGGGAAAAATGGCTGAGGTGAACATGGCTTGTCACCCGCCCATTAATTTCCATAGCTACTCAGTGTAGACTTGAAAAAGGTCATTTGTACTCTGGTTTTGTTTCTGAAATATCATTGTGACATTAAATAGAAAATTTTTGAGTGTGCTGCATAATACAGAGATAGTTACCAGTCTTGAAATTGCATTGAGCTCAATACAATTATACAAGAAAGAAAATCTTAATGCACGGTAACGGGCGATCAACAGTCCCTTAATAGACCTTTACCCAGTAAGGTTTAGATGGGAGAGAGATCAGCCATGTTGAACTTCAGCACATTATGTGAAAGGAATTCTAAACTCAACATATTGCTCCAAGCGCATTTGAATGTCTTTTTAAGCTTATTACATTGGGAAAAGTAAAGATCCTGAGTTTCCTCACGAACTTTACACAAATGGAAGACACTAGAGGATAAGAAACCTTTATTAGCCATAAATGATGCAGAAGGAAGCCTGTTTAGAAGAAACATCCAAAGGAAGTTCTTGATTCCAGCTGTAGTTTGCAGACTATTTTTTGGATCACCATGAATTGCTTGTACTTTGAAACTGGCTGAGATTTGGTAACCAACCTGATATGCTAATTTGACAAACAGAGATGGTACTGTGTGTGGTAGCCAATGCAATCTACCAAGGGCTGCAAGATTGCTTGGGAAATGAAGAGAAACCATCACTGTGTGTTTGGTATGCGAGAATTCACTAGGGAATTTAAGATTTACATGGGAGTTCCCGTATTTGGCTTGAGATTTACTCAAAGCATTCTTGGGAATATTGAATTCTTGTGGGCATCAAATTCTCTTGTTCTGTGAGAATATAATATCCATAGTGAAAGATAAGGGTTCTATATTTTCACGGGTTCGGTTCATGTGTGTGAGCCACACACGCATACAATAAGAGGGCCAATCCGACGTTGACACGTGGACTGGTCCTCTTATAATATGTTATATTTCACCCGGTGGAAATCCATAAAAAGTTTTATTTCTTAAAACAAATTTATTTATTCTTCCCGACTCTGACATTACCGACTGCAGACCTTGTTGCTGCCCGCTGGCTGCCACCGCTGTTACTGCCAAATCTGTCTAGAAAAAAAAACATTGTAAACGAAAAAAAATGTTTTTTTGATTTTTTTTTTAATTTTCTGGATAAAGAGGCCAGATTTTGTTTAAGATAATCTTAATTGAGGAACTGTCTTATGTTTCGTTACTGCAATAATAGGTTTGCACTCAACAGGAGATGAAATTAAAAAAACCAAAAAGTCAGAAACTTCCATTTCGAATGCAAGTGAAAGCTTTTGAAACCCATGTTTGAATCCTTTCATGATTATTCGGACACATCAATGATGGAAGATTGGAAGACCAAGAGGAGAAGATTGTGACTTGCAACAAGAAATAGATGAAAGAGAGACGGAAGCTTAAGATTGAAGGACCAGCTACAGTAAATAAAAGGAGATAGGATCATAGGAGGGAAGAAGAGAACAATCAAGCATCATTAGATTAGAGTTAGAGAAGCGAAGAGAATGGACAGGAAAAAAAAAATTGGACTTAAAATGGAGAAAGAAAATTAATAAAAATAGTTTTTTTTTTTATGACATGGCACTGAGAAGGATTAGTGAAGTTTCGCTTATAACTGTCAATTATTCACTTCCTAAGATTTAATTCCTAGCTATTCCTGATTAAAATAGACCCAGTTAACTTTAGGTTACAGAAAATAGATGAAAAATACTTAAGAGATGCATGTTCATATAAGAAAAAAAACATAAATGACAAGGATAAACATGTAAAAGTTTAAAAAAAATAATAGGGATGTATATGCTAATAAACCCTTTTAATATAATAAAATGCATTTAGTTAAGCAGGTAACCAAAATGGGACAAAAGGGTTATGAATAAAACCAATGTATTTACAATTATGAGTCATTACTTTGGATGTACAATCATCTGCCCGTTTCCATTCTTATAGACTTGAACAAGCAATGTGACTGTCAAATGCAGTAACCTTATAAGACAATCAAGAGGAAAGCTAGAGACTATTTTGAAGCTTGCCGGTATTGATGTTTGTAAATCTGAAGGAATTTGATTGGGAACTCGGAAGATCAATTTGAGGAGAATTAGTTAGTAGTCTTTTATTTTATTATAGTAGTATTTTATTAATTTTTTAAGGCATAGGTAATGTATGTGACCTTTATCTATTTATACTCATGTAGAACTTATTTTGAAGGTAATCACGGGATTATTGAATTTTTAAAAAATTGAAACCTATTTAGAATTCTCTTGAATGTTTATATGAGAAGCATGAAGTAGGAGAGAGATTCTTTTGAGTGTGAAACTCAAATCTAAATCTTTGTGAGATGTGTGGCGTAGATGAGATTCACCTGGGTGAGAGGCCTAAACCTTTATTTTTTCCCCTTAATTTCTATAAGCCCTAAATTAGTTTTCTCTAGTCCCACCACAAACTATAGTTTTCTCCTTCTATCCTACATCAAATATCAAAATATAAATTCCAAATAATTGTGATTATTTGCAAAACCGAGTGCATCCAACATGTGGCTCATCTTCTTCTTCTCCTTATGATTCCTGTTTGTATTTTGCACTCTCTTACCCATACTGAATATAGTGTACTGGTAAAATAAAATGAGAACATCCAATAAAACTTATGATGGAAAGAACTTTTTGCCGCGGTTTGTTCAGTGGCACCACTAGCGGAAGACATTGATGACACAGATGGCCGTGGCAGGACAACACCCAATTAAGTTTTCGACATTTTAGTGTTTTAAGAAGCTCTTAGTCACTGCTTTTCCAATTTGTTCACCTTGACAAATAGAGCCTGAAGGCAATGAAGTTACACTCCAGCTGCCTCAAAATTATAAGAATCATACTATTAGGAGAAATAAAATTGAGTAGTTGAAATTGACACTAAATATGTCTATATCTTACTGGTGTAATTAGGCTGAACAGCAATTAGTGACTGTAAAATTAAGAAAGAATATATATGAAGTGTGTAGATTTTTTTGTATATAACGAGAAGAATGAATGCAAAATAGCGAGCAGACATGCATTTCAACACTTCTTTATAAAGGTTCCCTAATCAGCATATACAAAGGCAAGACGACTAAAAAAAAAGGATTGCAAAAGACAAAGGTATGCATGTAATGTTCGAAAATACAAGCATGCCATACTTGGGGAATTCTCTAAACCTGGTCAATAGGAAAGTATTCAAGGCAGAGAAATGATAACACACCTTATCACACCTTTGATTAGGTGTGGCCAGCTCTCCATGTTCATCTTACTCAAGGAGCCATTTTTGGCATCCTAGGCAATGCAGTCCCTTGCCATTGCTTACACCTTTTACTTGCCTGTAGAAATGCCACGAACAGAATCCCCTATCAACAAACAATCATAAATAATCCCCATATTCATGCAGACTGAAACATAATTACAGTGGAGTTGTATCACAGATGATAATCCGGGACAGTTTCACAATTATGACCAAACCGGAGAAGCAAAGTACCCACCATCTATTCATGACAAAACAGATCAGAATGACAACATTCTATGTGAATAGCATGACTCAAGTGCCGAAAAATGTCTTCTCAGAAAATTGAAAAGTTATGTTCTAAAGTGAGGCAGAACAAGCAGATACCATATAGTACAAGAAATCAACAATATCTGAAACCAATATCCAGAAGCTCTAATGCCTATCCTTGGACCAAATCCATATGCATGGTAATATTACACAACTTCATTCAAAATTTTGAGTCCCTTCCATTATATGATCGGAGGAGAATCCTGTGAGTCCAAAGTTCAAGAATGATACATTTCTTACAAACACAATCACTAAGAAAATGGAATAACAACATATGCTCGCAATGGTAATGGTAAAGACAAGCATAGAAGCAAAGTAAACTGTTGCAACAGATACAAGATAAGATGTGCCTGAGCGCAAGTAAAACCAGGATATATGTGGTAAGGGAACACAATCATTTGGAGAAGGATAGCAAGAAAAATGCAGGATGCAAGAAAGAGACAAAGTCCAAAAACTGGAACATACTTGTTATACTTGCAGCCACAACGACATCGTCTTCTCCCTCACTTTTATCATCAGAAAATGGACTGTCGCATTGTTCATGTCCTCATCCTCATTAGCACCTGATGACCAGGGCATAGGCTGGGACATTTCCAAAGCTCCACTTTTGTGTATTAGGGAGGCAGAGCTAAAATACAAGTAATTTCATGGTAAAGATATTTGCAACTAATAAGAGATCATTAACTTAACTAGATTTTTGGCACGCGCAAGATAACTTTCTAGATGATATAAATGTTAATCACTCTAATTAAGATCTCTTGAATTAAATAGTATAACTCACACTCTCCAAAGCAGCATACTTAAGTTTTCAATTGCATTATGACTCGCTCTATCCAAGGGTTATGACTGTGGACAAGGGTTTGAAAATCATACAGAAGCATAAACTTTCAACCTTTCATCGGCATTCTTCATCTATTGCGAGCAGAAGAGCAATCTTCCCAATAGCTTAAAGTGCTTCGGCAACAGCTCATGCAGGTCGCTGGGAGTAAATAAATATTCAAATATTACCGTATCCTATATCCGAGCTGGCCTTTTACATAACTTTGGAAACCACTTGGTTTAATTAACCTAGTAGCTAATTCTGCATTTTTCTCCCTACCGCATAAAACACTTCTTGCAACAGATGATGTATGCAACCTACTAGTGTCATGCCGCCTGATAGAAAATCTTGTCGAGCATGTGGGTTAGCCTACTGATCGGAGGAAACCGTGCACGAAATGTGTCGCTTTGAAATCAGAAATTAAAGTGTGTGCTTTGACTTCCTCGATACTTCCGTTATAGGATGAGGCTAAATAGGTCAAATCTATAAGGACGGGATGCGATAAAAGCATTAAAGGTATGTTCACATGTGTGTGTTAACGGTTCTTCTATGTTTTAAAGAATCAGAAGAAAAGAAAAAAAATAATGAAAAGAGAAGAGTATGGTAAAAACAAAGATAGAAAAATTGAAGAGAAGGTATTTGTGATTTTTGAGATTATTTCTAAAATAAAGTAAAAATGAAAGAAAACTCATGGCTCATAACAACTAATAGTTCTACTGATATGCTAACCTCTTAGTGATAATTGCTTCACATGTATCGTTGGTCATCACTAGTCCTTGATTTTAAGAATTTTTCAAAGTATGACCCATAAGATCACTCTTCACATCCAAACTCAAATAAACAGGTGCAAGGTACAATTAAACCATCAAAACTATAGTAGAGCAAGTATGGAATAAAATAATACTAGTTTGTTAGAGAGTCAGATGTTAGAGTGTTAGAATCCACCATCATGAGCCATCAATGGCTCTTGCAAGAGCAAGGCCAAGTAGAAGCTATTAGATTCATGTGGATTATCAAGTAAGAAGTTAGCAAGTTAGTGATTAGTAGTTAGGTGTCATGAGAGAAAATTAGCTAAGCATGTAAAAGGTTAGAGAGAAGAAAACAAGTAGAGATAAAGAGAAAACCTTTCATAAAATGTCACCCTCCATTACAAGAGCTCTAACTTTCATCCTAAGAACCACTATCTGAATTTTTTCAAGATCTAAAAGAAATAAAAAAATACAAAAGAAAAGAAGAAGAAGAACTAAACTACACTAAAGAGAAAAATACTGCCCTAAAATCTTCCGCCCCGTCTTCTGCTTTCAACAAGGGGGCATTTATAGCACAAGAGATCCTTGGGAGTCAAGACGGGGCCATGCGTCAAAAATCTACGTGTGGTTCCATCGTGCTGCCGCAAAAACACGACTCAAGCCGTGTTTCCGCGGCTGTACGGGTGTTGCGCGCACAGCGCCAAAGTGTGCAGCCTTTGGTTGCATACTTATACCTGTACATGTTGTCGGTTTGTGATTTGTTGTACCCAAAATTAGCAGATTTGAGCTTCAAAGTTTTGAGCTTCTTCTAGGTTCTAAAAATTCCCATATAAATGAAAATTTTGGGCTTCTTCTTCACTTCATGCCGTGGACCTAGAAACACACAAGAAAACCATTATTAACATAATTTTATTCAGAATAACTGTGAAGATGTGATATAAAATATGCATATTTGGAGACTAATCGCCTACATGCATACCATAATCGTTGTTTACCTTTTCTTTCTTAAAGTCTTCTTCTAATACAAATCTATCAACATGATTGGTTCAACAATCTCCCACCTCTTCTTTTCTTTGAAACTAATGCTCTAAAAAACAATATCCACCTCAACTTGTTTTCAAGCCTTTGAACATATTTGTATGTGTGATACTATTGAGCCGTACCTCGTTATTGTTGTAACATGACATGAAACTTTTCTTTACGCCTTCTCTCTTGAGGTCCATCATGAAGGAGCTATCACACAATATGCGCCCATGAAGCAATCAAGGCTGGGTTTTTATCCCATGTGACAACAACCTATTTCACATCGAAAAGGATTTTACTTCCTCCGTCACAGACAAGAGTGCTCTTGTCTCCATCTCAAATGGAATTTTTCGACCTCCATTTTAACTTGGAGTTTTCTTGTTGTCTGTAACACACCTAGGCAGACAACAATGCATGAGCATTATACTTCATTTAGTCTTGTCAAAGGTGTAGTGAGGTTATCGCCTCAAGTGCGAGGCAAGATGAGGCATACAATAACGCATCATAGTGCAATCAAGGCACATGCCTCACATTGCCTCTCCTCTGTCTTTCTTAAACCTCACTTGAACCACGAGGCATTGCCAAATTAGTGGCTTTGTCTGCCAATCGCAACCCACTCAAAAGCGGGTTTACCCACATTAAACAGTAACACCTTGATACTTCCCCAACTAAATGGCAACTCCAAATTCTCCACAGCCCCGCCGCATTTAGGGCTTCCTTCACAGCCTTAATCCAATGACGACAAGCCCCCTCTGGCCATATGGACACGATGAACTCTCTCCAATAATGACAAAGGCTCCTCTAATAAGTTTTTTTCTGTTTGTTTATATTACAGATTTAATTAAACACTCTTCTCCTCCTCTTCTTCATTTTTCCTCCTACTTGATGTGTTCTCTTCTCTCTTCTTATGCTAATTGCTATGGCTGCTCCTACTGCTTTTGCTCCCATTGTTGCTCCTCTTCTTCTCCTCCTTCCTGTGGCCACTACTGCTCTTCTTGATCTCTCCTGCCTTTGCTAATGTTTCTTTTACTGTTCTGGTATTGCTGCTTTTCTGTTCCTTTCTTTCCTCCTCTTCTTCATCTTCTCCCTTGTATGTTCTTCTCCTGTGAGTTTGCTACTTTGCAGCCATTGCTTTTGTTGCACCCCCGGAGGAATTCCAACGACACGCCAATTGTCAAGATTAGCGTTCCAACGCCGAGTCAATCACGAACTAATTAGCATGAACACAAAATACAAAAAGAGAAAACAAGAATAATCAATTTAACGAGGTTTGACAACTTGCTCACGTCCTCAGAGCAGAAGGGAGAAAATCTTATTCAACCAACAAATTATAAGGGTAACAAAAATGATCCGAGGATCTAACTAGAGAAACTATGCACTAGACCATAGAAATCTCACAAACAAACTCTAGAACTCCCAATATAATTGTCTAACAATCGATTCGACAGCCGATACAATTTGGGGTGCAGAGACCCTCATTATATAGCCAGAGAAATAACCAATAAAAGAAACTCAATAAGGATCAAAATCCGATTCAAAAAAATAAACTGAAAGCAACTCAAACTGCTAGAACCTGACTCTCGATCGACCAGACAGTCGACCGGCTCTATGTATCCGGTCGACTGCTAACCCAACTGGCCTATGCAGTCTTCTGTGCAGAACCCTCGGGTAGCGGTCGACCGACTGCAAACCCCAGATTTTCAACCTTCTGGCCAGTCGATCGCCTGCTTCCTTCTGTTACAAATAAGCACCTCATGCACATGCGATCGACCGGGCAATCGACTGTACTACTCTGCTATTTTTCAAATGAGTTTAAAAAACTCAACCAAACTTTTTAGTCTGATCTTCTCCCTCACAATTCTCTATCTCGGTGAAGATTTTTCAAATCTGAATCGAATATAACGAATCAACCAATTTTGACTCATCCAACTGGCCGCACCATTACGGCTGCCTACGTAACTTCTACCCAAAGGATCAAGTCACACGCAGTTCATCCAAATGAACTTCACCAAGCTCAACCAACCAAATCAATTGAAACCAATTCTACAGCAACGAACCCAACCGGCTCAGTCATATGAATCTCACCATCTCGATCACCATGGAGAACAACGATCTTCAACTTGAGCTGATCTAGCTCACCAACTTGAGATTCACGCTTCTTCACCCACTTTCGTGAATTCAACTTGATTTTTTCGCTGTAATCAAATTAACATGTTCAGCATTTAAAATAGCTACATGATCTTCACTTGGTGTCACATCTGGTGAGATCCCAACTGATATCGAACCAGCACTACTAGAAAACAACATATTTGCGGTGGAAATATTGTGTCGAAAAAAAATTCGACGCACAATTTGCGTCGAAATGTCGCAAATTCAACGCAATTTGTAAAAAAAAAACAACACTAGTTTTCTGACAATAAAAAAATTATAAATATATGCGCCGAATTTTCGACGCAATGTGTGCAATTTGCGTCGAAAATTTGATGCACACTAAATATTTCCGGCAAAAATTTTAGCCAAATTTTTCACAGGAATATTGCGTCAAATATTCGACGTGGCTTGCACACTATGCAACAAAAATTTGACGCAACATGTAGATCTTTTTAGATCGATTTTCCCCCAAATCTGCCCTATTTTCTCTATTCTCTCTCATTTTGATCGCCTCCTCTCCACCAATCCTCCCCCCCTCCCCGCGCGTCCTCCCTCTCCCCGGCATCCTCCCCCCCCCAAACGGTCCCTCCCCTGGCCCACTCCCTCCCCCGGCCTATTGAAGAAGCAGAGAAGCTACAGATTGCAGACACTGACATTACCTCCTCGATTGGTACCCTCTCATCCTCTCTGTCTCTCTCTCTCTCTTTTATTATCTTAAAAGTGAAAATTTGTCATTTTCCATCTGCTATTTTATTTTTATGGATTTTACTTAGAAAATGTGGTGAAATGCACTGATGGGTATAACCATTTTAATGGGTTTCCCCCGATTTGTCTAGATTTTTGTTTGTGAAGTTAGGTTGTTGGTGTGTGGGGCTATGGATATAATTACACCCTTATTAGTAATAATTTGGGATGTCAAAATATGGAAATAAAATTGATGCCAAGTAATCAACTATTGTGTGAGTATAACATTGTAGATTATAGTGTAATGATAGTGTTCTAATGGTCTCTATAATGACTCGTAATGTAAATATGGCCCTTGTTGGAAAGGGGAATATAAGAGTATAAGCACTTTAATTCTTTTACGCATGTTTATGAAGTACGGACACGGGACACGGACACGACCCAATAAATCCTAAATTTCTGTTCAACAAACAACGTATATTACGTGTCTGTGTATGATTGAGTAGAGACGCTTCTTTTGTGTGGAAGGGCAAATTTGTAAGTATAAATTTATATTCATTTGGTTTTAGAGCATATTTGCTTTTAAAATTAATTTAATTTTTTTAATTTATTACATTTCTAATAGAGAGAGGCCCGCGGGAGGGAGCCAAACCAAATGAGATCTACAGTAAGGAATTCTAAAGATGTATGCGCTCGATGCTCATAAGGGGGCGAGCTTCCCATGCCTCGCGCCTGGAGCAAGCCAGTTACCGATGACGCTAAGTCTAAAAAGTTTGTTTATATATTCTAACATTTTACGAAAATGATAGAAATCTAATTATGTTCTTAATACTTTTATTAATTTTCAGATTCAGCTCGAGAGGAATTATGATGCGGCGATAACAGCTGGCAGCGACGAGAGCACCGCCAGCACACGAGCAACTCTCGAGCATGTGGATGTTCCCAGTGGCACCAAGCCCACTGGGAGAGACACCTACACCGCCCAGCTTGAGCAGTAAGGTGAAGCTATGAGGCAGCAGTCGGAGGCCGACTGACAGAGGATCGCCAGTTTGAAGGCTGCTGAGATAGAGATGCGGGAGTTCGTAACTCTGTTTACGGTGAGTCAACAAAGTGCCGGACAACCTAGCAGCTGCGGAGATGACAATGCTAGCAGGGACAACATCGAGGCTTAGGTGAGATTGGGTGATATGGTTGTGGTTGAGATTACATGTATTTACTTAGATTCTGACTTTTGATTGTTATTTTGATACATATTGATATGTTGATATGTATATTTTGTTGGCCCAAAGGCCTTCCACTCTAGCTTTGATGATGATTAACTCATGTAGTTATGTTTACTAGTAATCTTGTGTTGTTTAAGTTTCAGATCATTAACCAAGACATTAGTTGGTGATTAGCTTCAACAAGGTGTTTAGAAGCTTTTCATGATGATTCCAGGGCCAAAGCGTCAAGATCACACATTGCCTAGCCCATGGATGGAGTTTTGGAGCAAGTCTACTTGAAGATGAAGATCGTCAAGAAGACTTAGGTATCCATAGTTTAGATAGTGTATTTTAGATCCATTTGTAAAGTTTAGTATAGTTAATATGCTCAAGTGCACAACACACAAAAGATTTATGTTTTGGATTTTGGTTTTCATGAATAATAGATCAAAACAAGCTTAAATAGTTTTTATGTATATTAGATATGTTCTAGATATACATACATGGTTTTAACTTCCTATACAAGCTTATTTTGATGTCCCTATTCATGTGTTGAAAAATCTAGTTTGATAAAAATACAAGTGTTGGTTTTTGATAAACTTTACAAGACTCAAAAATGAATTGATATGATTAAAATATGTCTTGAAATTTTTATCACAAGTTTGTGTTTCCATATAAAATGATAAAAATATTTTTGGTGATTTTTAGAAATGTTAAAAGATTTTTAGAAAAATAATTTTCCCAGTTTTTCTGACCCAGTTTTTGTTCCAGGCTTCAACCAAGTCGACTAGTAGCCTGACTAGTCGACTAAGGCTGAGGTCGGTCGACCGGGCCGGTCGACCGACGTGCACAATTCTGTGCACTTTTTGAGGCACTGGGACGGTCGACCGCGCCGGTCGACCGGAGCACTTACAGTGCTCTCTGTTTGTTTCGGTCGACCGGGCCGGTCGACCGCTGTTGCCCAACGGTCATATTTCCGACCGTTGGCGGTCGACCGAGCCGGTCGACCGTTGCCTGTCAGAGCTGCCAGCTCAGCTCTAACGGCTAGTTTTATTTGGGGGCTATAAATACCCCATCTCTTGGGCTGTTTTGTTAAGGTTTTCAAGAAGAAAAATTTCAGTGTTTCTCTAGTGTTTAAACAAGTTTTCAAAATAGTTTTTGTGCTAAAAAGATTTCATCTTTATTGCTTTGTGTTTTTGGAAAATCAAAGAAAATTAGGCTTTTGGGATATTGAATTGGATTTCACTTTCTATCATCTTCAAGAGATTTCCCAAGTAGTTTTTCTTTGTTGCTTGTTTCCAAAAACACCTAATTTTCCACACTTGAGCTATCTTCTATCCTAATCTATTAGGATCATTTGTTTTGTGGAAAAAGAGAGAAAAAGAGAAGTGTTTGAGGTTAAGCCTCTAAGTTGTAAACCCTCCTTGCTTTTGTTGAATCCCTCTTTGGTAGAGGTTGATCGGAGTGGTATTGTGGTTGGATCCCTCTTCGGTAGAGGTGATTGTGTTTGTATTGGTTACGGGCCTTATCCCTCTTCGGTAGAGGTGGATTGTGGTTGTATAGCCTCGGTGGCTTTGTAAGGATTGAGAGAGGAGTTCGGTACTCGTATAGTGGATTGAAAATCCTACACGGTGGTGTAGGCGGGGATGTAGAGCTAGGGGCTCGAACCTCGAAACATATCCGTGTGTTTGCGTTTGATCCAATATCTCTCAACTCTCTCTCTCTCTTTACATTTGTGCAAAGCATCATACTTCATTCATATCATATTTGCTTGTGTTAAGCATAATTCATATTATCATATCATATCTATTTGCTTGTGTTGTGCCTTGCATAATTTACATTGCTATTCATCCTTATTTGCTTGGCTTGCTTGTGTGTGTGCCTAACGTATACTTAACCAACAAGAGCTTCACATAGCACCTCAACCCATTCAAGGGGAATCAAGAGGAGTTAGTCCAGAGCCCTTCACGGGGAATTCGGCTACACTTGTTGTGTTGTATTAAGTTTGTGTAAGATTTGCATTAGCTTTCGCATTTAGCGCACTTAGTTTTGCATTTAGTTTTAGATTAGCACTAACACCTATTCACCCCCTCTAGGTGTTCCCCCTTTTCAATTGGTATCAGAGCGGGTGCTCCTGATACTTAGGCTTAACATCCTAGGAGTGAGATCCATTTGCTTGCTAATCTTGTTTGCATTTGCTTGTTTGCACACTTATATAGTTTACCATGGCCTTCATGACCCCACCTATGTTTGACCCTTCCAACATTCATGTTTGGAAAATTAGGATGACCGTTTATTTGCAAACCCTAGGTCATAAAGTTTACCTTGCCATTACCAAGGAATCCTTCCTTAGTGATAGCAATCATATAGGGGCCAATGCACAAGCCCTAGAGGCCATTAGAAGCACATTATCTAAAGATTATCTTATGTGTGTTTCTAACATTGATTCCGCCTTTGCAGTGTGGAACAAATTGACCACCACCACCTCCGAGCTTCTATTGCCAATCCAACAAGAAGAGGAATCTAGTAGAGAATCCGATTCTCAATGCTTCATGGTCCAAGGGAATGACTCCCTTGAGGTACATTCGGAACCCCACTTAGATTGTGATGATAGTGCTAGTTCTTCATGTGATGATAATATTGATCCCCATGCTTTAAATGAAGAACTATCTATTGTATGTGAAAAGTTAATAGAAAAATATAAGATGTTGAAAAAGAAAAGTCTAGATATTGAAAAAGAAAATAAAAGTTTGCATTCTAAACTTGATTGTGTTTTGCAAGAAAAGGTTGAGGTCTATAATGAAAGGGATTCATTGAGATCTCAATTGGAACTTGCACTAAAAGAAAATGAATTTTTAAAAACTAAAAATGATTGCCATGTTATTTTGAAGAAAAATGAAACTTTGTCTTCTAAAATTGATTTTGCTTTAAAAGAGAATGTTGATTTGAAAAATAAAATTATTTCCATTTCAAATGATTTAGATATTTGTTTAAAGAAAAATGTTGCTTTGCAAAATAAGATTGATGAACATGTTTGCCATGCTAGGGTAGTTTCACCTAGATCACCCTTGCATGCTCCACTTCTTCTATGATTAAAAATGATATAAATATGTTGAAGAAGAAAATGGATTGTTTGGGCTCCACTATGAGCCAATGTGCTAAGAACCATACACGCTTGGAAACCTTGGTTCGTAAGAAACAAATTCTAACTTTTATGCATGCACACCCATCACGGCATACACATGCTTCACACGGACACCATCAACAAATGTATGCTCATGTGTACACATGTACACATTGTGGCCGAAAAGGCCATCTTGCTAAATTTTGTTTTGATAGAATACATGTTTCTAATTTAGCAAAGAAGTTTGTTTGGGTTAGAGAAGGTACTAACCCCCATGGACCCAAAAAGATATGGGTACCAAAGACCACCCCTCCTATTATTTTTAATGTAGGTGTGGGCTCTCACATGACGTGAGAGTGATGACACCTTGGAGTGGATGCGTTCCGTGCTTAAAGGAGATCAATTGGATGCATCACTTTCAAGGGAAGATTTGGTGGAAAGGACCACCTTTGTTTTGGAGAACTAGAGCGGTGCCCTCATTGGTTTTGGTATCGAATCTCTAACTCCTTATTATTTACATGCTTTCATAATTAAAATTTTTAGCATGTTTTGATGTTTTATAGCATGTTTCATTGTCTATGGATTAGTATGTAAATGCCATAATTATTAGATCCTTGACATACATATATAGTATTTGAGACACACATGCTTATATGAACCCATACTTTGTGTTCTCACCGTTTGTTTAAGCTATAATGTACATCATGAATCTAATACATGTGAATTTACATAATAATCATGTTTTAGTTTTATCATGATGATTTCTATATTGTGTTTTGATGCTTCTTGTTAAGATTACATGTTTAGATGTTAGTCTTCATTAAGACTAGGATTTATACTTGTACATATAGTGGGCCACAAATAAATCTATATATGTTTGAGTTGAATGCTTGTTTGTTCCTATTAAATGTGCTAGTATAGTCTAGTTTTGATGATTCATACATTTTAAACTTGTATTCTCACTTTTGAATTTGTTTTATGAGTTTTTTCACTTCATGTATATGTTTGTATTGCCAAACTTTAAGATATACATGTATACCCCTTGAGTCATTTGCCTTTCATGCAAATCTATATATGGACTCAATTGTGTTTAGGGATATGTATGTATACTTATTATGTTGACAATTCATACATATACCTTGAAATGAAATTTGTTTTGGTGAAGATTTAGTTTGATTTTGTGTTTAATTGTTTAACTTCATGTATATGTCTATCTTGTCCAAACTATTAGATATACATGATTATCCTTTTGAGCCACGTGCCTTAATGCATATATTTTGTGGACTCGTTGTGTTTTGGATATGTATGTATACTTTAGTTTGTATTAGACATACATATGCCATGAAGGTTAAATAAGTTTTGATGATTTTCGTGTTTTCATGATTAAGGAATAATTGAGCTTAATGAAAAATTTTCATGATTATGATATTCACACTTTATATGTACACTCACTTTGATTTCTTGCTCATGTTTTGTTTTCATGAGTCAAAATTGTGCTTAATTGGATTAGAGTGTTGATTTTCATGTGGATTTCTTATTTCATGAAAAGCAATTTTGTTTTGTTCCATACTTGAAGGATTTCGTACTAGTTTAAAAGATTTTCCATTTAACTAGTTACGGTATTCTTCAATTTGGTAGTGATATTCAAACAATACTACATTTTCAAATCTATTTTTGAAAACCCTACCATCTATGGGCGGATGGATGGGAGATCATGGTCTTGTATGCTTTAAAATGAAAATCATTTAAAACTTGAACCTTGATTGGGAGGTATTGTAATATGATGTATACACTTGAACTTATTGCTATGTCAATTGGTATCATTGAACTCTTTTAATTGGTATCATTTTGATCCTTTTGTATACTCATATGTTTATTGTGTATGCATATTTTCAATTGGTATAATCTATTAGTGATTGGTACTCATTCTATTTCATACACATATACTTGCACTATTTGTGCTTAAGATATAAATTTTTCACAAAATCTTGTTTATGCTAGTGCTTGTGCTTCATTTTATTTCAATTGATTACTTTTAAATTGGTATCAAGCCCATGCATCATTTTAGTTGGTATTTCATAAAGGGGGAGAAAATTTAATTTTGACTTTCAATTGGTGATTCTTCAATTGGTATTTGTTTCCCACTCCCTTACTTTATGATTGAAAATTTCATATTGGTATCATATGTTTAATATGAAAATTATTTACAATTGGTATCAAAATTTTATTTAGACATTCAAAATTTATTATGTTTAATTTCAATTGATATCAAGATGTTTCATGTGTTTTTGCTTAAAATTGGTATCTAAAATTTTTTTAAAAAAAATACAAAAGTTTTGATTTATATTGACTATATGCATATAGATTCATGATGAGTGTATCTTGTATTGAAGAGCTTAACATCTCTTCGTTATGTGGTACACGTGTGTAGGGGGAGCTTCACATCTCCTCTCATGCATTACATAATGTGTGTTATGTGAATTAGGGCTTAACATCCCTCTTTCATGTAATGCATATGTGTAGGGAAGCTAACTTAGCGTCTTCCTCTTCATGAATGTATATAGCATATAACATCTATTAATCTTTGTTTATTGATGCTTCATTGACATATTGATATCATGTTGGTTATAGTCACCCCTTATTTACCTTGTTTTTGTTTTAGACAAAAGGGGGAGAACATTGTTTTATTGTTTTAATTGACTTAAAAGGGGAGAAAGATTTCTTACCCCTCATTTTATTGTTTGGATTGTTTAACCCCTTCTTGATCTTTTTGTTTGACAAAAAGGGGGAGAAAAATTTGTTTGATTTGATTTTACTTTGACCCTTTATTGATGATTGACAAAAAGGGCGAGAAGTATTTGAGTTTGAGTTTATATGCATGCTTTCATTGCTTAAGGGGGAGAAGTATTTGTCTTCCTTATTATTTATGCATATATGTTTTTGTATTGCAAATTGTATTGCAAATATAGGAGAAAAAGATTTTGATTTATGCTTGTTGCATGTTTTATCTCCATACTTGCATACATATTCATGTGTTTCATTTCCATATCTTGTTTTTTATGTCTATGCATGAGTTAAGGGGGAGCTTCTTTGAAGCTTAACTTTAATCCATGCATATATAACTCCATGAGTTTTGTCATCATCAAAAAGGGGGAGATTGTTGGCCCAAAGGCCTTCCACTCTAGTTTTGATGATGATTAACTCATGTAGTTATGTTTACTAATAATCTTGTGTTGTTTAAGTTTCAGATCATTAACCAAGACATTAGTTGGTGATTAGCTTCAACAAGGTGTTTAGAAGCTTTTCATGATGATTCCAGGGCCAAAGCGTCAAGATCACACATTGCCTAACCCATGGATGGAGTTTTAGAGCAAGTCTACATGAAGATGAAGATCGTCAAGAAGACTTAGGTATCCATAGTTTAGAGAGTGTGTTTTAGATCCATTTGTAAAGTTTAGTATAGTTGATATGCTCAAGTGCACAACACACAAAAGATTTATGTTTTGGATTTTGGTTTTCATGAATAGTAGATCAAAACAAGCTTAAATAGTTTTTATGTATATTAGATATGTTCTAGATATACATACATGGTTTTAACTTCCTATACAAGCTTATTTTGATGTCCCTATTCATGTGTTGAAAAATCTAGTTTGATAAAAATACAAGTGTTGGTTTTTGATAAACTTTACAAGACTAAAAAATGAATTGATATGATTAATATAAAATTTTTACAAGTCTTGAAATTTTTATCACAAGTTTGTGTTTCCATATAAAATGATAAAAATATTTTTGGTGATTTTTAGAAGTGTTAAAAGATTTTTAGAAAAATAATTTTTCCAGTTTTTCTGACCCAGTTTTTGTTCCAGGCTTCAACCAAGTCGACTAGTAGCCTGACTAGTCGACTAAGGCTGAGATCGGTCGACCGGGCCGGTCGACCGACGTGCACAATTCTGTGCACGTTTTGAGGCACTGGGACGGTCGACCGCGCTGGTCGACCGGAGCACTTACAGTGCTCTCTGTTTGTTTCGGTCGACCGGGCCGGTCGATCGCTGTTGCCCAACGGTCATATTTCCGACCGTTGGCGGTCGACCGGGCCGGTCGACCGTTGCCTGTCAGAGCTGCAAGCTCAGCTCTAACGGCTAGTTTTGTTTGGGGGCTATAAATACCCCATCTCTTGGGCTGTTTTGTTAAGGTTTTCATGAAGAAAAGATTTCAGTGTTTCTCTAGTGTTTAAATAAGTTTTCAAAATAGTTTTTGTGCTAAAAAGATTTCATCTTTATTGTTTTGGGTTTTTGGAAAATCAAAGAAAATTAGGCTTTTGGGATATTGAATTGGATTTCACTTTCTATCATCTTCAAGAGATTTCCCAAGTAGTTTTTCTTTGTTGCTTGTTTCCAAAAACACTTAATTTTTCACACTTGAGCTATCTTCTATCCTAATCTATTAGGATCATTTGTTTTTTAGAAAAAGAGAGAAAAAGAGAAGTGTTTGAGGTTAAGCCTCTAAGTTGTAAACCCTCCTTGCTTTTGTTGAATCCCTCTTTGGTAGAGGTTGATCGGAGTGGTATTGTGGTTAGATCCCTCTTCGGTAGAGGTGATTGTGTTTGTATTGGCTACGAGCCTTATCCCTCTTCGGTAGAGGTGGATTGTGGTTGTATAGCCTCGGTGGCTTTGTAAGGATTGAGAGAGGAGTTCGGTACTCGTATAGTGGATTGGAAATCCTACACGGTGGTGTAGGCGGGGATGTAGAGCTAGGGGCTCGAACCTCGAAACATATCCGTGTGTTTGCGTTTGATCCAATATCTCTCAACTCTCTCTCTCTTTACATTTGTGCAAAGCATCATACTTCATTCATATCATATTTGCTTGTGTTGAGCATCATTCATATTGTCATATCATATCTATTTGCTTGTGTTGTGCCTTGCATAATTCACATTGCTATTCATCCTTATTTGCTTAGCTTGCTTGTGTGTGTGCCTAACTTATACTTAACCAACAAGAGCTTCACATAGCACCTCAACCCATTCAAGGGGAATCAAGAGGAGTTAGTCCAGAGCCCTTCACGGGGAATTCGGCTACACTTGTTGTGTTGTATTAAGTTTGTGCAAGATTTGCATTAGCTTCCGCATTTAGCGCACTTAGTTTTGCATTTAGTTTTAGATTAGCACTAACACCTATTCACCCCCCCTCTAGGTGTTCCCCCTTTTCATATTTCATTATTGATATGTTGGTATAACTGTTTCGTTATGGTCCTTTTATAAATGTATGGTTGAGATTATAAATGGATGGATGTAATTGAGATGGTTGAGATTTATATGCATAATTGGTTGAGTTTCTAAATGCGTGGTTGGAATTGAGATTGTTGAGATTTATATCCATGGCTGGTTGAGATTATAAATGCATGTTGAATGGTTGTTGAGAAGTAAATGTATGTATGTATATATGTCAGTGAGCAGCACTTTTTAAAAAAAATGTCAGACAAATTGCATCAAAAATAACATTTTCAACGCAAAAGTGCCCAATAATTGCGATGAAAACACATTTTCGAAGTAATTATTGGACAGTCATTGTATTTTTATAACAAAAAATTTTAAATTCTGTATAATTCTGGAATCAGACCACAAATTGCTTCAAAACTGTAAATTTTTGATGCAATTATAGGACATTCAATGTATTTTTAAACCTAAAATTTTAAGAATTCACGTAATTCTGGAAGCATGCATATTGCGTCGAATTTTATATTTCGACGCAAATTGTAATTTAAAAAATTAATTGTTAATGCCATTTTGCGTCGAAAAGTCAAATATTGCTTCAAATTTTTGACACAATATTTATAGTTCATAGAAATTCCTTAATTCCGGGAAATACATATTGCGTCAAAAATTCTACGCAATATTTTCATCTTGCGTCGAAAATTCGACGCAAGCCGTTCCGTCGAGGGTTTTTGCATCGACCTTTTGACGCAAAAATTTGACGCAACGTGAAAATTTTCGACGCAATTTGGCCATATTTGACGCAAATTGTCTACGCAATTTGACAGACATTATAGTAGTGCAACTAGAAATGGTTGAGTTGCATCAACCTCCACCCGCTACAATACCTCTTTGGTCTTCAACCTCTCCACCTGCTGAGAGATGATAAACTTCAACAATAAAGCCTTATCAAATGTGACATATCTGATTAACACGATCTTCTTGTTTTCGGAGTCTCATAACTTGTAGCCTGTCAAATATTTTTTGACTCCCAAAAACAAAAACTTTTTTACTCGCAGATTTAACTTATCATCTTTGACATTGAAGTAGGTCGAACACCCACAACAAATCATAGTCTTGAGCAGCTCCACCGACCAAATATCCAATAGAGTTTTACTCCTACCGCAGACAGACAATCTATTCATGAAATGGCTAGCATATTCTAAAGCCTCTGCCCAATTCAACTTGTCTAATTGTGCAGTAGACAACAAATATCAAACCTTTTCAGCAAGAAATGATTCATCTCTTTAGTCACCTCATGTTTTTCAACTGTGAAATGAATACCAATACCATTGTTCTGTTCAAAATCACAGATATTGATCCTTGTACTCCTCAACATGATTAAAATGGAGCATCTTGATCTTCCTACGAGTCTATTTCTCCATCAACTTTTTTTTACTTCACGAACAAATCTAGGACTTCAAATATGTCTCATAGGATATATCCAATAATGCCTAGAATTATCAACAAAAGAGTCAAAGTACCGATAGTCTCCAAACAATGCGACCTTGGTAGGACCCCAAACATAAATGTGAACACAATCAAGAAGACCTCTCGAGCAGTGAATAACGGTGTCAAATTTCACCTTCATCTTCGTTTTCAGAACACAATGTTCACTAAATTCCAATTTGCAGGTCAACATACCTTTCAATAATCCCTACTTAAACAAAGCTTGCAAAGAATCCAAATCAACATATCCCTCATCTACCATAACCTGATAGAATCACCTTCCAAATATTCTGAAGTTGCCAAATTTTCAGTAACTGCACTACCCTTCAAGTAGTACAAGTTATTGCGTCGAATGCCCTTCAGAGCAACCAATGAGCCACTAGATATTTTTGGAATGTTTTCTCCAAGAGTCTGTCTTAGGCCCTGCACTTCCAAAGCTTCATCTGAGATAAAGTTCTTCTTTAACTGAGGAACATATCTCACATTCTTTAACTCTTTCACCATCCCATCATACAACTTCATGCGAATTATACTTATCCCTTCAATCTGGCATGTGTGTCCATCTCCGAATGACACCAAGCCTCCATTTAGTTTTTCAAAACTAGCAAACCACTCTCACTTGGGACAAATGTGATAAGTAGCGCCTGTATCTAAAATCCACTCAGATTCCTGTAAACAGCAAACAATAGAGGTGATAGAAAGTGAACATGTATATAAGTCAAAATCATTATCATTTGCCTTTGCAATATTGGCCTCTGATTTTGACTCTTTCTTCTTGAGCTTTGGACAATCAACTTTTCAGTACCCTTTCTCTTTACAGTAAGCACACTGATTCTTTCTCAATTGACGATTACCACTTTTGGACTTTCTAATATCTCCTTTGCCTTTTCAATTATTTGTGCCATCAAACTTTACCACATCGATCTTCGACTGGTGAATGTTCACGATCTTCACGTGGACAATTAACCTCAGTCATATTTCCTCTAGAAAACGCTAATAAGAATATAGAAAACCAAAAAGGAATAGTCCAAATAGATAAAAATCAAAACTTTACCTCAAAGTGAAACCCTAGATGAGTTTCCGAACGATTTACTTCACCAAATATAATCCCAATGAACAATCCACTGTTGTTCTGAGATCGACATACGACCTCCGCCAAACAGATTGGTTGAGGTGAAACTTGCGCAGAAAAAATAGAGTTTCGAAATAATAGATTAAGATGTGCTTTAGTTTCTCAATACTACCTTATAGCAAGTGGCTATATGGGTCGTGATCCATAAAGAGGAATGTGATACAAGTTTTTCGGTATTCTATTTAAGTTACAAAAAACCAGTTAAAATATTTCTTCTTTATTTTGAAAAAGAAAATAAAAAAAACTATGTTAAGTTAGAAGAAAGAGGAGTAGAAAGAGAAAAAGTAATGGAAGGAAGAAATGTTGATATTTTTAGTTATTTTAAAAGAAAAAATTAAAAAGAAAGGAAATCATGGCTAAAATCTACTAATGGCTCCTACTAGTATACTTACCTCTTCGGATGATTATCGTACCATAGATCGTTGGCGAAAGTTTACCTTGAGTTGGAGGCGATCAGTGCATAGCCCATAAGATTAGATTTGAGTCTCCTCCATTTTACATCATCAAAAAAAAAAAAAGTAAGCATGAAATGATACATATTTGAGACTAATAATTCATCATCATGAGTTATCGGTGGCACTCGCAATGGCAAGGCGATTCCGATGCTATTAATTTACTTGGATAGAAATCAAACAAAAAGAAAATAACGTAGAAGGTTACTAGAACTAAGCCATGAAGTAAAAAAATACATAAAAAGCAACCTCCAATTAAATTAAGAAACATTGAAAGGAGAGAAAATTACATCGGTGTCACTCCCAATACAACTCTCTCTTTTTAACATGAATATCTCTAACCTAAATTACAAATAAATAAAAAATTATATTTAAAAAAAAGAAAGAAAAGAAAATCTATACTAAACTAAGAGTAACTTCTAGCCTAAGCTCTCTGCTTCTCGCGTGCACGTCTGCCTTCTGAACTGGTGGTATTTGTAGGAGAAATGGAAAGGGAAAAGAGTATGAAGATAGAGGGAGCAAACGCTCCCCAACTGATCCAACAGAGCCGCAAATCCGCAGCGGCCTGGATCTGGCCATTGGGCCAGATATGAGGGCTCGTGGATTCTCTCGTTTGGATATCTCCTTATCTTTGATATAGTCATCCCGTGATCTTTGGATTTGGGTTTATTTTCGTTGATTCTTCAAGCTAACTATATAAAATCCACAAAATTTGATTTAATTGAAATAGATTTGAGATTATCTTCTCCTCCATTAATTATACATGCAAAATTTAGACATTAAACAAGTTAGATAATAGAGTTTCTTACAACATAAATGTAGGAATGTAATAAAAAATAATGCAATATGTGTGTACGATCATATCCCTACGCCTATCTTTTGCTCGTTCTTGAGCAAAACAAAATAAAAAATAGAGTTAACCTAATCTAACTCACTTTTGTAAGAATCACAGTTGCACTTAGTACGTGCAATAAGACATTAAACTTCTAGGTTACCCTTAGAGGACGAGTTTTGTCTTATGAGAGTTTTCAGTGAATTACACTCACAAAATCCATAAAAGAAAAAAAATAAAGTGTTCGTATTTTTGAAAACGCATTTTGAAAAGAGAAAATATTTGACGTATTCTTGCCAAAACAAGTAAACTATAAGTCATAAAATTACCAAATTATTCATTCCTACACTCAGTCTCTACTGAAAAACTTTTTATAATCAAGATAAGGATTAAAATTGTATTTCTCATCTAGTCTATTAGTTTACTCTAAATCATATGCACCTTTACGACTATGAATGTTTGACTTGGGATTCTTGAACTCTAACTCTATGCTGTATTTTCCATTTTTTGACTATAATATATCTTAGTTCTATTAAGCATTCTAATTCACCCATGTAACAAGCTTTTAGTCAGTGACTTTCAAATCGGGTTGTCTTAGAAAATCAGGTAAGAAAACACCACAAGGACTTAAGGACTCGAGCAAATAAGGCCACAAAACTAAGAGTTTTTATTGATTATATGGATCACTTTTAGGCGTGAATACTTATGCTTTATGAGGCACAAATACCCAACTTAATCAAAAGATTTTTAATAAATAATTTTTTAATCCAAAGTGTGAAGTGTATAAAGTATGCATATTTCATCAAGGTAAAAATCAAGACTAATATTAATTTTTTTAATTTTTCTTTCTGAACCTAGAAATCAAACAAATAATCTTATTTTGACCAAGTATAAGAAATCCTAATTATGATTCTCCTATTTCTTAAAATTTTAATTTTTTACAAAAAATAACTCAAAATATTGTTTCCCTTTCAAAAAGTTATAAAGAAAAGAAAATATTTTTTAATTTAAAAATAAAAATCTATGTTAGTAAACTCTCTCCCACACATATCTCATGCATTGTCCTTAATGTATGAATGAATGCATATATGCATGAAAAAAGAAAAGGAAAAATGTTACCGCAAGGTGGTGGTTTCGGTGCTGGTCGGATTGGGGCAATCGTTGCTGCTCAATCTAAATAATGTAGTAGTTGGTGGAACCCACCTTTGACCTCTTTCCTATTTATATTGTTGTTATCCCCAATTTGATTAGAATCACGTAAGATCCTAACATGAAAATTATCCCAGTTATATAACCAATCTTAAAATATCATTTCAGAATCATAATGGTGTTGGCCCAAAGGCCCATCACTCTAGTTTTGATGATGATCAACTCATGTAGTTATGTTTACTAATGATCTTGTGTTTAATTAGTGACAGATTTATGATCAAGATCTTAGTAGGTGCATAGCTTCAACAAAGGATTTAAAGTCAAGTTTTGGAGCTAGCACGGTTTGATCCAAGAGCCATTGGATCGTGTTTGGACCAAGTCAAGAAGATGAGAAGGCTTCAAGTGAAGACTTCAAGAAGATGAAGACTTGAGTCTAGGTTTATTTTTAGAAGATTTTATTTTTAGATAAAATGTAAAGGATAGAGTAGTTGGTGGATTGCTCAAGTGCATATACACACACACACTCTTGATTTAGTTTAGTTTTTACAAAAGAATTTTCAGTTTAGAAAAGACTTTCATTTTGGTAAAATACTAGTTTGGGTTTTGGTATTTCTCATATACATGTTTTAACCAAAACCAAGTTTAAAGATTAAATGTCAAAAACATAGATATGTCACCATGTTTGTGCAGTGGATCATATTCATTCACCCTATGCTTTCAAAGTTATTTAAATATCTTGTTTTTGTATTTGGAGAAGTTTTGAAAAAACCAAGTTTTGGAAATACTATTTTTAGTTTGAGCCATATTTTCCAACTTACAAAAATAGTCCAAATTATTTGTAACATGCCTTGATTTTATGCAAGCATGTTTGTTTATCAAAGTATATTGGTAAAACTATTTTTGTAGATTTTTCAGTATTTTATGGGATTTTATTTCAATCAAAAAGACCAAGTTTTTAATCCCTTAAACCTTGTTTCCTGGCTTCAGCCGGCCGACCGTGACGGTCGACCGCAGCTTGAAGTCGGCCGACCATCAGGGTCGACCGACGTGCACAGACGTGCACGCCAGTTCTGCAGGAGGGCCAGCCGACCGATCCAGTCGATCGTCCAGAGAGTTCTGCTCTCTGGAAAGGCCCCGGCCGACCGTGCGGTTGACTAGACAGAGAGGTTGCTCTCTGTATCCTGGCTCGGCCGACCGACCGGTCGACCGATGGCTCAAACGGTCTGAAATATGACCGTTGGCCGGACGACCGGGCGGTCGTCTGACAGGTCTGAAGAACCCCAACGGCTTGTTTTTCTATCCCTATAAATTTGGGGGTTTGGGCATTGTTTTCACCAAGATTTTAGGAGAGTTTTTGTGCCAGTTTTTCCTACTCTTTTCAGAGATTTTTCTCCACAAAATTTAGAGCCAATACCTCCAATTAAAAGGAGAGTTTATCAAGAGTGTTTTAAAGAGATTCTTTGAGTTTTCCTCCACCATCTCTTTCCTTGTTTTCTCGTACAACACTTGAGCCATCCATTGCTATATCTTCCTATTGGAGTTTGTTGTGAGAGGATTTTAGGTGATCAAGAGTTGTGATCACCAAAGTTATACTTTGCTTTTTGAGGAGGCGGACGTGTGTGTTCGCATTGTTTCGGGTCCTAGTGGGGACTCGGTGTTTCGGGTTCGGGTGCGAACTCTTTGTTTGAGGTTCAGCCTCGGCGAGCCGGTGGGCTTGCGGTGTGTACGACCAAGGAGTTCTAGTGGGAACTCGTTGTAGGTGTTGCAGCACCGAGTGATCCGGTGAGATCGATTATAGTGGAAATCCTTCGTGTGTCGAAGGCGGGGATGTAGAGCAAGTGTGCTCGAACCTCGAAACAAATCCCTTGTGTTTGCGATTGCTCTCTCTATCTCCTTGTTTATATCTTGCATTCAATTATTGTGTTAATCTTTATATGCTAGATATTCATTGTGTGCTTAATTGATATACTTGCTTGAGATTGTTTGCTAACACTTTTATTCAACCAAGAGAGCCAACGCGGCACCTCAACCCATTCAAGGGGAATCTAGAGGAGTTTGTCCAGAGCCCTTCACGGGAAATTCGGCAACACTCTTGTGTTATACATGGTGTTTAGTGTAATAGTTTTGTTTAGGTCATAATAGTTTTTGCTTCCGCATTAATTGGCATTAAGTGACTATTAGATTAGCCATCACCTATTCACCCCCCTCTAGGTGAACTTACAAATGGTCTATACCTAGGTCCAACAATGGAATATGACTCAGTGGAGTGATTGATTTGGGCTCAAGAGTGAAAGGTTCGGAAACCAATACTGACTCGAGAATATGATTTAAATCAAGTTTAGGCTCGAGTCGGATTTGGTTCAAAAGTTGGGTCCAAATCAAAGAGTTAAAATTCACATTCATTTCCTATCAATAGAACGAGACTATTCAAAATAAGAAGTTCAATTTCAAGACCTATAGGTACAAGAATCAATATTGGCTCAGGAATTGGGTCCAAATCGAGTAAGAATACTGGAGTCAACATTGATTCAAAATTTGAAACTGAATCACAAAATTGAAGATCGGATTCACATTCATGTTCAAGTTTAATCTCATTGAAGTGAAAACTTATCATTTTGTCAAAGGTTTAGAATTGGTCAATTTCAGGGTGCTGTGGTGAAATTGAATCTTAGTTTCCAAAATAACATGACTCTTGGGCCAGATTAATAGGGTTAGAAATATCAGGATTGGTTGAATATTGATAAGGGAGAGTTTTCTCATTCCTATGAGTGTTAACCAATTTACTCATTTGTGCTTCTAACTTATCGATAGACTGGGTAAAATCATTTTGGGACTGAATCATGTATTCCATATTCTTTTCTAAATCAATCGGTTCTTTTTAAAAAGGTGAGTATGAAAGTTAGTTTTGAAAATTCTGTGTACATTGAGAGTCCGCCATGTTTTTAATTTGTCGCTCGGACGCACGTAAGGCTTCTAGACTCTTTTCTAACTCGGTTTATTCTTCAATCGGCTATTCCAGAAAAGGAGTATATGAAGCCGAACGTTGGATAGGTGGTTGATAATATGACTCGGGGGAGGTGTATCCACACTGACTCGGTGAAGAGTGGAGATGATTATTCCAATCTTCATAATATTAGGGTTGGGGCATATGTTGAGTCTGATAAAACCACTCCGGCACATTTGGTTGGTTAAAGTTATGCATTGTCAGGTTGGTGATATCTGAATCAAAAGAGGTCGGAGTGAAATATGAGTTTGCATCTGCATAAGGAAAATTATAATTATGACTTGTATAACACAAAAAGACAAATCAAAACAAATAAATAAACAAACAAAAGAGAAAAATCTAGCCTACGTTAGGGCAGACCTTAGACTTAGACGACTCCTAACTTGTTGACTTTCCAGGAGACGTATATTGCAACAGTTTGACCACAAGTTAATCAGTCAGGTAGGGACAAAACACAGTAGAAGGTATCCGTGCAACGCTACGGGCCTTAATTATGCCAAACCACTGATTTTTAAGGATTTTGCCTCTTAATCTCCAAGCTTAGACATCGATTTGGCCTAAGTCACACCTTAACAATTTTCTCCCGAGGTCAATCTCCTATTGAGCGCGAGTTATCCCTATGGCCAACATCTACTCAATTTAATTAGGATTGGATTAGTGAGTGATGAGATGATTTTCAGGCTACGGAAGGGGAATGACTCCCCTATCTTATCTTATTTATCAGTTAAATCCTCTGTCATTTTAGTGCAAGTGTGCAAATATATAATAGAAAGCAATAGTTAAGCAATATAAATCACTCAAAAGTGTCCCTATATTCTATGCTATGCATATGTACCTTTGCTCCAGAACTCTTCAACAGGAATGAAATATAAATGAATTAAACAAATGCCCTAAAATGCAAAGTCTAATCGTTTTTTAAGATTTTCAATCACAGGTTATTGTTGAAATAAAACAGTACGCATAAACATATATCAAGAAAAACTAACTGCAAAAATTAACTTAATTTGCAATTCTGTATGACTTGCAAAAAAAAAATCAGGTCAGTAATCCATATTATTGCCGCGGATACGCGGCTTTTGCCGCATTTTCGAGTAATCTTGTTGAGTTCTGTGCCCTGCTTTCTAGAGCAGGGACACAAAGCAGTAAGGATTCCTTAGCAGCTTGAAATTTCCTGAATTTTGTCCCCACACAGAGAAGAAAGATTAACCATTAGTAAATTAAAAAGAAATTTCGTCCCTCCCCGGTAACGACGCCAAAATTTAGTTGAGGTGAAACCTGTGCAAAAAAATAAAGTTTAAAATAACGGATTAAGATGTGCTTTGGTTTCTCAATACTACAGCTATAACAAGTGGCTATGCAAGTCGTGATCCACAAGAAGGAATGCGATTCAAGCTTTTCGGTATTCTATTTAAGTTACTAAAAACTAATTTAAAATATCTCTTCTTTGTTTTGGAAAAAAAATAAAAGAAAACTATGTTAAGTTAGAAGAAAGTGTAACTCCTTTGATTTTGATGATATAATTAACATATAATTAAACTACTAACAAGTTAGATTAGTAGTATTGTCTTATTTCAGGATAAGACTTTACTTGAAAGATGGATGAATTTGAGCTACCAATATCACATACATATGGAGAATGGAAGAAAATATGTGAAGCTCCAAAAATTTCATATTCAAACTAATAAAGAGCTATTAGGAGCAAAACACATCAAGCTCCACAAGATCAAGCTATTTACAAAATATATCAAGTTATGAAAGAGCAAGAAGGAGCCAGAGATATATTGAGCTCCAAATTTCATCAATAGAAACTATATAAGTAATCATATAATAATTTTATTATCAAACATATATTTGGCATATAGTAGGATCTTACTATTTCAGTTTTTAGGTAGAATCTCCATTCTACCACCTCATCCTACCACTCAACCTGACTCTACTATCTCTGCCCATTACAGATTAAATTGAGGATATTCTATCATTATCCTGCTTTAGTTCTGATTATTGTCTGGACATCACATTTTTTGTTCTGTGGTAACTAGGTTATAGCATCACATGAGTTGTACTTTTCTTGGTTAAGTCCCACCTTTGCATTAACTTCTTTCATACAAGTGGGATGTACATACCTTTTTTACAACTGAAAAATTGAGTCTGTCACTATTAAAACTGTCTTGCTGTTGACAGTCCTTGACAGCCCCAAAAAGTCTAGTTTGTACTACGGGGTAGATATCCGTTGGGTAAATATTTGAGAGAAATCTTCATCTTTTTTTTCTCTAAGAAGAAAATACCCTCTCTATATCTTAACTGCTGCAGTAGCATTTATTGCCCAAGATTTGACACAATTTTGATATCTTATTTCTGCTGCATTTAATTTTTAAACGGGCAGAAAAATCTGTCTTTCTACTATCTCCAATGATTGGATTCACTTTCATCGTGGCTTGTCATTTATATATTATTTGTTCATTCATTGAAAAAATAAAGAATACCTGAAAATTTTAGCAAAGTCAAAATAATGCTTTTCAACCATTCAAGCCTTAAATTTCAAATCTCATCAAACTAAAGTGGTTGAGCCAATCATCTATATTCAAGTTCTGAAGTTTCGTAGAAAGTCTCAAGCATTCAATATAAGAGAATTTCATCACTTCATTTACTTCTCTATTAAAGAATCTCATTCTCATCTTCTATATTTATTATACATTCTCATTTTTATTACTTTAGACTTATTGTGCCAAGTTATTGATTGATAATCTTAGAGCTATATAATCACTTAGTATCTTATTATATTTTATCATTGAGCTTATTTAATTCTCATATTGTGTTAGAAAACAAAAATTGTCATACTCATTATTGTGTGCCTCAAGGTAGAGGTGGTGTGAAAATTCAAGATTGGGAGTATCTTGGCTGTTTGTAAATCCAAGAATGGATAACATCTAAGTGGATTCAAAATTCAAGCTCAAGGAAGAGTCTTGATGGTTATAATTCCTGCTTCAACGAGAAGCTTTTTAGTGGATTTGTAAAAGTCTAGAGAGGAGACCTCTAGATGGTAGATGCATGAGAGTTTTTTAAACCACTCTTAAATTGATTGCATTCTCTCTGTTGTTATTATTATATTTTATCTGCTGTGCATTTACTGTTATATTGTTATTTTCTTCTTTTTGTTGATTTTACTACCCATCCTACCATCAGTCTGGGTGATTCTACTAGTTTGTCTTATTTTACAGTTTTGCCTTATAACTTGGATATTTAATTTTAATTATCCTTGACCCTATTCACCCCCTCTAGGGTCCAACAATTGGTATAAGAGCTTTGGTACTCCTATTTTAGGCTTTATATCCTAAAGACTAATCCTATGATTTTCACTAGTGACCTTATTCTACCAGAGGAAAGATCCAATAATAGGCCTCTACTATTTAATGATACTAATTATGCTTATTGGAAAGCATGCATGAGAATTCATATTCAGTCTATTGATTGAAAGATTTAGGGCATGATTGAAGATAGCTACACCTCTGCCATTATAGAGGTTGATGGTAAGAAAGTTCCAAAATCTCAGTCCAAATTGGACGAGATGGATTTCTCTTTTGCTAATTTAAATTACAAAGCTATTAGCTATATTATCAATGGATTATTTTGCAATGAGTTTCATAAAGTTATGAATATCACATGTGCTAAAGAGATGTGAAATTATCTTGAAATCACACATAGGACTCATAAAATTAAGAATAGAAAAATAAATATACTTACACAAGATTTTAAATCTAGTCGATTGTTGCCTAATGAGTCTATTGATGAATTTCTTAATAGGTTCAAAAGCATCACTAATAATCTCCAATCTCTTGAAAAAGTTATTACTTGCTTTGAAATGAACAACAATGTGTTAAAATCTCTACCCATGGAATACAATCGCATCATCAATCCAATAGAGATCTACAAAGATATCAACACTCACATTTCAAGAATTAATGGGGATCCCAAAGAATGCAGAGATCAAAACGAATTTTCAAAAGAAAAGAGAGTAAGATGATTCTACTCAAATGAAAAAGAAAAGTATAGCTCTCAAAGGAACACAATATGAGTCTTCAAGTAAAGAAACTATAAATGAAGATGATGATTTTACTTATGGCCTCAAAAAGGCCAACAAAATGATGAGAAAGAAATTCAACAAAAAAAAACTTTTAAAGATTAAATGAAAGAAACGATGAAACCAGCTCTATAAATTGTTATGAATGCAATAAACTCAGTCACATTAAGAAAGGCTGTCCTAACTTAAAAAGAAAAGGCGAAAAAGTTTTTCAAAAAGAAGAAAGCTTTGTTTGTGGGATGGGATGAATCGAAACCAAGTGATTCCTAAAATGAAGAAAAAGATGAAGCAAATTTGAGCAACTCAAATGATGACATATGCTTCATGGCGGATAACGAACAGGTAACACTCGATGACTATATTACTTCTGAAGAAATAGAAGATTTAATTAAGTTAGTTACATATTACAAAAAAATTTCAAAACAATTTACTATCTTGAAAAATGAACATGCATCTTATCTATCTATTTATGAAAATATTTTAAGAGCAAAAAATAAATTGCCTGCGAAAAATATAGAACTTCAAACTGAAAATGATGATTTAAAAATCCGTTTAAAAACATTTACTGATGTTACTTCTACTTCTAGCACTGTTCATGTACAAAATTAGGTTGGTCAATCGGATCAGGTCCTGGTAGGATACCATCCTGCCGACAATAGTCTGATAGGATGCCATTCTACTATTACAGAAATCATGATTTTCATAATCATTCTGATCACAATACTTCAAATCTGATTTGCACGTATTGTATAAAGAGAAGTCATATTAGTACTTCATGTTTTATAAAGAAAAATTTTCATACTATTCCATATCTAAAATGGGTTTCTAAACAATATACTAACATTCAAGAACCAAAAGATATTGAATATCTAAAAGGATATCTCAAAATTCTCTTGTAGGCATCCAACCTTTCTCAACGTAGAATAAAATGGTATCTTGATAGTGGTTGCTCAAGACACATGATGGGAGATTCAAATATTTTTGCAACCCTATTAAGTTGTAAAGGTGGCACAGTCACCCTTGAAGATGATGGTAAAGGTAAAATCATTGGTATTAAAACTATTGGTATGAAACCTTTTTCTATTCTTAAAAATGTATTGTTAGTAGATGGTTTAAAAGCTAATCTTATTAGCATTAGCTAACTATGTGATAAAGGTATGAATGTTATTTTCAGACCTAGCAAATGTACTATCATTGACTGTGAAGGAAACCTTTTATTAGAAGCACTTAGAAATGAAAATGTTTAGACCATTGACATTATCGATTTAACTAAACAAAGTGTTTAGTGTTTGGCCACATTAGAAGATGATTCCTGGTTATGACACAAAAGACTTGGACATGCTAATTTTGATCTTTTATCAAAATTCTCCAATAAAGGGCTTGATCAATGACTTCCTACATTGAAGAAGCCCAATAACGTAACTTGTGATGAATGTAAAAAGAACAAGTAAGTTAAAAGTTCTTTTCATTCAATAAGTGAGGTATTCACTTCAAAACGCTTCCAACTTTTACTCATGGACTTGTTTAGTCTCATGAGCACTTCTAATTTGAATGAAAAATATTATGCTTTTGTTATTGTCGATGATTTTTCTTGATTTACATGGGTTTTGTTTTTGACTCATAATAGTGAAGCTTTTAATTTTTTTTTAAACATTTTTTCAAAAGGGTGAAAAAGAAAATTGACTTTTGTATTATCAAAATTCGTAGTGATCACAGTGGTGAATTTGAAAATGAAATTTCATTGAGTTTTGTCTTGATCATGGCATTACACACACTTTTCGGCACCAAGAACACCATAACAAAGTGGCGTTGTTGAAAAAAAAAATAAAACTTTACAAGAAATGACACACATTATGTTAAACTCATTCGTTTTACCAAAATATTTTTTGGACGGAAGCGGTTAACACCACTTGCTATATTTTGAATAGTATTATTATTGGTGCTATTTTGAAAAAGACTCTTTTTGAACTTTTCTTGAGTAAAGTCCTAAATATATCATATTTCAAGGTTTTTAGATGCAAGTACTTCATTCTTAATACCAAAGATAATTTGGGTAAATTTGATTCAAAATCAAACGAAGGCATTTTTCTTGGTTATTCCACTTCTAATAAAGCTTATAGAGTGTTTAATAAACGCTCATTAAATGTTGAGGAATCAATGCATGCGAGCTTTAATGATACTAGCCCCTCATATTTCAAAGATTATTGAAGAAGCAGATACCTCAGGGTCTGGAGATTCAGATAGAATCGATCCTACCAGCAGTATATCTGATCCTACCAGCAGGAATTCTGATCCTACCAACAGTGAACAAACTCCTGCTGAACAGAAACCTGAGACTTCAGATCTATTTAGAAATTCAAATACATCCTATCCAAAATTGTTTAAGTCTTGGAAGACAATTATAGGTAATGTATTAAGAGGGAGGAAAACTTGCTCTCAAGCTCTAAATGAATGTTCAAATTTGGTTTTTCTATCTCATACTGAAGCTAGAAATATTAATGAAGTTTTGAATGATGAATTTTGGTTTTTGGCCATGCAAGAGGAATTGAATAATTTTGACAGAAATAATGTTTGAAATTTTGTACAAAGACCCAAGGATTGTTCTGTCATTGGCACCAAATGGGTTTTTTTGTAACAAGCTAGATAAAAGTGGCATTATTACTAGAAACAAAGCTCGATTTGTAGCCCAAAGATACAATAAGGAGGAAGATATAGATTTTGATGAGACTTTTGCTCCTATTGCTAGATTAGAAGCGATTCGAATGCCTCTAGTTTATATAAGTTTTAAAAACTTTTATTTTAAATGGATGTGAAAAGTGCTTTCTTGAATGGATTTTTGAATGAGAAAGTCTATGTGAAACAACCTCCAGATTTTGAAGATAGTATTTTTTCGGATCATGTTTTCAAATTACAAAAGGATTTATATAGTTTAAAGCAAGCACCTCGTGTTTGGTATGAAAGATTGTAAAAAATTTTTATTAAAAATGATTTCTTTAAAGGGGAGATTGATACTACTATATTTATCAAACATGTTGAACAAGATCTTTTACTAGTTCATATGTTGATATTATTTTTCGTTCTACTAATGAAACATTGTGAATACAATAAGAATTTGAAATGAATCTCATGGGAGAACTCAATTTCTTTCTTGGGTTCACATATCAAACAAGAAAAGGATGGAATCTTTATCAATCAAGGAAAGTGTGCTCGTGAGCTTGTTAAAAAGTTTAAAATGGAAAATTCAAAAGAGATGTTTACTCCAATGAGTACTATTATCAAACTTGACAAAGATGCTAATGGTAAGAATGTAGATGAAAAACTCTACAGAGATATGATTGGTAGTCTTCTCTATCTAACTGCTAGTAGATCAGATATCATTTTCAGTGTTTGCCTTTGTGCACGTTTTCAAGCTTCCCCAAAAGAATCTCACTTGCATGCTTTAAAATGAATTATTAGATATATTAAAGGCCTTTTGGATTTTGAATTATATTATCCTAAGTATGCTAGTTTTAATCTATTAGGATATAGTGATGCTAATTTTGCTAAAAATAAAACTGATAGAAATAGTATAGTGGAACATGTCAATTTCTTGGTCATTCCCTTATTTCTTAGTTTAGTAAGAAAAAATTGTGTTACAATTTCTACAACAGAGGCAGAGTATATTGGTGTCGGATTATGTTGTGTACAAATTTTGTGGATGAAGCAAACTTTACAAAACTATGGTGTCCAATTTGATACAACTAGTATATTATGTGATAATATTAGTGCAATTAACTTATCCAAGAATTTTATTTTACATTCTCTCACTAAACACACAGATGTGAGACATCACTTTCTTAAAGATCATGTTGGATGTGGAGATCTCTTATTAAAATTTATTGATACCCATAATTAACTTGCTGATATTTTTACTAGACCTTTGCCTGCTGAACAATTTTATAATATTCGTAGAAATTTGGGCATTTGCATACTAGAACAACTTATATTACTAATTTTTCTTAAGTTATTGTGATTTCAGACATTATACCAGTAGGTCCTACCACCAGTATCCTTTCTACCAGACCAGTTTCACTCATGTGACTTAATTATTTTTCTTACCCTTAAAAGTATTGTGGACCACCTACCCTACTTTATTACTTCCCTAGCCCACGTCCACTTAGCAAAATATAACTCCTCATCTCTTCGTCTTCCCCTCCGAAAAATTCCTAAATTTCTTTCTCCAAAATGTCCGAGCTTCGCCTTGTTGATTGTGATCCAATATTGCATATTTTACCTCATTATTCCCATGCATTTTTGTAATAAATACATGATTTTTACTAATCTTCTCTATATATTTGCAGGTACACACTCTAATGAAGAGAAAGCCAATTAATCACTTTAATTAGCAATAATTAAAGTGATTTATTCAAAGATCAAGATAAAGCCCAAATCTAATCCAGAATCCAGAGAGATCCACACAACAACTCCAGATTCCAGAAGGTCCACGTGGCTAACAAACTTGTAACAACTTTGTACCAGAAAGCTGTTAGCCAACGGCCACAGCCTTGTCGCGCCTTGCCGCGCGCCAGCGGCAGTTTGGAGTCTGTTGAGATCCGGATTTTGCGCCAACAAACTAGCTTCTGGATCCTTCACCTGGGGCCTATAAATACTTCACCTGGACCTGCGAGCAAAGACTGAACAGCAAGAGGAGGAGATTAGAGATTAGTTGCATGTATTAGGTTTTCTTTATGTTGTAGTCCTCCTTCCTCTTCTTCCCTAGATTTCATTGCAAGAGAGAAATTGTAAGAGAGAGAGCTTGTATCATCAAGGAGTGACAACTTGAAGCAATACAAGGATTGATCCATTCTCTTCAATTCTACTCGAGCTTGATTCTAGTTTACTTGCTTTCTTTACTTGCTTTCTTTACTTGCTTTCTTTTTACTTCATGTTTTGCTTTGTTTTTGTTATGGCTTGTAGCTAACTCTTTCTCCATGTACTAGCTAACCACTAGCCTTGCCATCTTCACCAACTCATGGGTGATCGCTTTACTTCATCTTGCAAGTTGGATGGTCTTCTCTTCTCCGACGAGTTAAACCACCCGTCATCATAGTGAGAAAGTAATTAGATCAACACGTAAGACGAAACCTACGCCGATGGAGTGACAACATGAGGCACGCCTTCACTATCACGGAGTTTGGTAAGCTTTGGTAAGGTAGTAAGGAAAGCTAGTCGTGGTTTGTTTCTTTCCAAGCAATTCTATTCTTGATCTCTTTTTAATTCTCACCATGAACAATTCTTCCACTTCTTGCATCTCTTGTTCCATGTTTTATCTATTCTTTTAAGCAAAGAAGACACTTCGTTTACTCTTCTCACCACGATTCGTAATGCTTCCATCGCTAGCTCTCCCTGAGGTTCGACACGGTATAGCTCTATACTATATCGGAGACAAGAAAAGGTTGTATTGAACTTTATAAATACATAGCACCAAGGTAAATTCTAAACAACATTTACATACACCTTTCCCGTGTCGATCAAAATTTTTGGCGCCGTTGCCGGGGAGAGCAACGAATTTTCTTTAAAGTGAGAAACTAAACGAACTTTCTTCTCTGTTGCAGGGTACAGGTTGAAGATACAGAAAATCTTGCATAGCAGTGACATATAAGTGGCTCTGGGCCTCTGCTCTCGAAAGCAGAGACCAGAAGTCCTCTGACTTGCCGCGTTTTGCCGCATAAACGCGGCAAGAAAGAGTTAACTACTCACAATTTTTCTGCAGGGATTGCTTCTCTGCAAAATACAGCTGCTGCTATAGTCTAAATCCTGTTTGCTTCACCTGATATCTGCTAATTTAATCAACAGTAAAAAATTGTTTGAAAAGTTAAAAATTGTTTAGACATTTGCATCATTAGGCACGTGTCTTTCAATTCTTTACTTTTACTGTTGAAGAGTGCTGGAGGCAAGGTATGTTTTGCATTGCATATAGACTAGGAATCATCTCTTGCTTGATTTTCATGCTTTGAGTGAATCCTTGTTATATTTCTTGTACACTTGCACAATTCAAATTTAAGGGCATACCCGTAAATAAGATAAGGTGGGGGAGTTCATTACCCTTTCCTTAGCCCGAAAATCATTTTCCCAAGCACTCACTAACCCAAGCTTAATTTAATAAAAAAATAGACGTTGGCCCTAGGGACATCTCGGGCTCATTTAGGAGATTATCTTAAGGGGGAAAAGTGTTGGAATTTAACTCTTGCAAAATCAGTGTCTAGGAAAGGGGTTGAGGGCCGAAAGCCCGAAGGTTGCTGGTTACTTAATTAAGGAACGTCTTCGGACGGAAAACCTCCCACCAACCTTACCCTTCCCTGGCTGATTAGCTTGTGGTTAGAGTCTGCACTAAACCTCCCGTGGACAGTCTATCAGTTAGGAGTCGTCTAGGTCTAAGTCTACCCTAACTTAGGTTAGAATTTTTTTTCTTTTGTTTGATTGTTTGTTGTTTGTTGTTTTTGTTTGTGATTGTGTGATATGGCATTCAACAATTCTTTTAATAATAATCCATATTTCACACCATCTCCATATTCGGATAATTCCAACCCGGTGTTTTACAATATGCACCAATCAAATACACCGGGTTGGCCTTATCCGAATCAATATGACCCATACCCCCCATCTAATAACTATAATTTCTATAATAATTTCAACTCTTCACCGAGTAATTGGGGATTCCAGTCCCCCGAGTTTAATTATCAACCTCCTTTTCCACCATATTCACCGAGTCCACAATATCCACAATATTCATTTCCAGAATCCGCTTCATATACTCCTTTTTCTGAACCACCAATTGAAGAAAAATCTGAGTTACTCAGGAGTATAGAAGCTAATCTTCAAAGGGTCGAGCAACAACTTCAAGAAACATTTGCCCCTCCAATTCCACAGTATTTTCAAGAGTCTTACTCAGTTCCACCTTTTCCTAATGAACAACCATTTATGAGTAATGATTTCTTGTGTGAGTCCACTCTTCCATCACCACACAGTTTTGACTCACAATTTCATCACCAATTCCAAAACAACACTTCATCTTTTCAACAAAATGATGAACCAATGAATTGTGAAAAGATGCTTGAATTCTTGACTCAGACTCGAAATACTCGTAATCGTGACGTAGAGTTGATGATCCAAACTCTTCATCCTATTTCTAATGTCACTGACCATTCTGTCAAAGAGTCATGTTGTTTTGGAAATCAAGATTCAATTTCAGCACAACCACCTGAACTTGTCCAAACTTCAGATTCCATTGACATTTTGGCAAGTTTTTCATTTCCTAAAATTGAACTTGTCCAAACTTCAAATCCCATTGACATTTTGGCAAGTTTTTCATCTCCTACAAATGAACTTGTCAAAACTTCAGATCCAATTGACATTTTGGCAAGTTTTCCTTTCCCTGAAATTGAACTTGAACATGATTATGATCCTGAACTTTTACCAGATGATTCAACTCTACTTCCTGATTCAATCATGACTTCCATATCCTTACCTGATTTCAATCCATTTCCAAAGTCAGAATTGAATCCAGTACCTATCCATTGTGAAATTGAATCACCAATATTTTATGATGATCACATTGAACTTGGCCAATTCCATACTTCTGAAAATCCCATTGATAAATTGGCAAGTTCACATTTTTCTGAAATTGAATTACATAAGGAATGTGATCTTGAACTCCAACTTAGTGATTCAATCCTCTTTTCTGATTCGATAATGACTCCGGTATCTCTACCTCACATCAATCTTTTCCCGGAGTCAACCTTGGATCCTTGCCCAATTCACAATGAAGTTGAATCACCCATCTTTGAGGATCATATTGAACTTGCCCAATTCTACACTTCTGAAGATACAATTGACAAATTTGCAAGTTCTCATTTCTGTGGAATTGAACTCAATGAGAAATGTGACTTTGACCCTCAAGTTTGTGATTTAGTTCAAATACCTGAATCATTAATGACTCCTGTTTTGTTACCCAATTTGAGTAACATTTCAGAGTCAGTTTTGATTCCCAACCCTCCTGAACTTGAATCACTAATCTTAGATAGTCACATTCCATCATGGGAAACTGAATGTGGACTTGAGCTTCATTTTCTTGACTTGGACCCAGTTCTTGAATCTATTCCGACTCATGAACCTTTACTTGACTTCATTCACTTCCCTGAGTCGGTGTTCCTTTCCGAGTCCAAGTCAACCGTTCTATTATTCCATATTCCATTCTGGGACAAGGTAGTTGATAAATTTAACTCAGAAATTATTTTAAAAATTTGGAAATTAGATGGGGGAATGTACATAATAATCTTAAATGCACACATCATTTTTGTGGGTCATATTATTGAAATTTCTGGTGGGTTCCTGAAAACCCAACGTAAAGTTGATTGGGCCATGTTCCGTGGACCAATCCGACCACCACCGGAACCACCACCTTAAGGTAATTTTTTTTTACTAACATAGGATTTACTAACATAGAATTTAGAAAATAAAAAAAAAAATAAATAGAAATAAAGGAGGGATTTTTATGCTTAAAAGGAGTTCCCACACTTTCCAAATTCTAATCTTTCTAAATTCCTAGGATTCTCTCTCTTCCCTAGGATTCCATTCACATTCAAAATCCTTTGACCTAGGGTTGTAATTAAATCTTTGACCTAGGGATAATTTTAGAAACCTAACTTTTCTCCCTCCTATAAATATTCCTCTACCCCATACTTCAGCCCTCACACGAGAAACTCTCTTCAGATCCCCAATCTCCTCTCAACAGCGCAGCCTCTGCAATTTTCTTCTCCCCAGATCTCTTTCCTTTGCCGCGTTCCAGCGACTTTGGCCGAGCTTCTGCGGCAATTCTGCAGCATCCTGAGCGCCGCCAGAGTCTGTTCCGATCGATCTCGTGTATTTCCAGCAGATCTCGTGCCAGAAGTTTCACCAGAGTTCCCTGCACCCACAACAGAGATCGATTTTATTTCCCCCCACAAATTCCGGGGGTGGTTCGAATTCACATCTCTTCCTTTTTACTGCTTCGATCTTGATTCATATTATGGCACCTGCAATTTTTGTTGAGAAGGATTTTGGGCGGATTTTGTGTGATGTGAATGGTTATGGGCATGTATTTTTAGAAAGAATTAGAGCTAGGAATTGGTACACGTTAGTATACGACAACACTGAGACCGATGCATTTTATTGTCCCGAACTAGTGACAATGTTTTACACGCATCTTGACCAAGCATCGATTGATCCACACATGTACCAGTTCACTGTACACATGCCCACTGGAGACTTGTTTATCACGCTTCCTCTTCTTGAGGAAATCACTTCTGTCCCAATCGTCACACAACACAGCGAGCCTCTCCCTTTGATTGATTATATGACTGTTATGGGAGCTCGTTGTACTGAGCAGGATCGTGGGCTCAAAGCCAGTACGATGTTTAGAAATGTTCATTGCGTTGGACGATGGATCCAACGCAATATTTTAGGGCTTGACCACACCTCCTCTTTCAACAGACCAGTGTTGCAAATTATACATGATTTAATGACTCGTCAACACTCGGTTTGTTTGAACAAGGTCATCTTCCATGCACTTATCGCTAACTCTTCACGCACACGAGGTGCCAAATACTCTCACCCCATCCTGATTACACGTTTGTGTAGGACTTTCCTACCAGACAGTATTTTTGATTCATTCGATAGAGTATTTGTTGCACCCGAGAGACCTACCAGTGCGTACAATAGTTGTTTGCATGCGGTCTGGACACCTACAGTCCAAACCGAGGATGTTCCGGTAGAGTCCTCATCTGAGGAGAGTTTTGATGCCGAGGATGAACCTGAATTTTGGAGGCAGGACCCCCCACGTGATACACATGCCTTCATGTCCTCCATCTGGAAGGGCATGAAGAAGATTTTTAGAGGTCAGGTGAGGTTGAGGAAGAAGGTGGAGGAGGAATCATCCAGGTTATCCTCCAGGTTAGATGATATTGAGGCGACGTTGAGGAGGACACAGTCGGCAGGACCCAGTACTACTGCGGGTCCAAAGAGGAGGAGGGAGTGACTTTTTACCTTACCTATTTCATGCATCATTTTTATCTTGCATACATTGAGGACAATGCATGAGATAGGTATGGGGGGTATGTACTAACATAGGACTTTTTATTTTCTTTATAGGATTTTTATTTTTTTTTAGGATTTACATTTTTTTTTTAGGTCTTCCATTTTATTTTTAGATTTTATCTTTTTTCTAGATTTTTCACTTTCTTTTTAGATTTTATCTTTTCTTTTAGAAATAAAATAAAATAAAAAAAAAAACTTTTTGAAATAAGAGACAAAGTTTTGATCTATTTTTAAGAAAATTAAGATGTATCTTAGGAATTAAGAAAGCCTTAATTATGACATCTTAAACCTAGTTGAAATAATAGATCTTGTTTGAGATTATAGGCTAAGTAAGTAAAATTGGTGAGATATTTTTATCTTGAATTTTTTGCCTTAGATAATATGCACTTTACACTTACATATTTCTTGGGATGGAGACAAAGACCAAAAATGCCATATAAATAAAAAAAAAGAAAAAAAATATAAAATAAAAAAAATATAAATAAAAGATCACTTATTAAGCTGGATAACTATGCCTCAAGAAGCATGGTTACTCACGCCTAACGGTGATCTCACTTATTAAGCTGGATAATTGTGCCTCAAGAAGCATGGTTACTCACGCCTAACGGTGATTAAGAATAATCCCCTTTAGTTTTGTGGCCTTTTTCACTCGAGACCTTAAACCTGAGGGATGTTTTCTCATTTGGTGCCCTAAGACCGTCTGGTTTGGGAGTCATCGGTTAAAGGCTCGCTACATGGGTGAACTAGAAAGCCTAAGAAAACTAAGGGAAGAAAAAAAAAAGAAAAGAAAAATAAATAAATAAATAAATGGCTTGATGGTTAGAGTTGAAATCCCAGAAATTTTCACAGAGCACGGTGTGCATATTATCTAGGTTTTATGAAAGATAAAGTATTCAATCCAATTTTGAATTCTTACCTTAATTGAAGACAAGATCTTGCATGGAGACTAAGTTTAAGAAAGAATAATTATAGGTGGACTTATGACCTAGGATCACTTATATTTTTGCAAAAATAGTTTGTAAACTTGTCTCTTATTCAAAATGCATTTTCAAAACACTAACATTTGTTTTCTTTCTTTATGGATTTTGTGGGTGTAATCTGCTGAAAACCCTCAGGAGACAACACTCCTCCTCTAGGGTAACCTAGAGGTTTAACGGCTTGTTGCACACGCTCAGTGCAATCGCGTCACCTGCGAAAGTGGTGTAATAAAATTAGTAGTTAGGATTTTCTTTTCTTTTTCTTTGTTTTGCTCGGGACGAGCAAAAGAATAAGTGTGGGGGTGTGATTGTGATCCAATATTGCATATTTTACCTCATTATTCCCATGCATTTTTGTAATAAATACATGATTTTTACTAATCTTCTCTATATATTTGCAGGTACACACTCTAATGAAGAGAAAGCCAATTAATCACTTTAATTAGCAATAATTAAAGTGATTTATTCAAAGATCAAGATAAAGCCCAAATCTAATCCAGAATCCAGAGAGATCCACACAACAACTCCAGATTCCAGAAGGTCCACGTGGCTAACAAACTTGTAACAACTTTGTACCAGAAAGCTGTTAGCCAACGGCCACAGCCTTGCCGCGCCTTGCCGCGCGCCAGCGACAGTTTGGAGTCTGTTGAGATCCGGATTTTGCGCCAACAAACTAGCTTCTGGATCCTTCACCTGGGGCCTATAAATACTTCACCTGGACCTGCGAGCAAAGACTGAACAACAAGAGGAGGAGATTAGAGATTAGTTGCATGTATTAGGTTTTCTTTATGTTGTAGTCCTCCTTCCTCTTCTTCCCTAGATTTCATTGCAAGAGAGAGATTGTAAGAGAGAGAGAGAGCTTGTATCATCAAGGAGTGACAACTTGAAGCAATACAAGGATTGATCCATTCTCTTCAATTCTACTCGAGCTTGATTCTAGTTTACTTGCTTTCTTTACTTGCTTTCTTTTTACTTCATGTTTTGCTTTGTTTTTGTTATGGCTTGTAGCTAACTCTTTCTCCATGTACTAGCTAACCACTAGCCTTGCCATCTTCACCAACTCATGGGTGATCGCTTTACTTCATCTTGCAAGTTGGATGGTCTTCTCTTCTCCGACGAGTTAAACCACCCGTCATCATAGTGAGAAAGTAATTAGATCAACACGTAAGACGAAACCTACGCCGATGGAGTGACAACATGAGGCACGCCTTCACTATCACGGAGTTTGGTAAGCTTTGGTAAGGTAGTAAGGAAAGCTAGTCGTGGTTTGTTTCTTTCCAAGCAATTCTATTCTTGATCTCTTTTTAATTCTCACCATGAACAATTCTTCCACTTCTTGCATCTCTTGTTCCATGTTTTATCTATTCTTTTAAGCAAAGAAGACACTTCGTTTACTCTTCTCACCACGATTCGTAACGCTTCCATCGCTAGCTCTCCCTGAGGTTCGACACGGTATAGCTCTATACTATATCGGAGACAAGAAAAGGTTGTATTGAACTTTATAAATACATAGCACCAAGGTAAATTCTAAACAACATTTACATACACCTTTCCCGTCTCGATCACTTGTCGTCTCGGGTCTCAACGAAGAGAACATGCATCTCTTCATCACCGTCATCAAAATGAAGAAGCACAAGGCAATAATTGTCTCCAAAGCCTTGCATTCTTACACCTGTTTCTTGAAAGATCATCGGAAAAAACATGGGGGAAGGAAGAAAAATAAGAGAAATTTTAGCAAAGATCTCACAAATGAAGAAAGGATTTACCTGATCTGTGAAGATACCAAAATGTTCTACAAAGAATCCCACAATGGACCTTTTATTGTGGAAAGGTATGTTGGTTTCAACTTTATTTCGGATTATCAAATTGATGAGTTCTTCGATTTTATTCATCTCAGAGAATTTGCATGTGAAAAAATTTCCTATTTTTCTAATATGGTAGCCATGTTCTACGCCAACCTGAGAATAAAAAAGGATCCTCTCACCGTGTTCTCACTGGTCAAGGGAACCATGATAACTTTGGGTGAAGAGGAATTAGGAGAATTTGGGAAATTCTACTTCAGGACCACGTATTTTCGGTAAGTCTCTCCTCTCTTAGTTGGAGTAAATCTGAAGCTTTAGCCATACTGTTTGGAGTAAGAATTAATGAAGTTTACATAAATGAAAACTCATATCCTATCAACTATCTCACCCTCAGGGCTCATTTGTTGGCTAAGATAACTAAGTTTAATTTTCTCTCTCAAGGAGGACACTTTCATATCATAAAAATGGACTGCTTACTGTTTGTATATGCTATGCTTATACTGACAAACTTCAATCTATCTCATTTTATCTTGAGCTATATGATTATGCCCTATGAACAACTCGGATTTCCTTGTTTTTTAACAAAAGTACTTACACACTTTGAAATTGAGCTTAGGACTAAAACCCTATATATGAGAAAAGAAAGCTTTAGGTCTGCTTCCATTAACAGAATATTTCTTCCTAAAAATAATTTTGATAAAATCATAAATAGTGAAACCAAGGAAGAGGAAGAAGTTAGGTTGAAGAAGACTTGCCATCGGAAAATACCAGGTGGGAAAAGAAAGAATGATGATATCCAGGAAGAAGACATCGTCCCTGTAAGCTCTGATTCTAAAGAGAAAATAAACAGAAAATCAAACAAGAAAGAATACAGCAAATTGAGAAAGAAAATCAGTGAGTTGAAAGATAAATTCAACCACTTCAAAAGGATTGTCCAAGCTAATCTATCTTAAATCAAATGGAATCTTAACAGACTCCTCAAGAAGCTAAGCCATAAGTACTGTGAGAGAGGTAACTCTCCTAATTCTGATACTTCTTCTTATGATTCTGACCAATTTGATGACAACTCTGTTAGTGGGGAAGATTCTGCTTATGAGGACAGTTCAGGTAAAGGGAAGATGCCGATGACTAGGTCCTTCTCCAAAAAGACCTAAATTACTGTCTATTTTTATCTCTTGACTGATACTCTAGTATGTAATAATTATCATACACTCTTGCCTTTTTTTTAACTGCTCTTATATTACTATCATATATGCTATGCCTATTGTAACTTATCCATGCATGATTTTTCCTTAGATTTTTGCTGATGGCAAAAGGGGAGATTCTACTTGGCTTGGCTATTGGATAACATACTACAGGATAACAGCTTGGTTGTTAAGTGGATAACAAACTGCAGGATAACATACTTGGTTATTGACTATAATAGTATGTAAATTTACTTGAGCATATTGATTGTGATAATATGCAGATTTTTGCTCATTGGATACATATATCTACATATCTTTGCTCATTAGATACATATATCTACATGTCTTTGTGTACATGTCAAAGGATAAAATTTGTTCATATTTTAGTCACAAACATGTACATATATATGGTCACATGCACTTGTTAGCACAAACTGATAATTACAGATACTATCTTTTACTGATAAGTTCAGATATTGTGTGGGAATCATGAAAAATTACCCATCTACAAAAGTGAATGTTATATTTGTGGGATTAACAATATTCACCAGTTGTGAAATATTTGCTGCCTTGAATTGAATTTAACAGGGGGAGCTTTGCTCTCTAATCATTCTTAGCATGTTGTTAGGTAAATAGGTGGAGCTTCAATGGTAAATTTTTTTTCCTATTTACAATGTTATTTTCTTTCCAGTCAAATTTATAGGTTGCCATCATCAAAAAGGGGGAGATTGTAACTCTCATGATTTTGATGATGTAATTAACTTATAAATTAAGCTACTAATAAGTTGGTTTAGTAGTGGTCTTATTTTAGGATAAGACTTTACTTAGAGGATAGATGAATTTGAGCTACCAATGTCACACACATACGGAGGATGGAAGGAATTATGTGACACTGCACAAATTTCATAATCAAGCTAATAAAGACCTACTAGGAGCAAAACACATATAGCTCCACAAGATCAAGCTATTTACAAAATACATCAAGTTATGAAAGAGCAAGAAGGAGCCAAAAATATATTACGCTATAAATTTCATCAATAAAACTATTTAAGTAATCATATAGTAATTTTATTATCAAACATATATTTGGCACATAGTAGGATCTTTCTATTTCAGTTTCTAGGTAGAATCTCCATTCTACCACTTCATCTTACCACTCAACCTGATTCTACCATCTCTGCCCAATACAGATTAAACTGAGGATATTCTGTCATTATTCTGGTTCAGTTCTGATTATTCTCTGGACATCACATTTTCTGTTCTGTGGTGACTGTTATAGCATCACATGGTTTGTATTTCTCTTAGTTAACTTTTCACTCTTTGCATCAACTTTTTCCATACAAGTAGGATGTACATACCTTTCTTTATAACTGAAAAAAATAAGACCGTCACAATCAAAACGTCATGTTGTTGACAGTTTGACAACCCCATACTGTCTAGTTTGTACAGCTGGGTAGATATCCGTTGGGTATATATTTGAGAGCAATCTTCATCTCTTTTCCTCTCTCTCTCTCTAAGATCTATATACCCTCTCTATATCTTAACTGCTGCATTAGCATTTATTGCCCAAGATTTAGCACAGTTTTGATACTTGTTTCAGCTGCATTAAATGCTCAAACGAGCAGAAAATCTCTCTCTCCTATCTCCATCGGTTGGATTCACTTTGATCTTGGCTTGTTGTTTATATATTACCTTGTTTATTCATTGTCAAAAAAAAAAAAAAAAAACTTGAAAATTTCAGCAAAGCTAAAACAGTGCTCTACAACCATTCAAGTCTTAAATTTCAGATCTCATCAAACCAAAGCGGTTAAGACAATCATCTATATTCAAGTTCTAAATTTCAGAGAAAATCTCAAGCATTCAATACAAGAGAATTCCATCACTTCATTTACTTCTCTATTGAAGAATCTCATTCTCATATTTTATATTTATTATAGATCCTTATTCTTATTGCTTTAGACTTATTGTGTCAAGTTATTGATTGATAATACTTAAAACTATATGATTACATAGAGTCACCTATTATATTTTATCATTGAGCTTATTTTAATTCTCATATTGTGTTAGAGAACAAATCTATTGTCATACTCATTATTGTGTTCTTCAAGGTAGAGGTGGTGTGAAAATTCAAGAACAGGAGTATCTTGGTGGTTCGTAAATCCAAGATTGGATAGCATCTTGGTGGATTTGAAAATCCAAACTCAAGGAAGAGTCTTGGTAGTTATAATCCCTGCTTCAAAGAAAAGCTTTCTAATGGATTTGCAAATCCTAGAGAGGAGACCTCTAGGTGGTGGATGTAGGGGAGTTTCCCGAACCACCTTAAAATTCCTTGCATTCTCTCTTCTGTTATTATTGTATTTATCTGCTGTGAATTTACTATTATATTGTTATTTTCTGCTCGTTGTTGATTCTATCACCCATCCTACCATCAGACTAGGTGACTCTACCAGTCTGTCTTATTTTACAGTTTTGCCTTATAACTTGCATATTTAATTTTAATTACTCTTGACCCTATTCACCCCCTAGGGCCCAACAGAAAGAGGAGTAGAAAGAGAAGAATGGAAGGAAGAAATGTTGACATTTTTAGTTGTTTTAAAAAGAAGAAATTTGAAAAAAGGAAATTCATGGCTAAAATCTACTAATGGCTCCTACTAATATACTTACCTCTTCAGATGATTATCGTACCTTAAATCATTGGCAAAAATTTACCTTGAGTTGGAGGCGGTCGCGCATAGCCCATAAGATTAGATTTGAGCCTCTTTCATATTACATCATCAAAACAAAGCATAAAATGATACAAATTTGAGACTAATAATCCATCATCATGAGTTATTGGTGGCACTCGCAATGACACGGCAATTCTGATGCTATTAGATTCACTTGGATAGAAATCAAACAAATAAAATAAACTAGAAGGTTAATAGAAATAAGCCATGAAGTAAAAGAATACATAAAAAAGCAACCTTCGATTAAATTAAGAAACTATGAAAGAAATGAGAGAAAATTACATCGATGTCACTCTCAATACAACTCTCTCTTTTAAACATGAATCTCTCTCTAACCTAAGTTACAAATAAATAGAAAATTACATTTAAAAAAGAAAAAGAAAGTAAAGAAAATCTGCACTAAGCTAAGAGTAAGCTCTTTGCCTCTCCGGTGCACGTCTGCCTTCTGAACTGGTGGTATTTATAGGAGAAATAGAGAGAGAAAAGAGTACGAAGATAGGGGAGCAAACATTCCCCCAACTGATCCAACAGAGCTGCGTATCCTCGGCTTTTGTTGTGGATCCACAGTCTGGATCTGGCCATTGGGCCAGATCTATGGGCGCGTGAATTCTCTCATTTGGATACCTCATGATCTCTTATATAATCATCCATTGATCTTTGAATTTGGGTTCATCTTCGTTGATTCTTCAAGCTAACCATATAAATCCTCAAATATCTGATTTGGTTGAAAATAGATTTGAGATTATCCTTTCTGCCTCCATTAATTATACCTGTACAAATTAGACATTAAAACAAGTTAGATACCAAAGTTTATTACAAGATAAATATGGAAATATAATAATAAATAATGCAATATGTGTGTACAATCACAGATCATGATGCACTTGGGAACGACAAACAATTCCTAGCAAAACCTAAGAAGCTCGATACCACTTGTTGCGCCCTCTGGAGGAATTCCAAATGACATGCCAATTAACATTCTAACGTCGAGTCAATCACGAACCAATTAGCACAAACACAAAATACAAAAGAAAGTGAGAACAACTAATTTAACGAGGTTCGACAACTTGCCTACATCATGGGGACAGAAGGGAAAAATCTTATTCAACCAATAGAGTTACAAGGGTTACAAAGATAATCCGAAGATCCAACTAAAAAAATTACGCACTAGACTGTAGAAATCTCACAAACAAACTAACCCTAAGATTCCCAATATAATTGTCTAGCAATCAATTCAACAATGAATATAATTTAGGGTACAGAGACCCTCTTTATATAACTAGAGGAACAACCAATAGAAGAAAATCCAATTTGAATCGAAATCTGATTCAAAAAATAGAAACATGAAACCAACTTAAACTACCAGAGCCTGACTTTCAGTCGACTGGACGGTCGACCATCTCCATGTAGTGATCGACTGCTAACCCAACTGGCCTATGCAGAACTCTCAGGTCGACCGACGGTCGACCGTCTGCAAACTCCAGATTTTCAATGTTTTGGTCAAACGCCTGGTTCCTTCTGTTTCAAACGTGCACCTCGTGTCTGGTCGATCGTACTTCTTCTCCGCTATTTTCCAAATGAGTTTAAAAATCCAACCAAAGTTTTTACTCTGACCTTCTCCCCCACAGCTTTTGCTATCGACTACCAATGCCATTGTTCCAGTTGGTTCTCTAACTTTGTACATTTGGATTAATGTTTTTACTTGTTACATGTGATTGTAGCTTCAATTTCATTATTATAAAATTTTAAAAATAACAGTTGCACCTCATGCCTTCCCTTGCACGTCTCACACTCGTTAAGCCTTTGTGCCTTGTAATGCTTGTTAGTGTAAGAGCAAAAATGAGATAATAACTAATGCAAACACACAACATTTAATGAGGTTAGAGCAAGTCGCAAGTCCTACATCCTCCGGCAGTAACAGATAGTTTCACTATTTGAAAAAAATAAAGATTAGAGAATATAGAAGAGATCTCATTACTCTCTCTCACACAAAACGTAGAATTCTCAGATTGAAGATGAACCCCTGACGACTGGAAACAACCCGATATAACTTAGAGTTGTTTCCCAATACAGAATCCCCAGAATACCCCTTAACAAGTACGAGTACAAAAATTGAACAGAATCAGCACAAAAAAGAATTATGTCTTAAAGTAGTAGGTGACTAAATAAACAGATTGGATAGGGTTCAAGACATCTCAATAAATCTCCTCCTTGTATTGAATCCTATCAAAAACACATAATGAAACTGCTAGTAGTCTGCTGCTGCCAATTGTCCCTCGAGGGGCTATCTCGTCCAGCCAATATTGGGCAAGTCCAAGAATGCACGAACTTGCAAGCGGGAACCAGCTTGGTCAATAACCTAGATCATCGACTATACCAATCTTCACCTCAATCCTCTGTTCAGTATGAATGAAGTGATACCTCATATCAATGTGCTTGGTCTTGTCATGAAAGACTCAATCATTTTACAAACATATAGCACTCTATCTATCACAGAATACTATAGCTTTCTCCTGATGAAGCCCAACATCATTAACAATACTATAACTCTTTTCACCAGATACCTTCCATAACTGCTTCCATCAATGCCATATATTCTGCCTCCATGGCAGATAATGTAATTGAAGATTGTAAAGAAGCCTTCCAACTAGTGATTGAAAATATAGCCAGTCAATGATTTTCTCCCATCAAGATCTCTGACATAATCTGAATTCAAATAACATGTCACATCTAAAACCGTATCACTTCATTAATAATACCAACACCGATCGTTCCTATAAGATACTGGAGTATCCATTTCAGTGCTTTCCAGTGCCTCTTTCTAGGTTGTCCCATATACCTGCTTGCTATGCTAACCGTATGTGCAATATCTGGCCTAGTGCATACCATAGCGTACATCAAACTTCCAATGCTAGCATACATAACTCAAGATATGTACTATGATTATGCTTCTAACTGAGGTGCAAGATCATCAGAAAGACGGCAACGAGCAGTTAATGGAGTACTCACAGGCTTCACATCTTACATGTTGAACCTCTTCAGTTCTTTCTGAATGTAGCTTTTCTATGACAAGAAAAGCTCTCGTTGCTCGTGATCCCTGTGCATCTCAGTTCCCAAAATCTTGTGAGTTGCTCTAAGATCCTTCATATCAAATTCATTATTTAAGAGCACCTTCAACTCTTGAATATATGTCATCTCTCGGGATGTAATGAACATGTCATCTGCATATAAGAGCAAGTAGATGAAAGAGCCATTCTTAACCCTCCTATTGTAAACACAACTATCATGTGGACTTCAAATGTAGCCATGCTTCACAATGAAACTGTCGAATCTCTTATACCACTGCCTCAGGGACTGCTTCAAATCATATAAAGATTTCTCAATCTGCATGCCTAGTCTTCCTTTCTCAGAACAGTGAAACCTTCTGGCTGACTAATCAAGATATCCTCCTCTACCTCTCCATGAAGGAAAGATGTATGCATGTCTCATTGCTCTAGCTCCAGATCCTGATGTGCTACGATAGCAAACAACGCTCGAATGGACGTATGTCTCATAACATAAAAGAATATCTCATTAAAATCCACTCCCTCTTTCTACCTGTAGCCTCTTCTGCATGTAGCCTTTAACAACCAAATGAGTCTTATACCCTTTGTCCTCTGTTCTTGTAATTCCTGACTTCTTCTTGATAACCCATTTGTAGCTGACAATCTTTCTTCCCTTTGAGGGTTTCACAAGTTTTCATGTCTAACTATTGTGAAGTGATACCATCTTTTCACCCATAGCATCAATCCATCATGTGAATCAACACCTGAGATATCTTCTCGATAACTGGAGTATTCTGAAGTCTACACATCTTCTGTTACATTATGTGTGTATGCTACCATGTCTTCAAATCCATATTTCTGGGGACGAATCTGCCTCCACGCTTGTCGTACATGAATTTGTGCATTTTTTATTACATTCTTACACATATTTAGTAATAAACCTGTGTTTAACTTGTTATAATTGTCTTGATTATGCAGGTGAGATTAATGGAAGAAGAGAAAATCATCACGAATCTAGTTCAGCTAATTCGGATTATGAAGGATTTTTTATCTCAAAGAGAATTAGAATAGATAAATTAAACATCGCAACGTCAAACGGAGAAACTGACTAAAGATAAAAGTGTATCAGAGATCAATGGATCAGCGCTCCTCGAATCTGGCCCATTGGTCAGATCAGGGTCGCCGATCCGCGGCTCGGTTACTTCTGTTGGGGGGAGCGTTAGTTCCCCCTATCCTCGTGCACTCTCCCCCTATCCAATTTTGCATATAAATATTGCATTTTTTAGAGAAGAAGAACGGAACTAGAGTTAAGTTTTGTTTTACTCTAGGCTAGGATTTTTGTTAGCTTGTTACAAGTATTTGTAATTTTCATTTCTACTTTTCATTCTACTTCAGTCCAGCAACAAGTAAGAGAAAAGTGTTGTAACCCAAGTTTGAAGAGACATCAATAAAGATTCAACAAGCTTTTCTCTACCTCATTTTTGCCAGTATGTCTTATATTATTTCATCTTCTTGCTTTTAGCTAATTCGATTTTTTGGCTCACTATTCTCTCTCTTCTATAAGTCTTCTTCTTGACCGATTTCTGTGAAAAGGAACCCAACCGAATCATAAGAATGTCTAAATTAAGCCTTATATATTTGCGAGTGTTCTTGAAAGCACAAGAGGATGGTTTTGAATTTATTTTAATCTTCACTTTTGAAAATGATTCTTAAACTAGTTTTTATTTCATACTTGAAAAAAATCTTGATATTTAACATTCCATTTAAGAACGATTTTAAAAAGAAGTAAAAAAAAAAACTTTTCTAAAATTGATCTTATTTGTTTTGCTTGAATGATTCAAATATCAAGTTTTAACTTTGGCCTATGACCAAGTTGAGGCATCAACACCTTTAAGAGAAAAACACATAATTGAGAAGTAGAATATGAGCCCGGATTTCTTCTATTTATAAAAACAAACTCGTTCTTTTTTCAAACAAACCAACTCTCAATCACATCATCATTTTTTTATTTTCTTTTAAAAAACCAACACTAAACAAAGATACTGAAAAACTTTCATCGCATCTCTCCCCGTGAATAGCCTAAGCTACATGGTACTTTTCACTCCGATCACCATATGATTTCTACTTTCATTTCTCAACTTCAATTGGTGTCTGGAATTGCTCAGTTTTCCACCGAACAAATTTTTGGCACGTTGCCGGGGAGGGAACGATTTTTTTGAGATTTAACAAGTTTTGTGTTCTGCTTCAATGCTCAGGAGAAGAATAGGAAAAGCTACCTATTGCAGAAGAAAATTTGATGCTCTGTGTTTTTACTCCAGAAAGTAGAGCACAAGATGCCTTGTGTTTGTCGTGTTTTCGCTGCATTTGCCACAGAAACACGGCAATTGTTTTGGACTACTCACAATTTTATATTGCATTGCAAAATAAGTATTCTGCTTTGTTTAGCTTTCTTGTTTGAATATCATTGAATCATGTTTTAAATCCAACAGTAACCAGTTGTTGAAATATCTTAAAAAATGTTTAGACTTGCATTCTAGGCATTTGCCTAATTACGTTTCATTTCAATTACTATTGAAGAATGTTGAAGCCAAGATACGTTTGCATCGCAGTAGCTTAGGAAACACACTTGTATGATATATTGCTTGAGTGTTATTTTTAGCTATATACATGTACACACGCACTAAAATGATTTAAGGGCTTAACCGATAAACAAGATAAGGTAAGAAGTCATTACCTTTCCTTAGGCCAAAAATCATCTCCTCACTTATTAACCCAGCATAATTACACTCTGATAGACGTTGGCCCTATGGACATCTTAGACTCATTAGGAGATTGACCTAAGGAAAAAGTTGTTAGAATTTGACTCTAGTAAAATTGATGTCCAAAGTTGGGAAATGAGAGGTGAAACCTCGAAGAACAGTGGTTTGACATAATTAGGCTCGTTACTCAAGAACGGGTACCTCTCACTGATCTTATCCCTACCTGAACTATATATTTGTGGTCAGATTGCTGCAATATACCTCCCGTGAATAGTCAGCCAGTTAGAAATCGTCTAGGTCTACACTGATATAGGCTAGATTTTTCTTTTTTATTTTTTTGTTTATTTTTTTTGTTCTTGTGTGATATAGATTATAACTACAATTTTTTCTAATGCAAAAGCAAATCCATATTTCACCCTGACCTCTTTTTCGGATATCACCAACTGACATTACATAATTTTAACCAAGCAAGTATGCTGGATTGATTTTATTCGAATCAACATATGCTCCAACCCCAATATTATGAATAAGATTGGAATAACCATTTCTACTCTTAACCAAGTATATGGGGATACAACGCCCCCGAGTTATATTGCCAACCACATTTTCAACAATCAACTTTATATACTCCTTTTCCCGAGCACCTATTAGGAGAACTTCTGACTTTGAAAAGAGAATGGTAGCATTGGTTTAGTCCCAAAATGATTATATCCAGACTATCGATAGGTTAGAATCACTAAAGAGTCAATTAAACAACACTTATAGCGAAGAGAAAACTCTCCCTTATCAATATTTGATCAATTCTGCTGTCTCTAACCATACGATCTGACCCAAGATTCATGTTATTTGGAAACCAAGATTCAATTTTACCATAACATCTTATACTTGACCAATATCAATCCTTTGACAAATTGGCAAGTTGTTCATTCAATGAGATTAAACTTGAATGTGAATGTGACCCTAATTCTCCACTTTGTAATTCAGTTCCAATTTTTGAATCTATGTTGACTCTGGTATTCTTAGCCGATTTAGACCAAATTCCCAAGTTAGCACTGATTCTTGTACTATAATTTAGAATATGAACCCCAATTTTGAATAGTCACATTCTATTGATGGAAAACGAATGTAAATTTAAATTCTTTGATTTGGACCCAACTCTTGAACCGAATCAGACTCTTGAACTTAAACTTGATTTGAGTCATTTTCCCGAGTGAGTATTGGTTCTCGAATCTTTTACTCTTGAACCCAAATCAATCATTCCACCAAGTTACATTCCATCGTTGGAATAAGGTGTAAACCATTATGACTCCGAGATACTCCAAGATTGGTCATATAACCAGAATGATTTTCATGTTAAGATCTTACATGATCCTAATCAAATTGGGGGTTGTAAAAATGTAAATAGAAAGAGGTCATCAAACGTGGGTTCCTTGAAACTCTAAATTATTTAGATTGGGCAGCAACGTTTGCCCCAATCCAACCACCACCGGGAACCACCGCCTTGAGGTAACATTTTCCTTCCGTTTCTTTTTTTTTCAAGCATATATGCATTTATTCATACATTGAGGACAATGTATGAGATAAGTGTGGGGAAAGATTCTAACATAAGTTTTCTTATTGGTTTTCTTTTTTATAAATAAAAAAATTATTTGCTTTTAAAAACTTTTGAAAAGGAAAATAATATTTTGACTATTTTTTGTAAGAAATTAAGTTAATTTTAAGGAATAAGAGAATCATAATTAGGATTTATTAATCTTGGTCAAAATAAGATTATTTGTTTGATTTCTAGGTTAGGGAGAAAAATTGAAAAAGTAATTTAGTCTTGATATTTACCTTGATGAAATATGCGTATTTTATACACTAACACACATAGGGTTCAAAAATAAAATTTTTTATGCCTTATAATAAATATTTTATATATTAAAAATCCTATAATTAAATAAAACATAAGAATTCACGCCTAAAAATGGTTCATATTACAAATAAAAATTTTAATTTTGTGATCTTATTTGCTTGAGTCCTAAGTCCTTGGGGTGTTTTCTCACCCGGTGCCCTAAGACCATTCAGTTTGGGAGTCCCCGACTAAAGGCTCGTTAAATGGGCGAATTAGAAAGCCTATGAAAACTAAGAAATATTACCGCCATAATATAAAATAAGACATAAGAGTAGGAGTTAAAAAATCCCGAGTCAAATATTCACGGTTATAAAGATGCATATGACTTAGGATAAAATAATAGACTAGATGAGAAATATAGTTTTAATTTTTACTTTGATTAATAACAAGTTTTTGAATAGAGACTAAGTTTAGGAATGAATATTTTGGTATTCCTATGACTTATAGATTACTTGAATTTTACAAAAAATTATCAAATATTTTTGTCTCTTTTAAAGGAATTTTCAAAAATGCTAACATTTTTTCTGCCTTTGGATTTTGTAGGTATAATCTACTGAAAATTCTCAGGAGACTATAACTCTTCCTCTAGGGATAAACTCGAGGTTAAAAGGCTTGTTGTACATGCTCACTGTAGTCACGTGACTTGCGAAAGTGGCTCAATAATTTCTTAGTCTTTTGAATTTTTGCTTAAGGACGAACAAAAGATAGGTGTTGGGTTGTGATTGTACACGTATTTGTGCATTTTTTACTACATTCCTACACTTATTTAGTAATAAACTTGTGTTTAACTTGTCCTAATTATCTTGATTATGCAGGTAGATTAATGGAAGAAGAGGAGATCATCACGAATCTAGTCCAACTAATTCAGATTATGGAGGATTTCTTTACCTCAAAAGAGGATTAGAACAAATAAATTGAAAATTGCAACGTTAAACTGAGAAACTGACTGAAGATAAAAGCGCATCAGAGATCAACAGATCAGCGCCCCTGGATCTGGCCCATTGGCCAGATCAGGGCCGCGCACGACTTGATTACTTCTATTGGGGAAGCGTTTGCTCCCCCTATCCTCGTACACTCTCCCCCTATGCTGTTTTACATATAAATACAGCATTTTCAGAGAAGAAAGGATGAAAGCTAGAATTAAGTTTTGTTTTACGCTTGGCTAAAATTTTTGTTAGCTAGTTGCAAGTATTTGTAATTTTCATTTCTAGTTTTCATTCTAGTTTAATTCAGCAACAATTGAAAGAGAAAGGTGTCGTAATCTAGGTTTGAAGTGACATCAATAATGATTCAACAGACTTTTCTCCACCTCGGTTTTGCCGGTGTGTCTTATATTATTTCATCTTCTAGCTTTATGTTGATTATGAGTAGCTAATTCGATTTTCTGGGATCACTATTGTCCCACTACTATAACTCTTTTCTTAATTGATTTTTGTGAAAAGGAACCCAACGAAATCATATGAATGCCTAAATTAAGCCTTACATATTTGCGAGTGTTCTTGAAGGAACATGAGGATAATTTTCAATTTATTTTAATCTTCACTTTGAAAATGATTCTTAAACTAGTTTTTATTTCATACTTGAGAAAATTTTGATAATTTAACATTCCTTTTAAGAACAATTTTAAAAAAAGTAAAAAAATAACTTTTTTCAAAATTCATATTATTTGTTTTCTTAAACGATTCAAAAATCAAATTTTAACTTTGGCCTATGATAAAGTTGACTCATCAACACCTTCAAAAGAAAAAAACATAGTTGAGTAGTAGAATTTCTTCTATTTATAAAAACAAACTCATTCTTTTTTCAAACAAACCAACTCTCAATCATCCCATTTTCATTTTATTTTCTTTTAAAAAATGACACTAAACTTGTTTTGGAATAAAGACACCAAAAAGCTTTCATCGCATATCTCATCGTGGACCCGACTCATTAGCCCTAGGCTACACGGTACTTTTCACTCCAATCATCACACGATTTCTGCTTTCATTTCTCAACTTTAATTGGTGTTTGGAATTGCTCGGTTTTCCACGAACAGTGCTCGATTAAAGACAATGTTGTATGGTTGTTCTTGGTGCTGCTGTTGTATATCTGGCTCATGTACAATCCTCCTGATTTTGTTGAATTGAACCATGCTCATGATTCTTGTTTGGAGTCATGGGAAACTCCCCCTCATTGCTGACATCACTTTCTTTTTTTGTTATGCAAGGACAAACTCCTTTCTAGGGGAAATAGAGTTTTAATCAAAAGCAACATCTCTACTATGTGTCAATTTAGAATCAAAAGACCAAATTCCATAACCCTTAACCCCATCACCATACCTGAGAACCATTTTAGCCCTAGCATTTACCTTTCTCTCACTAACATGATAATATGCAAGACAACAAAATATTCTAAGATTAAAATAATTTACAGCTTTGTCAGACCATACCTCATTCGGAGTTTTGCAATCGACAGTTGTTGCAAGGGAGCGATTCACCAAATAAACCGACATGCTAACTACTTCAGCCCAGAAACCGTTTGACAGTTTAGCATTAGAAAGCATGTATCGAGTTTTCTCTAACAATATCATGTTCATTCTTTTGCACCTCCGTTATGCTGTGGAGTTTCTATGACTGTATGTGTATGGTGCCTAAAGATGCCTTCATCTCTACAGGACTCCTTAAAGTCCTTCGTACAAAACTCCATGTCCTTATCAGTCTTCATGCAAAACTCAATGTCATTATCAGTACGAAAACGCATGACCTTCAACTCAGTTCGTTTCTCCGCCAGAACCTTCCACTGCTTGAAGGTTTTAAAGACACCAATCTTCTTCTTAAGCATGTAGACCCAAACTTTTTTGGAATAATCATCAATCAGAGATAAAAAAATATCGAGCACCACTTTCTGATGGAACACTAGAAGGGCCCCAGACATCTATATGGATTTAATGAAGAGTCACCTTAGTTCGGTGCGCTGCTTGCAAAACTGAATCATGCGTTGTTTGTCGAAGATGCAATGCTCATGATACTCAAGATCCGCGACCTTGTTGTTGGCCCAAAGGTCCATCACTCTAGTTTTGATGATGATTAACTCATATAATTATAGTACTAATGATCTTGTGTTTAGTTAGTCTCAAATATTTGATCAAGATTTTAGTAGGTGATTAGCTTCAACAAAGGAGCTTTGGGAGCTAATACATTTGAATTCAAGAGCTCGCGCGTCAAGATCGCATCTAGCACTCAGTTGGAGTCAAGCTCTCTGGATCATTTTTGGATCGGGTCATCTTGACGATAAGGATCGAAGAGAAAACTCCGGTTTGTTTAGTTTATATTTTGATCTTGTGTAAAGATAGATAGTGTTGATATGCTCAAGTTCACAACACACACAAGTTTGATATGTTTGGTTCTTAGTTTAACCGGTTTTGGATTTCATGTCAAAAACATAGATATATATATATCTTATATGTCTATTGGATTATATCCATATACAATATGCTTCAAATTTGTTTCAATATCATGTTTTTGAATTGATACAAGTTTTGGAGAAAACGTTTTTCATTTCAAGATCCAAGTTTTGAAAAATACGATTTTAAGTTTAAAGCCAAATTTCTATATCACAAAAATGGTTCAAATAGTCTATAATATGTGTTGAATTTTGGTCACACATATTTGTTATTTAAAGATCTTACAAGAACTTATTTTTGTGAAATTTATGTGATATGGGATTTAACTGGTAAATATATAACCTAAGTGTCAAGTCTCAGAGTTTCAGCCAGACTCTGCTGGCGGTCGACCGAACGGTCGACCAGACCAGGACCAGGAGTCGGTCGACCGGACCGGTCGACCGATGTGCATGAGGGACGTGCACAGGCTAGCCATAGTAGACCGATTGACCGCACAGTCGATCGACTGAAAGCACACAATTCTCGGGTGCTGGCCGGTCGACCGGGCGGTCGACCAGAGGGTGACCGTTGGGCCGGTCAAATGGGTGGTCGACTGGAAGGGCATTTTTGCCCTTTCCTGCTGCCAACGAGCAGAATTTTTGGAGGCCTATATATATGCCTTCTCTTGGGCTGGTTTAGATAAGAATTTGAAGAGCAAAATTTTCATCTATACTAGAGTTTTTAGCAAGTTTAAAAGAGTTTTTGTGGTTAAAAGATTTATCTTTTTATTTGTTTTCAGGGGTTGAAAAAATCAAGGAAATATAGAGTATTCGGGAAATTATTTTGATCATCATATCTATTTCATTCTAGTATTTTCTCAAGATTTTTTCTTTGTGATTTTTTTTTTCAAACACCTTGTTTTCTCACACTTGAGCTATCATCTCTATCCTATCTATAGGATTTTGTTTTGTGAGGAAAATTGATTTGTGGTCTTGTGATCACCAAGGTTGTTTGTGGTCTTTGAGATCACCAAGATTGTAACTTTCTTTTTGCTTTGGTTTGTGCCTATCCCTCTAAGTATAGAGGAGGTTGAGCTTTGGGTTTGGTGTTATCCCTCAGAGGTGATTGAGGTAGAGTTTTGGTTTTGTGCCTATCCCTCTAAGTGTTGAGGAGATTGTGATTTGGGCTTGTAGTTATCCCTCTAAGTGTAGAGGTGATTGTGGTGGTATTTGGCTTAGTGCCTTATCTCTCTTGTGTGAGGTGATTGTTGTTTGGCTTAGCACCCATCCCTCTAAGTGTAGAGGTGATTGTTGTTGTGCCTAGCCTCTTGTGTAGAGGTTATTTTGTTGGAGAGAGAGGGGTTGAGTACTCCTAATTTGTATTTGTTAAATTCTCAGTGGAGGTTCCCTGTGTGGGAGGTCCTGTGTGGACTTATAGTGGAAATTCTTCTGTGAGAAAGCGGAAACGTAGAGCAGTGGCTCAAACCTCGAAACATATTTCAGTGTTTGCGATTGATCCACTATCTATAAACTTTCTCTTATATCTTGCATTGCATCATATTGTTCATATCATATATATGCTTAGTATTGATTGTGTGCCCCACTAGTGTTGAACCAAGAGATCTTCATATAGCACCTCAACTCTTATTTAGAGGAATTTAGAGGAGTTAGTCCAGAACCCTTCACTGAGAATTCGGTTACACTCTTTGATTGCACTTAGTGTGTTGTAATTAGTTTTTAATTCCACATCATATGTCATTAGATTAGCCATACACCTATTCACCCCCCTCTACGTGTATTGTCAATTGGTATCAGAGCCTATACTCCTGATATTAGGTTTAACCACCTAGGAGTGAGATCTTGGTTAGCTAATCTAAATTTGCATTTGCACACATATAGTTTATACTCCCATGGATTCATTGACCCCTCCCATATATGATGTTACCAACATTGATATATGAAAGTATAAGATGAGTATATACCTTAAAACCCTAGAAATGCATGTTTTCCTTCCTACTACCAAGAAACCCTATCTTGATAATAACAAGTACATAGAGGCCAATACACAATCCCTAGAGGCACTTAGACGCACTCTTAGCAAAGATTATCTTTGTATGATTTTTCATTGTGATTCTGCTTTTACAGTGTGGAACACTTTGACCTCCCCGCGCTACAAACAATGAAACATGTGGAGAAGGAATCTACTGGGATGGTATATGGTCTAAGGGAATGACTCCCCTGAGGTACATTCAGAAACTCAACTAGATGATTGCGCTAGTTCTTCAAGAGATGACATCATGGATGCCGATACTTTGAATGAAGAATTATCTATTGTTTGTGAAAACTTACTAGCAAAGTATAAAGTTTTGAAAAAGAAAAGCTTTGGATTAAAAGAAGAAAATAAAAATTTATTTTCTAAACTTGATTTGATTTGGAAGAGAGGGATGAGATTTCAAGTGAAAGGGACTCCTTGAAATCCCAACTTAACCTTGCCCTTAATGAAAACAAAATTTTGAAAAATAAAAATGATTGTAATGATGTTTTGAAGAAAAACTTGATATTGTTTTAAAAGACAATAATTCTTTGAAAAACAAAATTGCTTCAATTTCAAAAGAATTGGATTTGGTTTCAAATGAAAATAAATGTTTGAAAAATGATTTTGTTGGCCGAGAGGCCTTCCACTCTAGTTTTGATGATGATTAACTCATGTAGTTATAGTTTACTAATAATCTTGTGATATTTAGTTTCAGATATTTAACCAAGATATTAGTAGGTGATTAGCTTCAACAAAGGTGTTTTGAAACTTTTACATGGTGATTCAAGAGCCCGAACGTCAAGTTCATATCTAGCACTCATTTGGACTCAAGCTCGGTGGATCACGTTTGGATCGAGTTGACTTAGAGACGGCGCTCTGCAAGAAGACCTTGGTTTGTTTTAGAATGTTAGTATAGATTCATTGTTAAAGATTAGATAGTATGATATGCTCAAGTTCACAACACACACACGTTTCATGTTATTGGTTTTTGATTTTTGGTTTAACCGATCTTGATTTTCATGAATAGATATTTTATCAAAATAAGTTTACATGGTTTAATGTATATTAGATTTGATCTATATACATGTATTCTTCATATTCTTAGAATAACTTATTTTGATAACCTATTCATGTATTTGGGTTTTTGTATTTAAACAAAACTTATTTTCGGATTTAATATCAAAAACATTGATATTTATCTCTTTCATGTATATTGGATTATATCCATATACAACATGCTTAAATGTTATTTCAATATCATGTTTTTGTATTTAGATGAGTTTTGGACAAAACGATTTTTCATTTCAAAAATTCAAGTTTTGGAAAATATGGATTTTGGTTTTTGGCAAAATTTGTGAATCACAAAAATCGTTCAAAATGTTTGTAACATGATTTTTACCCAAACATGTTTATATTTTAAAGATATAACATGAACTGATTTTTGTAGAATTTATGAGATTTTATGGGATTTATTTGATAATAAAAAGACCAATTTTAGAATCCTATAATCAGACCTGCCAGGCTCGGGCGGTCAACCGGGACGGTCGACCGGACCAGTGGTCCATCGACCGGACAAGTCGACCGATGTGCACAAGACGTGCACAAAGGCCAGTGTGTTTGGCCGGTCGACCGAGCGGTCGACCGATTGAAGTCAGCCCACTCTCGGGTTGGCCTGGTCGACCGGGCAGTCGACCGGCCAGAGAGCCAATGCTCTCTGGTTTTGGGCACGATCGACCGGACGGCCGACCAGAAGGCTCAACGGTCGATTTTTTGGCCGTTGGCCAGTCGACCGGAAGGCCAATCTGGGCCTTTTCTGCTGCCAACGGGCAGATTCCAAATGGGATTATAAATACCCCATTTGAGAGCTGTTTTTCAATAAGTTTTCAAGAGCAAAATTTTAGATCTTTTCAAGTATTTTAAGAGCAAGTTTTTCAAAAGATTTTTTGGGTTTACAAGATCAATCTTCATTTGTTTTTAAAGTGTTTGATAATTCAAAGAAAATAGTTTTTTGGGAATTGGTTTCTGATCTAAAAATTCTATATCTATTTGGACATTTTTCCATGTGATTTTCTTTGTTCAAAACACTTTGTTTTCTCATACTTGAGCTTATCTTGTTATCCTATTTATAGGATCATTGTTTAGTGAGAAAGAAGTTGTTTGTAGTCTTTGTGATCACCAAGTTGTAAGCCCTCCTAATTTGTGTTATCCCTCTTATATAGAGGTTGATTATTGGAGTGATGGCTTTGTGCCCTATCCCTCTAGTGAGAGATTGATTGGTTGTTTAGATTTGTGCCCATCCCTCATTTGTGAGGTGGATTTGTGTTGGCTTTGTGCCTAGCCTCTAAGTGTAAAGGTTGTGTTATAATTGAGAGAGGAGTTATGTACTCCAGGTTATTGTATTGCCCAAAATCCTCATTGGAGGCTTCCCTGTGTGGGAAGTCCTGTGTGGACGAGTTAGTGAAAATCCTTCTGTGTGAAGGCGGGGACGTAGAGCTGGGTGCTCGAACCATGAAACATATCTTGGAGTTTGCGATTAATCCACTTTCTCTAACTCTCTCTCTTATATTGTGCCTTGCATTGATTCATATTGCTTATTCATACTTATATGCTTGGTTGTGTTTGTTTGTATGCCTCACTTGTATTTAACCACGAGAGCTTCATATAGCACCTCAACTCTTATTTAGAGGAATTAAGAGGAGTTAGTCCAGAGCCCTTCACCGGGAATTCGGCTACACTCATTGGTTACATTAAGTGTGGTGCAATTAAGTTTTATAATTCCGCATTATTGTTCATAGATTAGCCGTACACCTATTCACCCCCCTCTAGGTGTACTTTCAATTGGTATCAGAGCCTACATTCTTGATATTAGGTTTAACCACTTAGGAGTGTGATCTTGGTTTTGCTAATCTATCATTTGCATTTGCACATATATTGTTTGCACTCATGGATAGCCCTCCCATATTTGATATCTCTAGACTTGATATATGGAAGGTTATGATGAGTTTTCATTTAAAAGCCCTAGGTTATAAATTTTACCTTGCCATTACCAAGAAATCCTACCTTAGTGATAGCAAGCATATAGAGGCCAATGCACAAGCCCTTAAGGCACTTAGAGCATCTTTTGATAAAAAAAATATTTACATGTGTTTTCTCATTATGATTCCATTTTTGCAGTGTGGAACATTTTGACATCTCCTGAGCTATCAACGCTTATCAATAAGAAGAGGAAATCTAGTCGAGACAAGTCCAACAAACGTTGCTTCATGGTCTAAGGGAATGACTCCCTTGAGGTACATTCGGATACTCAACTAGATGTTAGTACTAGTTCTAATTGCAATGAGTGTATGGATGCACATGCCTTAAATAATGAACTAACTAAAAATTGTGAAAATTTGATTTCAAAATATAAACTTTTGAAAAAGAATAGCTTTGAATTAAAAGAAGAAAATAAAAATTTATCTTCTAGACTTGAGATTGCTTTGCAAGAAAGGGATGATTTCAAGTAAACGTGACTCACTTAAATCCCAACTTGATCTTGCTCTAAATGAAAGCAAGATTTTGAAAAGTAAAAATGATTATGAAAATGTTTTGAAGAAAAATGAGTCTTTAACATTAAAACTTGATTTGTTTTAAAAGAGAATGAATCCTTGAAAAACAAAATTGCTTCTATTTCAAAGGATTTGGATTTGGTTTCCAAAAAAATATTTCGTTGAAAAATGATATTGATTCTCATGTTTGCCATGCTAGTGTAGCTTCACCATCTAGCTCACCTATTGCATGCACCTGTTCTTCTATACTTAAGAAGAGTGTTGAATGTTTAGGCTCCACTTTGAGCCATTGTGCTTTGAACCACTCACGATTGGAATCTATATTTCGAAAGAAGTAAGTTCCTCCTATGCATGCACACAAACCACGGCATGCACATGTTCCTCACGTACACACCCATCACACAATGTACGCTCATGTGTACACTGGTACACATTATGGACGTAAGGGCCACCTTACTAAATTTTGTTATGATAGGATACATGATGTAAATTTAGCAACTAAATTTATTTGGGTTAGGAAAGGAGCTAACCCCCATAGACCCAATAGAGTTTGGGTATCAAAGACCACTCCTATTGTATTTGATGTAGGTGTGGGCTCTCACATGACGTGAGAGCAATGGTACCTTGAGGTGGTGCGTTCTGAACTTAAAGAGGACTATTTGGATGCATCACTTTCAAGGGGAGTTTGGTGGGAGGACCACCTTGGTTTGGAGACATAGAGAGTAGCCCTCATGGTTTTGGTAACTATCTCTTACTCCTCATTATGTTTACATGCTTTTCATATTGTTGATTTTTAGCATGTCATGTCTTAATGTTCATTATGCCATATGCCATGTTTGTTAGTCTTATGACATACATGATTAGTATTTGAGACACCGATATTTTGTGTTCTCACTGTAGTTTAACGAATGTGTATATCATAAATCTATGCATGTGCATGTACATAATGATCATATGTATGTTTATGATTTTTTTTTGATTTCTATGCTTTATTTACATGTTTAGATGTTAGTTTTCATTAAAACTTAGATATATACTTATACAACTAGTGAGCCACAAATAGATTATTATATGTTTGTGCTTAAATGCTCATTTGTACCCATTAGATGTACTAGTATAGTCTAGTTTTGATGATTCATACATTTTAACTTGTATTCCATAATTTTGACATGTTTTTCATGTTTATGTTAAACTTCATGTATATGTCTATTTTGCCTAAACTATTAGTTGTACATATACATCCTTGAGCTACTTGCCTTCATGCATAAACTTTTGTGGACTCGTTCATATTGGATATGTATGTATACTTTAGTTTGTACAAGACATACATATGCCTTGAAGATTAAATTATTTTGATGAAAAATTAGATTTTCTTGTCTTTTCATGTTTTAAGGAATTTCATATTTTGAGCTTGATTGTCTATTTTTATGATGATGTGTTTCACATAACTCTTATGCACTCACTTTACTTATTGTTTTCTCATGATTTTATTTTCATGAGTATGATATGTACTTTATAAATTTTGAGTCTTTGGTGATCATGTGATTTACATGTTTTTCATGAAATATATTTTTTTATTCCTTACTTGAAGGATTTCGTACTAGTTTATAAGTTTTTCATAAAACTAGTCCGTATTCTTCATTTGGTAGAGTTTTCAAACATACTATATTTTCAAACTTATTTTGAAAACCCCTACCCTTCTAAGGGTGGTTGGCTGGGCGACCATGCCTTATTTGCTCATTATTGAAAATCTATTAAAACATGTGCATGAATGGATGGTAGGAAGTATGAGTTATACACTTGATCTTATTATGTTTTCAATTGATATCATTGTATCTTTTTAATTGGTATCACTATTGACATTCTTTTTATATACTCATATATGTTTTTATATATGTATGCTTAAACTTCAAATAGTATCAATTTTGATTGGTATTTAATTTTTCATACATATATATATTTTATTTGTGCTTACTATATCTCTATATCTTTGAGTACAAATTTTGGTTATGCTAAGCTTGATTTCTTAAATGACTATTATATTTCAATTGATTATTTTTCGATTGATATCTTATACAAGCTTATGCATCATTTTATCTGGTATTTCATAAAAGGGGAGAAAATTCATATTTCACCTTTCAATTGGTTTTGTTTACCGTTGGTATTGTAACGGTCCCAGTAATTTCTAATAATATCGGACTAAAAAAAATAATATTTCTTCGAAATTTCGGCAGCACCTCCCCTAAAATATAGACCATGCCATACTACCCACAACAATACATGTCCACAATGGAACCAACACTTCCAATATTTCATTTCGGCACAACTTGCCTACTTATATAACATAAGTAAAAGAAAATCTCCTTACATAACCTTGCATTCATCCATCATATACCAAAAAGAATTTCAACATTCATTCCCACAATATAACGTACTTACCATATCAATGTCCAAGTTCTTCCATACATGCAGCGAAGATTACATGTCAAGTTCATATTCAAATGGCCACACATAGAGTTTATATTTACATTCACAACACCCAAAATCCTCTTTCATACCTCAAGTTCCCACATATAGATACAATAAGCAGTTTCAAAAGTAGACAAAATATAAAGTAGATATTGATCACAAGTAAGACATGAGAGGGAACGATCACTCCATATCCATAAGATTTTAGAACCTACATTGGCTTCTTACCCTTGTCTAAACCTGAAATTACAACATGAATAAAGACATGAGCTTGAAAGCTCAGTGAGTAAACCATCTAAAATCTACTAATCTAATTCCATATGTCAATAGGGTTTAAGTTGGTCCAGAAGTTTATAAATTGATTCACCCCGTATTCTTACATAATCAAATTTTTAAGATAGATGTCTCAACTATCATGAAAAATTTAATAAAGTTTATCACTATCATATTTTAGCACACAATAGAAGTAAATATAATTGTCACCGACTTCCCCCTTCTGCCGGCTCCCGCTCGGCCCCTTCCTCCAATAAATATATATATATATATATTACATGCATACACATAATATGATTATCACCGTCTTCCCCTTCCTACCGGTTCTCGCTCGGCCCCTTCCTCCAAATAATATATACACATACATAAGTACTAATGATACAGTTATCACCGTCTTCCCCCTCCTACCGGTTCTCGCTCGGCCCCTTCCTCCAAATAATATATACACATACATAAGTACTAATGATACAGTTATCACCGTCTTCCCCCTCCTACCGGTTCTCGCTCGGCCCCTTCCTCCAATAATATATGCATATATACATAATGCAAATTTCACCGTTTTTCCCCTCCTGCCGGTTCTTACTCGGCCCCTTCCTCCAAATAATAAATACAACATATAACTCATTCAATTTAACATACAACTTCACATAAACATTTCATGTACTACGAAAAGTAGACCAACCATACGCTGGTAGGAGTTAACATTTATATAGATATATAAACCTACTAATGTACCCATTTTATTCTTTTATAATGAAAGTGTCATACTATGCCAAAGATTTACATATCGTGTACATACATAGTATTGACACATATATTCCCCTTATTATTCCACGCTACCAAACCTAGTCCGACATTGCGCCTATAATATCTAGCTAAAATAGCGGTATAAACATACATATACCACAAAAGACTCCGTGCCGTTCTCTATTATATGCAAACTAAACCATTTCCCCGTGTTACTTTAACTTACTTAGCCAATATGAAAATTTCCTAGTGCTTCAATATGCTAATAAAACATCAATTTAGGTAATACACATATTATGAGAGAATAACTCCTAAACTATACATAATATGATTTCCCTCTCTTTTCCGATAATCTCACAACATAGAGTCTTTTTTTTTTTTTTCATTATATACATAACAATATATACAAGTATTTCCAATGGTGATTTCCCCAAACATTTACTCATTCAAGTTTATCAACTTGAAAAATTTAATCTAATTAAAAACTAGTTTACTCACTTGCTTGACGAACGCCGACGCGAAGAACTCCGCCTATTTCGCCCGCCGAATCGAGCCCTCAAATTAGATTCTGTTTCTCTCAATTCTTGTTTGAAAAGACCTGAATTCAACCTGCGAATTTTCCGAAACCCACCTCAAAACTCCCTCTTTTCCTCCTCCCCGGCGCGTCGACTGCAGCCACCCTCCCGGCGCTGCCCGCGCGCTGCCCAGCGCCGCCGCGCGCTCCCCTGCGCCGCCCGCGCTCCCGTGGGCCGCGGCGCCCTGTCGCTGGCCGCGCGCGCCGCCCTGGCCGCCGCCTCCTGCGGCGGCTAGGGTGGAAGTCGGAGAGGTGAGAGAGAGAGAGAGAGAGAGTGCCTGGAATTAAAGGAGAGAGAGAGGGGTTTGGGGTCTCGTTCTCTGCCGGAAGAGAAGAAGAAAAAGAAGAATTTGGGGAAAAATTTTTTTTTGTTGTTTTGGGAAATAATTATTTTCCTATTAGTAATTTCCCTAATTGCTAAAAAAGTGACACCTCATCCCACAAATTCCAAGACCTCCTATAAAGTCTCCACCTCATTCCTCTTTTGCTCCCAATTTGCCAACACACCACTAGAATTTAATTATTTTTGAAAATAATGTTTAATGTATTTAGGTATAGATATTATGATTAGGTATTAGTACTCTCAAGTATTATACCCTTATTAAATATGTACCAAATACCTAGTATTTAAAATGTACCAAAGAGAATACTAATGCATATATATATATATTATATATATATATATATATATATATATATATATATATATATATATATATATATATATATACACATTTATTTCTAGTATTTCCTAAAAATTTTGGATTAAGTTTAAACATGATAGTTACGCCGGTTAAATGAAAATCACTTAGGTTATAATCCGGATTTATTTAAGTCGGGTGTTACAATACTACCCTCCTTACAAGAGTTTCGTCCCGAAACTTAACGTACCTTGAAATAGTTGCGGATGAGACCTTTGCATTACTTCTTCCGGTTCCTATGTAGTTTCTTCAAGCTTTTGACTTCTCCACAAAACTTTTACTAAGGGAATCACCTTATTTCTCAATTGTTTCTCCTTACGGTCAAGAATTTGCACCGGTTCCACTACGTAGGATAAGTCTTCTTGAATTTGTAGTGGCGAATATTTAAGGACATGGTTGGGATCCGGTATGTATTTCCTTAGCTGTGATACATGGAACACATTATGCACTTTTTCCATCTCAGGGGGTAAGGCTAACCGGTAGGCCAATGGTCCAATTCTCTCCAATATTTCAAAAGGTCCAACATACCGAGGTCCCAACTTGCTTCTCTTGCCAATGCGCACTACCCCTTTCATCGGAGACATCTTCAGGAAAACCTTGTCTCCCTCTGTGAATTCCAGGGGTCTCCGGCGTTGATCTGCATATGCTTTTTGTCTGCTTTGTGCTGCCCTCATCCTTTTCCTTATTGTCTGGATCTTTTCTGTAGTTTCTTGGACCATGTCTGGTCCAAGTAACCTTCGATCCCCCATTTTCTCCCAACAAATTGGTGATCTACACTTCCTTCCATATAAAGGTTCGAAGGGTGGCATTCCTATAGTGGACTGATAGCTGTTGTTATATGCGAACTCCACTAATGATAGGTACTTCTCCCAATTGCCCCCAAAATCTAAGGCACAAGCTCTCAGCATATCCTCTAATATTTGAATAGTCCTTTCGGACTGCCCATCAGTTTGCGGGTGCGCTGCTGTGCTAAGGTGAAGCTTGGTTCCCAGAGCTTTAGCTAAACTGATCCAGAATCTGGATTGAAACCGAGGGTCTCGGTCTGACACAATGGTTTCAGGCACTCCATGAATTCTAATTATCTCTTGAAGATAGATTTGTGCTAACTTATCCATCGAGTAATCCAATCGAATGGGTAAGAAATGTGCGGACTTAGTGAGTCGATCAACTATCACCCAGATAGCATCATGTCCACGAGGAGATTTGGGGAGTCCTGACACAAAATTCATAGTAATATGATTCCATTTCCATTCCGAAACTTGGAGTGGCATTAGCAGTCCCGGGGGCTTCTTATGTTCCGCTTTAACTTGTTGACATATTAAACATTTCTGCACGAACCGGGCTATGTCATCCTTCATCCCTTCCCACCAAAATTTGTTCGCAGATCTTGATACATCTTGGTTGCCCCAGGGTGTGCTGTGTAAGGAGTGCAATGGGCTTCCCTCATAATTTGTTCCTTGAGTTCAAAGTCTGAGGGTACACACACCCGGTTTCCCTTCTTTAGTAACCCTTTATCAATGACAAAATATTGTGTTTCACCTCTTAGTACTTTCTCGAAGTTCTTAGCTGTCTGCTCATCATTTTGCTGTGCCCGTTGGACCTTATCATAGAGATCAAATTCCACTCTAACTTGGTTCATCTGGCTATCTCTAATTAGGATCCCTTCGGTTGAACCTCAATCTGCATCCTTTCCATCTCCTTTAATAAATTGGCCTGTTGAGTTAATAGTGTAGCTAAAGATCCCTCTGATTTGCGGCTAAGCGCATCTGCTACCACGTTGGCTTTCCCAGGGTGATAGTGAATATTCAAATCATAATCTTTTATTAGTTCCAACTATCTTCTTTGGCGCATATTCAATTCTTTTTGAGTAAATATATACTTCAGGCTTTTATGGTCTGTATATATATCACAAGATACACCATATAAATAGTGTCGCCAAATTTTTAGAGCAAATATGACTGCAGCCAGTTCCAAATCATGAGTGGGATAGTTCTTCTCATGGTTTTTAAGTTGTCTGGAGGCATAAGCAATTACTCTACCATGCTGCATTAGTACACATCCTAGTCCCGACTTTGATGCATCACTGTATATGACATATCCTTCAGTCCCAGAGGGCATGGCTAGGATTGGGGCCGAAGTTAGCTTATTCTTCAATTCTTGAAAACTATCCTCCTGACTTTCCCCCCAATGAAATTTGAGATTCTTCTTGGTCAATTGTGACAATGGTGCTGCAATTCTGAAAAATCCCTCTACGAACCTTCGATAATACCCAGCCAGTCCTAAGAAACTCCGTACTTCGGAGACATTGGTAGGTCGGGGCCAATTTTCAATTGCTTCTATCTTTGCTGGATCCACAGATATTCCCTCTTTAGTAATAATATGACCGAGGAATCCAACTTTTTCTAGCCAAAACTCACACTTTTTGAATTTTGCATAAAGTTGTTTTTCCCTCAATAATTGCAAGACTATTCTCAAATGCTCTTCATGTTCTTCTGGGTTTCTTGAATAGATCAGTATATCATCAATGAATACCACTACAAATTTATCCAAATATGGCTGAAAAATTCTATTCATCAGGTCCATAAATGCTGCTGGGGCATTGGTCAGTCCAAATGGCATCACTAGAAATTCATAATGCCCATATCTGGTTCTAAAAGCTGTTTTAGGGACATCCTCTGATTTGATCCTCAATTGGTGGTATCCATATCTTAAATCCATTTTGGAAAATACACTTGCACCCTGAAGCTGATCAAAAAGATCATCTATCCTCGAAAGTGGGTATCGATTCTTGATAGTGACTTTATTCAATTCCCTGTAATCTATACACAGTCTCATACTTCCATCCTTCTTCTTTACAAATAGTACAGGAGCACCCCAGGGTGATACACTTGGCCGAATAAATCCCAGGCCTAATAATTCTTCTAATTGTTCCTTTAATTCTTTCATCTCTCCTGGTGCCATTCTATAGGGAGCCTTTGATATAGGTCCTGTTCCAGGTAGAAGATCAATGGAGAATTCCACTTCCCTGTCCGGAGGTAAGCCTGGCAATTCTTCGGGAAACACATCCAGATATTCTCTTACAACAGTTATGTCTTCAATTCTCACTTCCTCTTTCTCCTTGGTTAATAATGTTGCCAAAAATCCTTGACATCCATGTCATAATAATTTGGTGGCCTTAAGGCTGAGATCACAGGAACGCTGATTTTATTCCTTGTCCCCTCGAACACATATCCTGGGGTCCCTGGTATTTTGAAGATTATTTTCTTTTGATGGCAGTCTACATGTGCATGGTGTGTTGATAACCAATCCATTCCTAGGATGATGTCATATTCCATCTCTCCTAGTTTGATCAAGTCTGCATGTGTGTTCATTTCTCCTATGATAATTTCACACCCTTTATAATATATATCAGTAGTCAAAATTGTGCCTACCGGGGTGGACACCGCCAGTTGAAAACTCAAGGGTTCGGGTGTCTTATTAATTTTTGAGGCAAAAGATGAGGAAATAAACGAATGTGTGGCACCGGAATCAAATAATGCTCGAGCGACTGCTCCAGATAAGTAAATAGTACCTTCAACCACTGTGTTAGATGCACGGACTTCTTGTTGGGTTAAAGCATTCATCCTTCCTTGAACCCTGGGTTGTTGCACTGAAGCCTGCATCATGGTTGGTCGAAATGTGTTGCCAGACCGCCGAGAAGCTCCTGATGATCCATTTGTCGGGGCGATGCCTGCGGTCCGCCTGCCTGTTCCCCTAACAGCACCAGAAGGTCCTCGAAGTGTCGGACAATCCCTCCTCATGTGGCCCATTTGGCCGCAGGCAAAACACTGTTTGTTCACCAGGCAGCTTCCTGAGTGAGTACGGTTGCATCTAGGACACCACGTTCCTCCCGCGAAATTTTGACGCGGATAAGATGCATGTGGCGAGTTTTGGAAAGATCCTGTACTCCTGGGCCACGAGTCTGCCATCATTCTTGGAGTTGATGCTGACGAAAGTCCAGTTCCTCCTCCGAACCTGAAGTTGGTGGATCCACTTCTTGGTGTGCCGAGATATCGGAAGCGTTTGGCAGAGGGCAACTCTCTAATTCTTACATCATGATTTTCTTGCAGGTCTTTTTCGACTTCCAGAGCCTTCTCCACTGCCTGACTGTAGATTTGTAGTTGAAACGGAACTAGTTGGCTTCTGATTTCCGGCCTCAAACCCCGTACAAACCTTTTGTCCTGTCTTCTTCTTCAGACACCAACTTACCAGCATACCTTGATAGTTGGGTGAATTTGATTTCATACTGATTCACCGTCAAAAGATTTTGCTTTAATTCTTGGAATTTCATTGCGAGCTTGTCCCTCACTACACCGGGTATATATTTCTCATTGAACTTTTTGACCAAGAATTTCCAAGAGATTTCTTCTCCTAGAGATTTGGCTCCTGTTTTAATCACTTCCCACCAATGTTCCGCCTCACCTTGGAACATAAAAGAAGTGAATGATACCCTTTGATCCTCGGTGCACTCCATCACATCTAATATTTTACAAATTTGACGAAGCCATTCCTCTGCTTGAATTGGGTCTGCTCCTCCTTTGTATGGCGGAGGGTTCAATTTTTGAAATTGCTCTAGAGCCCTGCGTGGATTGTTTACAGTGGTTAATTGCATCAACCAATCCGGCATCCGGTCAGGGGCTCTCCGATCCGTATTGAATCGATCCATCGAAATCTCCTGATGGGTCGGAGGATGGACACTCCCAACTGTACTGTGGGGTAGGGCGTTCTCCTCAGAATTTGTATCCGGCGGGGGAAAATTTAGATCCATTACTACCTAGAAAATTTAACAATTCTGGTTATCAACAAAATTCTTTGAAATACGAAAGTTTCATATACAAAATGCTATTACTATTATAACTTCAAAAGATTTGCTTACAAGATTTACATGAAATGCTATATTCATACAAAAGGTATAAGCGCACAAACTAAGATATGTCCTTTCTGCACATTTGATTACAACATACAAAACCCTTCCCAAAAAAAGTCCTAAACATGGAAGTACAAAATATTTATCCTCCCAAAATGCTATGTCCTAGCCTCCCGACTTCAAGGAGTGGTGTTTGAGTCAGCAAACCTTTTGTCCATACTATCACCGGCTGAGGCTTCCCCCCTATTGACTCCTTCCTCTGGATTTTCTTCTGGATCCTCTTCCTCAGGGTCTTCTTCAGGGTCTTCTTCCTCGGGATCTTCTTCTTCTACGGGATCCTCTTCTTCTTCGGGATCCTCTTCTATTATACTGTCATCCCCGCATCTCCAGTTTTCATGATCGTCATATAGATCCATATCTTCAATCCAACTTGAATTCCACCAAATACCCCCATAATACATTCTCCCAAGGGACTCCACCTCAGCATCAAATGCATCTGCCTGGTCCTCGATCCTTGACACATTCCTTACAACACTCTCAGCATCCTTGATGGTATTCTCCTTGTTGCGTTCTGCTACTCTCCTCACATTGGTACTACCTTTGGATCCACTAAAGATAGTCTTTGGATCCGTTTCATCGGATTCATAGTCCCAGTCAATACTATTTGCAATCCAACTCTGACTTTCCATCTCTGAGCCCTCTGATGACAACTCGGGCGTCTCAGAATCTCCCATCTGAAAGGACAAGGTTTCATATTAGCTTGTTTTCCTTCCCAATCCTCAAAACATAATAGATTAATCACACATATCTATACACATATATCAATTGAAGAGCTTGCAATTATTTCATCAATTTCAAGTACCTTCTAGTTGAGTTACCCCTGATTTATCTGATATTTTACTTACTCTCCAGTCTCAGTGTCCCATACCACTGGAGATCCACACGACAGGCCCGCACCTCTCGTAGGATCCGTTCAAGTTAGAGTATAAGGGTACCCGAATTAGAACGTAGGAGAACAGGCAAATATCATATATTTCAGGGAACTCATACACTTAAAATCTCATGGTCTAATAGTAACCTCTCTAGTACTCCCACCAACAAACATGTAATGTGCATACCACCCTACAACTTGTCTATCCTTAGTCTAAAACCTTCGCTCTAATACCAACTGTAACGGTCCCAGTAATTTCTAATAATATCGGACTAAAAAAAATAATATTTCTTCGAAATTTCGGCAGCACCTCCCCTAAAATATAGACCATGCCATACTACCCACAACAATACATGTCCACAATGGAACCAACACTTCCAATATTTCATTTCGGCACAACTTGCCTACTTATATAACATAAGTAAAAGAAAATCTCCTTACATAACCTTGCATTCATCCATCATATACTAAAAAGAATTTCAACATTCATTCCCACAATATAACGTACTTACCATATCAATGTCCAAGTTCTTCCATACATGCAGCGAAGATTACATGTCAAGTTCATATTCAAATGGCCACACATAGAGTTTATATTTACATTCACAACACCCAAATCTTCTTTCATACCTCAAGTCCCACATATAGATACAATAAGCAGTTTCAAAAGTAGACAAAATATAAAGTAGATATTGATCACAAGTAAGACATGAGAGGGAACGATCACTCCATATCCATAAGATTTTAGAACCTACATTGGCTTCTTACCCTTGTCCAAACCTGAAATTACAACATGAATAAAGACATGAGCTTGAAAGCTCAGTGAGTAAACCATCTAAAATCTACTAATCTAATTCCATATGTCAATAGGGTTTAAGTTGGTCCAGAAGTTTATAAATTGATTCACCCCGTATTCTTACATAATCAAATTTTTAAGATAGATGTCTCAACTACCATGAAAAATTTAATAAAGTTTATCACTATCATATTTTAGCACACAATAGAAGTAAATATAATTGTCACCGACTTCCCCTTCTGCCGGCTCCCGCTCGGCCCCTTCCTCCAATATATATATATATATATATATATATATATATATATATATATATATATATATATATATATATATATATATATATATATTACATGCATACACATAATATGATTATCACCGTCTTCCCCCTCCTACCGGTTCTCGCTCGGCCCCTTCCTCCAAATAATATATACACATATATAAGTACTAATGATACAGCTATTACCGTCTTCCCCTCCTACCGGTTCTCGCTCGGCCCCTTCCTCCAAATAATATATACACATACATAAGTACTAATGATACAGTTATCACCGTCTTCCCCCTCCTACCGGTTCTCGCTCGGCCCCTTCCTCCAATAATATATGCATATATACATAATGCAAATTTCACCGTCTTCCCCCTCCTGCCGGTTCTTACTCGGCCCCTTCCTCCAAATAATAAATACAACATATAACTCATTCAATTTAACATACAACTTCACATAAACATTTCATGTACTACGAAAAGTAGACCAACCATACGCTGGTAGGAGTTAACATTTATATAGATATATAAACCTACTAATGTACCCATTTTATTCTTTTATAATGAAAGTGTCATACTACGCCAAAGATTTACATATCGTGTACATACATAGTATTGACACATATATTCCCCTTATTATTCCACGCTACCAAACCTAGTCCGACATTGCGCCTATAATATCTAGCTAAAATAGCGGTATAAACATACATATACCACAAAAGACTCCGTGCCGTTCTCCATTATATGCAAACTAAATCATTTCCCCGTGTTACTTTAACTTACTTAGCCAATATGAAAATTTCCTAGTGCTTCAATATGCTAATAAAACATCAATTTAGGTAATACACATATTATGAGAGAATAACTCCTAAACTATACATAATATGATTTCCCTCTCTTTTCCGATAATCTCACAACATAGAGTCTTTTTTTTTTATCATTATATACATAACAATATATACAAGTATTTCCAATGGTGATTTCCCCAAACATTTACTCATTCAAGTTTATCAACTTCAAAAATTTAATCTAATTAAAAACTAGTTTACTCACTTGCTTGACGAACGCCGACGCGAAGAACTCCGCCTATTTCGCCCGCCGAACCGAGCCCTCAATTAGATTCTGTTTCTCTCAATTCTTGTTTGAAAAGACCTGAATCCAACCCGCAAATTTTCCGAAACCCACCTTGAAACTCCCTCTTTTCCTCCTCCCCGGCGCGCCGACTGCAGCCACCCTCCCGGCGCCGCCCGCGCGCTCCCCAGCGCCGCCGCGCGCTCCCCTGCGCCGCCCGCGCTCCCGTGGGCCGCGGCGCCCTGTCGCTGGCCGCGCGCGCCGCCCTGGCCGCCGCCTCCTGCGGCGGCTAGGGTGGAAGTCGGAGAGGTGAGAGAGAGAGAGAGAGAGAGAGAGAGAGAGAGTGCCTGGAATTAAAGGAGAGAGAGAGGGGTTTGGGGGTCTCGTTCTCAGCCGGAAGAGAAGAAGAAAAAGAAGAATTTGGGGAAATTTTTTTTTTGTTGTTTTGGGAAATAATTATTTTCCTATTAGTAATTTCCCTAATTGCTAAAAAAGTGACACCTCATCCCACAAATTCCAAGACCTCCTATAAAGTCTCCACCTCATTCCTCTTTTGCTCCCAATTTGCCAACACACCACTAGAATTTAATTATTTTTGAAAATAATGTATAATGTATTTAGGTATAGATATTATGATTAGGTATTAGTACTCTCAAGTATTATACCCTTATTAAATATGTACCAAATACCTAGTATTTAAAATGTACCAAAGAGGATACTAATGCATATATATATATATATATATATATATATATATATATATATATATATATATATATATATATATATTTATATATATATATATATATACATTTATTTCTAGTATTTCCTAAAAATTTTGGATTAAGTTTAAACATGATAGTTACGCCGGTTAAATGAAAATCACTTAGGTTATAATCCGGATTTATTTAAGTCGGGTGTTACAGGTATTCTACTCCCACACTTTATGTTGAAAAATGATTGAAAAATTAATATTGATTTTAATTTGGTATCATACGCCCCTAATAAAAATATCTTCAATTGGTTTATGTTTTTCAAATTGGTATCAAAAGTGTAAAATATTTTCAATTGGTACTAATTTTTACAATTGGTATCAAGATTATCTATACGTTTTACATCTTTCAATTGATATCAAAATTATAGTTGGTTTCGTCAAAAATATTTTATATACTTTCAATTGGTACTTTCAATTGGCTTCTTCATGTTTAGTTTTCAATGTTTTATTTACTCTCAATTGGTATTCTTCAAAAAAAAAAATTTGGTTTACCTATTTGTTTATTTTCAATTGGTATCATGATGCACTAAAATTGATATATATTTTTTAATTGGTATCATAATGTTTCGTTTTGGTTTCACCCCTTGATTTTTTTGTTTCGGACAGAAAAGGAGAGAGCATTGTTTTTATTGTTTACTTTCACCCCTTTATTGATGATTAACAAAAATGGGGAGAAGTATTTGGTGATATATACATGTTTATAAGTTTATATCAATATTTATTTTGTTTCATATTGGTATCAAGAAAGTTTGTTCTATGTTTGTTGATATTGGTATCAAGAGCATGGATATTAGTATCAACAACATAGTTTGTTGTTTTGTTTTGTTAGTATCAAGAACTTTTATTAAAATTTTTATTGTTGGTATCAAGAGCTTTTATTGATTATCTTTCAATTGGCATCAAGAGTTTTATTAAAGTTTTATTATTGGTATTAAGAGCTTTTATTGATTAGCTTTCAATTGAAATTTTATTGGTATCAAGAGTAATTATTTAAAGAACATGTTTTATTTTAAGTTTATATTTTCAATAGGCATTTAAGAACGTGTTTATGTTAAAAAGAAGAAGTAATTTATTTTAAATTTTGGTATCAAGACCATGTTTATTTCATTATTTTATGCATGTTTCCTATTGTTTATTGCTAGCATGAGTTAAGGGGGAGCTTCTTTGAAGCTTAACTTTAAACCATGCATATATAACTCCATGAGTTTTGTCATCATCAAAAAGGAGAGATTGTTGGCCCAGACACCTTCCACTCTAATTTTGATGATGATTAACTCATGTAGTTATAGTTTACTAATAATCTTGTGATATTTAGTTTCAGATATTTAACCAAGATATTAATAGGTGATTAGCTTCAACAAAGGTATTTTGGAGCTTTCACATGGTGATTCAAGAGCCCGAGCGTCAAGTTCATATCTATCACTCATTTGGAGTCAAGCTCGGTGGATCACGTTTGGATCGAGTGGACTTGGAGACGGCGCTCTACAAGAAGACCTCGGTTTGTTTTAGAATAGTTAGTTTAGATCTATTGTTAAAGATTAGATAGTGTGATATGCTCAAGTTCACAACACACACACGTTTCATGTTTATTGGTTTTCGATTTTTGGTTTAATCGATCTTGATTTTCATGAATAGATATTATATCAAAATAAGTTTACATGGTTTAATGTATATTAGATTTGATCTATATACATGTATGCTTCATATTCTTAGAATAACTTATTTTGATAACCTATTCATGTATTTGGGTTTTTGTATTTAAATAAAACTTATTTTCGGATTTAATGTCAAAAACATTGATATTTATCTCTTTCATGTATATTGGATTATATCCATATACAACATGCTTAAATGTTGTTTCAATATCATGTTTTTGTATTTGGATGAGTTTTGGATAAAACGATTTTTCATTTCAAAAATCCAAGTTTTTTTGGAAAATACGGATTTTGGTTTTTAGCAAAATTTATAAGTCAAAAAATGGTTCAAAATGTTTGTAACATGATTTGATTTTTACTCAAACATGTTTGTATTTTAAAGATATAACATGAACTGATTTTTGTAGAATTTAAGAGATTTTATGGGATTTATTTGATAATAAAAAGATCAGTTTTAGAATCCTATAATCAGACCTGCCAAGCTTGGGCGATCGACCGGGATGGTCGACCGGACCAGTGGTCCGTCGACCGACCGGTCGACCGATGTGCACAAGACGTGCACAAAGGTAAATGTGTTTGGCCGATCGACCGAGCGGTCGACCAACTGAAGTCAGCCCACTCTCGGTTTGGCCCGGTCGACCGGGCGGTTGACTGGCCAGAGAGCCGTTGCTCTCTGGTTCTGGGCATGGTTGACCGGGCGGTCGACCAGAAGGCTCAACGATCGATTTTTTGACCGTTAGCCGATCAACCGGCTGGTCGACCGGAAGGCCAATCTGGGCCTTTTCTGCTGCCAACGGGCAGATTCCAAATGAGATTATAAATACCCCATTTGAGAGCTGTTTTTCAACAAGTTTTCAAGAACAAAATTTTGATCTTTTCAAGTGTTTTAAGAGCAAGTTTTTCAAAAGAGTTTTGGGTTTAAAAGATCAATCTTCATTTTGTTTTTAAAGTGTTTGATAATTCAAAGAAAATAGTCTTTTGGGAATTGGTCTTTGGTCTAAAAATTCTATATCTATTTGGAGATTTTCCCAAGTGATTTTCTTTATTCAAAACACTTTGTTTTCTCACACTTGAGCTTATCTTGCTATCCTATCTATAGGATTATTGTTTAGTGAGAAAGAAGTTGTTTGTGGTCTTTGTGATCACCAAGTTGTAAACCCTCCTAATTTGTGTTATCCCTCTTGTGTAAAGATTGATTGTTGGAGTGGTAAATTTGTACCCTATCCCTCTAGTGAGAGGTTGATTGGTTGTTTGGCTTTGTGCCCATCCCTCATTTGTGAGATTGATTTGTGTTGGATTTGTAAGGTGGATTTGTGTTGGCTTTGTGTTGTAATTGAGAGAGGAGTTGTGTACTCCCGGTTATTGTATTGCCCAAAATCCTCATTGGAGGTTTTCTTGTGTGAAAAGTCCTGTGTGGACGAGTTAGTGGAAATCTTTTTTTGTGAAGGCGGGGACGTAGAGCTGGGTGCTCGAACCTCGAAACATATCTTAGAGTTTGTGATTGATCCACTTTCTCTCTCTCTATATTGTGCCTTGCATTGATTCATATTGCTCATTCATACTTATATGCTTGGTTGTGTTTATTTGTGTGTCTCACTTGTGTTTAACCACGAGAGCTTCATTTAGCACCTCAACTCTTATTCAGAGGAATCAAGAAGAGTTAGTCCAGAGCCCATTACCGGAAATTTGGCTACACTCGTTGGTTACATTAAGTGTGTTGCAATTAAGTTTTGTAATTCTGCATTATTGTTTATAGATTAGTCGTACACCTATTCACCCCCCTCTAGGTGTACTTTCAGATTTGTCTTCTCATGTTTGTCATATTTCTAGTCCTTCATTTTCTAGTGATAAACATGATGCATGCTCCACTTGTCTTCAAGTATTAAAAATGATATTTGTACTTTGAAGAAAATTGTTCATTGTTTGGGCTCCATTTTGAGCCAATGTGCCATGAACCACACACATTTGAAATCCATATTTCATAAGAAACATCTCCTCATATACATGCACACAAATCACGACATACACATATTTTTCACGTTCACACACATGACACTATGTATGCCCATGTGTATACTTGTACACATTGTGGACGTAAAGGCCACCTTGCAAACTTTTATTATGATAGATTAAATATTTCAAATTTTACAAATAAATTTGTATGGGTTAGGAAAGGTGCTAACCTCCATGGACCCAATAAGGCATGGGTACCAAAAATCACTCCTATTTTATTTGATGTAGGTGTGGACTCTCGCTTGAGGTGAGGGTATTGGTGCCTTGATGGTGGATGTGTTCAGAGCTAAATGGTGACAATTTTGGATACATCACTTTTCAAGGAAGTTTTGTGGGAGGACCACCATGGTTTGGAGACCTAGAGATTAGCCCTATTGGTTTTGGTATCTATCTCTAACTCCCATTTAGTTTACATGCTCTCATATTATTGATTTTTAGCATGTCTTGATTTTTCATGTTCATTATATTAGATGCAATGTAAATTAGACATGTGATATACATAGATAGTCTTTTGAGATACACTCATATTCATATAGATTTATATATTTGGTGTTCTCACTATAGTTTAGGTATTGTGTATATCCTAGCCTAAAACATGTGCATTTAACATAATGATTATATTAGTTTATGTTTTCTTTTATGCTTCATGTTTTGATTACTTGTTTACATGAAGTTTTCATTAAAACTTGTGTCAATACTTGTACAACTAGTGAGCCACATTTGATTATTATATGTTTGTACTATGTTGCTCATTTGTACCCATTAGATATACTTGTATAGACAAGTTTTGGTGATTCTTATATTTTAACTTGTATTCCTTATTTTTGCATATGTTTTTATAATAATGTATTTAGCTTCATGTATATGTCAATTCTTTCAAAACTATTAGATATACATGTCTATCCTAGAGTCACTTGCCTTTCATGCAAAACTATTATGGACTCATTTGTGTTTGGATATGTATGTATACTTCTATTTTAGACAAAACATACAGATGCCTTGAAGTTTATATTGTTTTGATGAATAATTAAATTTTATCTTTTTCATGTTTATGAAGGAACCTCATTGAGCTTCATTGCCTATTTTCATGATTTTGTTAATTACATGATTCTTATACTCACATTATTTTTGTTTACTCATGATTTTTATTTCATGAGCATATATATGCGTTATTGCTTTATTGAGTGTCGATGATCGTGTGACTTACATGTTTTCATGAACATATTCATATTTTATTTCTTACTTAAAGGATTTCGTACTAGTTTTCAAAATTATCCTTAAACTAGTCTTTATTTTTCAATTGGTAGTGATTTTCAAACATGTTAAACTATTTTCAAATCATATTTTTGAAAACCCCTACCTTCTAAGGGCGGTTGAATGGGCGATCATATCTTGTATGCTCAAAATTGAATATCTTTTAACATGTGCATGAATATGGTGGTAGGCATGAGATATACACATAATTTACAGATATTTCTATTCTTGTATACTCATATTTGTCTTCTATATATGTATGCTTCAAATTTCATCTAATATCAATTTCAATTAGTATTTTCATTTTCATACATATATACATGATTTGATTGTGCTTACAATATCTTTACATCTTAAAGTACAAATTATGTTTATGCTAAGCTTGATTCAATCCTTAATGTCAATTATTTTTTAATTGGTATCTTAATAACTTATGGATTGTTTTCAATTGGTATTTCAATTGATAAAATATACTTCATATTTTACCTTTTAATTGGTATCAAGAATTTACAAGATATTTCAATTAGTATCAAAATTTACAATGTTTCATTTTTAATTGGTATCAACATTTACTATTGGTATCTATATTTTCAATTGGTATCTATTTTTTTAATTGGTATTTAAATTTTTTTCCAATTGGTGTAATCTATTACTTTAAAAATTGAAGTGGTACCAACTTTTGTTTTGTCAACGACAATTTGATTTCATTGGTATCAAATTAGTTTTGTTGACTTAAGAAATTTCAAGAATTTTGTTTTGACAAATTTCAAAATTTTGATTTATGTATTATCAAAATTTGTTGATATATTGCCTATATGCAAGGGGAGCTTAACATCTTCTCTATATATAGATTCATGTTGAGTGTATCTCACATTAAGGAGCTTGACATCTCTTCTTTATGTGATACACGTGTGTAGGGGAGCTTCACATCTTCACTTATACATTGTATATGACGCTTTATGTGGTTAGGGTCTAGCTATCTCTTTTCATATAAATGCATCTATGCAGGGAGAGTTAACTTTACGTCTCTCCTCTTCATAAATGTTATATCGCATATATAACCTTATTGTTTGATTTGTTTTCGCCTCTTTGTTGATGAATTGACAAAAAGGGGGAGAAATATTTGGAGAGTTTATATATGCATGTTTATATTTGTTGTTTATGCATATATGTTTTGCACTTTATTGAATATCTTTATGTTTATTACTATGCACGAGTTAAGGGGGAGCTTCTATAAAACTTAACTTTATCTATGCATATATAACTCCATGAGTTTTGTCATCATCAAAAAGGAGGAGATTGTTGGCCTAAAGGCTCATCGCTCTAATTTTGATGATGATTAACTCATGTAGTTATAGTACTAATGATTTTGTGTTTAATTAGTCTCAGATATTTGACCAAGATTTGAGTAGGTGATTAGCTTCAACAAAGGAGCTTTGGGAGCTAATACATGTGAATTCAAGAGCTCGCGCGTCAAGATCGCATCTAGCACTCGGAGTCAAGCTCTTTGGAATGTGTTTGGATCGGGTCGTCTTGAAGATGAGGATCGACAAGAAGACTTCGGTTTATTTAGTTTATGTTTAAATCTTGTGTAAAGATAGATAATGTTGATATGCTTAAGTTCACACACACACACATAAGTTTGATATGTTTGGTTCTTCGTTTAACCAGTTTTGGATTTCACATCAAAAACATAGATATATATCTTATATGTATATTGGATTCTATCCATATATAATATGCTTCAAATTTGTTTCAATATCATGTTTTTGTATTGATACAAGTTTTGGAGAAAACGGTTTTTCATTTCGAAATCCAAGTTTTGGAAAATACGGTTTTCGGTTTAAAGCCAAATTTCTATATCACAAAAATGGTGCAAATAGTTTGTAATATGTGTTGAATTTTTGTCACACATATTTGTTATTCAAAGATCATACAAGAACTTATTTTTGTGAAATTTATATGATTTTATGGGATTTAATTGGTATCAAATAACCTAAGTTTCAAGTCTCAGATTTTCAGCCAGACTCTGCTGGCGGTCGACCGGACGGTCGACCGGACCGGTCGACCGATGTCCACGAAGGACACGCACAAGCCAACCACAGTATGCCAGTCAACCGCACGGTCGACCGACTGAAAGCACCCAACTTTTGAGTGCTGGCCGATCGATCGGGCGGTCGACCGACAGGCTTGGCCGGTCGACCGGAGGCACAACGGTCAGAAATATGACCGTTGTGTTGGCCCAAAGGCCTTCAACCCTAGTTTGATGATGATTAACTCATGTAGTTATGTTTACTAATAATCTTGTGTTTCTAGTCTCAGATCATATAACAAGATATTAGTTGGTGATTAGCTTCAACAAAGGAGTTTAGAAGCTTTTCATGGTGATTCCAGGGCCAAAGCATCAAGATCATACCTTGCCAAGCTCATGGATCATGGAGGTTTGGACCAAGTCGCCTTGAAGATGAAGATCGTCAAGAAGACTTCGGTATCCATAGTTTAGAGTGTGTTTTAGATCCATTTGTAAAGCTTAGTATAGTTGATATGCTCAAGTGCACAAACACACACGTTTTCATGTTTTGGAATTGGTTTTCATGAATAATAGATCAAAACAAGTTCACTTTATTCTTATGTATATTAGATATGTTCTAGATATACATACATGCTTTAAACTTGCTAGACAAACTTATTTTGACTATCCTATTCATGCTTTGGAATAATCAAGTTTGATAAAAATACAAGTGTTGGTTTTGATAAAATTTGCAAGACTCAAAAATGAATTGATATGATTGATATATGTCTTGAAATTTTTATCACTTGTTTGTGTTTTAATATAAAATGTTAAAACTATTTTTTGTGGATTTTTAGAAGACTTAAAAGATTTTTCAAAATATTTTTAAACTGTTTTTCTGACCCAGTTTTCTGTTCCAGGCTTCAACCAGTCGACTATGTCAGTTTAGTAGTCGACTTGGGATGAAGTTGGTCGACTGGGCCGGTCGACCGACGTGCACAGATCTGTGCACGTTTGGCAGTTCTGGGACGGTCGACCCGGGCGGTCGACCGGGTCTGAGAGCAGTGCTCTCTGTTTATTTGGGTCGACTGTGCCGGTCGACCGTGTTTGCCCAACGGTCACATTTCTGACGGTTGGCGGTCGACCGGGCCGGTCGACCGATAGCCTGTCAGGCTGCCACATCAGCCTAACGGCTAGTTTTTCTGATGGGCCTATATAAACCCCAACTCTTTGGGATTTTGGCTAAGGTTTTTACAAGAGAAAAATTCCCAGTTTTCCTGAGTTTAAAACAAGTTTTTCAAAAGAGTTTTTGGCTTTAAACTTTCAATCTTTATTGTTTTGAGTTTTTGGAAAATCAAAGAAAACTAGGTTTTTGGGATATTGATTTGGTCTTTTATTTCTATCATTTACAAGACATTTCCCAAGTAGTTTTTCTTTGTTGCTTGTTTCCAAAAACACCTTGATTCCACACTTGAGCTATCACCTATCCTATTCTATTAGGATCATTTATTTGTGGGAAAAGAGAATTGTTTAGGTTAAGCCTCCAAGTTTGTAAACCCTCCTTCATTTGTGTATCCCTCTTTGGTAGAGGTTGATCAGAGTGGTATTGGTTTGGATCCCTCTTCGGTAGAGGTGATTGTGTTGGTTGTATGTGCTACGGGCCTTATCCCTCTTCGGTAGAGGTGGATTGTGATTGTATTGCCTCGGTGGCATTGAGAGAGGAGTTCGGTACTCCTATAGTGGATTGGAAATCCTACACGGTGGTGTAGGCGGGGATGTAGAGCTAGGGGCTCGAACCTCGAAATATATCTTTGCCTTTGCGTTTGATCCAATATCTCTCAACTCTCTCTTGTTTATTTGTGCATAGCATTATTCATATTGCCACATCATTCTTTATTCATATCATACATTGCTTGTGTTGCCTTGCATATATTCATATTGATATATCATCTTATATGCTTGGTTGTTTGTATGTGCCTCACTTGTACTTAATCAACAAGAGCTTCACATAGCACCTCAACCCATTCAAGGGGAATCAAGAGGAGTTAGTCCAGAGCCCTTCACGGGGAATTCGGCTACACTTGTTGATTGTATTAAGTGTGTTGCAAAATTTGCATTAGCTTCCGCATTTAGCGCATTTAGTTCTTAGATTAGCACTTACACCTATTCACTCTCCCTCTAGGTGTTTTTCAATTGGTATCAGAGCTAGTGCTCCTGATACTTAGGCTTAACATCCTAGGAGTAAGATCCTTTAGTTTTCTAATCTTGTTTGCATTTGCTTGTTTGCACACATATAGTTTACATCCATGGACTTCATGATCCCACCTAGCTTTGACCCTTCCAACATTGTTGTTTGGAAGATTAGAATGATTGTTTATTTACAAACCCTAGGTCATAAAGTTTACCTTGCCATTACCAAGGAATCCTTCCTTAGTGATAGCAAGCATGTAGGGGCCAATGCACAAGCCCTTGAGGCCATTAGAAGCACATTGCCTAAAGAATATCTTTTGCGTGTTTCTAACTTTGATTCCGCCTTTGCAGTGTGGAATTTGTTGACAACCACCACCTCCTCCAAGTTTCAATTGCCTATCCGACAAGAAGAGGAATCTAGTGGAGATGAATCCGAGCCGCAACAATGCTATACGGTCCAAGGGAATGACTCCCTTGAGGTACACTCGGATACTTAACTAGATAGTGCTAGCTTTTCATTTGATGATCATGATTATATGGATGCCAATGCTTTGAATGAAGAGTTATCTATTGTTTGTGAAAAATTATTTGAAAAATATAAAATTTTGAAAAAGAAAAGTGTAGGCCTTAACAATGATAATAAAAATTTGATTGCTAGACTTGATGTTGTTTTGCAAGAAAAAGAGGAGATTGCTAATGAGAGGGATTCATTAAAATCTCAACTTGATCTTGCACTTAAAGAAAATAACTTTTTGAAAAATAAAATGATTGTGAATCAATTTTAAAAAATAATGATGTTTTGTTTTCAAAAATTGAATGTGTTTTAAGAGATAATGATTCTTTGGAAAGAGAAATTGAATTTGTTTCAAAAGAATTAGAAATTTGTTTAAATAAAAATAAATCTTTGAAAAATGAAATAGATTCACATGTTTGCCATGCTAGGGTAGTTTCACCTAGATCACCCCTTGCATGCTCCACTTCTTCTTTGATTAACAATGATATATCCATGCTTAAGAAGAGTGTTGATTGTTTGGGCTCCACTTTGAGCAAATGTGTTGTGGGCCATACACGTTTGGAAACTTTGTTTCAAAAGAAACAAGTTCCATCTATTCATGCACACCATCCACGGCATACACATGCTCCTCACGGACACCATCACACGTATGCTCATGTGTACACTTGTACACATTGTGGACGTAAGGGCCACCTTGCTAAATTTTATTTTGATAAGATACATGTTTCTAATTTAGTAAATAAGTTTGTTTAGGTTAGAGAAGGTACTAACCCCCATGGACCCAAAGAGTATGGGTACCAAAGACCACCCCTAGAGTTTTTGATGTAGGTGTGGGCTCTCACATGACGTAAGAGTGATGACACCTTAGAGTGGATGCGTTCCGAGCTTCATGGAAATCATATGGATGCATCACTTTCAAGGGAAGTTTGGTGGAGAGGACCACCATGTTTTGGAGACAAGGAAAGTTGCCTCATTGGTTTTGGTATCGAATCTCTAACTCCTATTGTTTACATGCTTTCCATGTTTATCTTTCATAGCATGTTTCATTGTTTAGTGATTAGTATGAAAATGCCATGTTAATTAGATTCTTGACATACATGTATAGCATTTGAGATTCCCATGTTTAATATGGATAAATTCGTTTGTGTTCTCACTATTTGGTTGCTATTGCGTATATCATATATCTAATAACATGTGGATATTCTTAATAATCATGTTTTTGTTTATCATGTTGATTTTTATCTTGTTTTTGATGCTTCATGTTTTGAATATATGTTTAGATGTTAGTTTTTATTAAAACTTGGTATATACTTGTGCATATAGTGGGCCACAAATAAATTTATATATGTTTGAGCTTGAATGCTTATTGAACCCATTAGATGTGCTAGTATAGTCTAGTTTTGATGATTCATACATTTTAAACTTGTATTCCTATTTTTGGATTTGTTTATGATTGTGTGTTTCACTTCATGTATATGTGTATTTTGCTAAACTTTAAGATATACATGTATACCCCTTGAGTCATTTGCCTTTCATGCAAATCTATATATATGGACTCAATTGTGTTTAGGGATATGTATGTATACTTATTGTGTTGACAATTCATACATATACCTTGAAATGAAATTTGTTTTGGTGAAAATTTAGTTTTTCTTGATTTTGTGTTTAATTGTTTAACTTCATGTATATGTCTATCTTGTCCAAACTATTAGATATACATGTTTATCCTTTTGAGTCACGTGCCTTCATGCATATATCTTTGTGGACTCTTTGTGTTTTGGATATGTATGTATGCTTTAGTTTGTATAAGACATACATACACCTTGAAGATTAAATAGTTTAGATGTTTTTTATGTTTTCATGTTTTCATGTTTAAGGAATATTTGAGCTTAATTGGAAATTTCATAGTGCCATGTCACACATTACTTGTACACTCATCATCTTTTAAAATATTTCTCATGAGTATGTTTTCATGAGCTTGTATGGACTTTATTGAATATTGAGTGTTTTAAGTGCTATGTGATTTACATGTGTTTTATGAAATTATTTTTAGTTTATTCCTTACTTGAAAGATTTCGTACTAGTTTAAAAGATTTTCCATTTAACTAGTCACGGTATTCTTCATTTTGGTAGAGTTTTTCAAACAAAGCTTATTTTTCAAATCTATTTTTGAAAACCCCTACCCTTCATGGGAGGTTGGATGGGAGTCCATGCCTTGTATGTTTATATTGAAAATCATTTTAAACTTGTGCATGAGATGGGAGGTAGTTATATGAGTTATACCATGCTTTTATTGTTATGTCAATTGGTATCATTGAACTCTTTCAATTGGTATCAATTTGATCCTTTTGTATACTCATATGTTTATTGTGTATGTATATTTTCAATTGGTATCATCTATTAGTGATTGGTACTCATTCTATTTCATACACATATACTTGTTTTATTTGTGCTATTATATTTCTATATCTTAAGCACAAATTTTGTTTATGCTAGAGCTTGAGCTTCAACTTCATTTCAATTGATTTAGTTTTCAATTGGTATCCTATTTCAAGCCTACGCATAGTAGTTTTGTTGGTATTTCATAAAGGGGGAGAAAATTCGATTTTCATATTTCAATTGGTATTTAGTTTTTCACTCCCTTGCTTTATGATAGAAAATAGTCATTTCAATTGTTTATATGACTTTAAAAGGAAAAATATTATCTTTTGATATCAAGATGTCTTGTGTTTTAAATTGGTATCTAAAAATTTTGTTTAAAGAAAAATACAAAAGTTTTGATTTATATTGACTATATGCAAGGAGAGCTTAACATCTCTTCTACATATAGATTCATGATGAGTGTATCTTGTATTGAAGAGCTTAACATCTCTTCTTTATGTGGTACACGTGTGTAGGGGGAGCTTCAAATCTCCTCTTATGCATTACATAATGTGTGTTATGTGAATTAGGGCTTAACATCCCTCCTTCATGTAATGCATATGTGTAGGGAAGCTAACTTAGCGTCTTCCTCTTCATGAATGTATATAGCATATAACATTTATTGATCTTTGTTTACTTTCAATTGGTATTAAGATGCTTCATTGACATATTTTCCTATTGATATCATGTTGTTTAAAGTCACCCCTTATTGATCTTGTTTTTGTTTTAGACAAAAAGGGGGAGAACATTGTTTTATTGTTTTGATTGACAAAAAAAAAGGGAGAAAGATTTTTTTTACCCCTCATTTTATTGTTTTTGATTGTTTACCCCTTTGTTGATGAGTGACAAAAAGGGGGAGAAAGATTTTGGTTTATATATGCATACTTATGTTTTTGCATATATTAAGTTTTATTGGTATCTAGAGCATCTAGTGTTTTTGTTAATGTTTTATTAATTTAATTGGTATCTAGAGCTTCTAGAACATGTTTATGTGTTTTATGCATGTTGATGCATACATATTTATGTACATTCATTGCATATCTTTTGTTTTTTGTTTATGTATGAGTTAAGGGGGAGCTTCTTTGAAGCTTAACTTTAATCCATGCATATATAACTCCATGAGTTTTGTCATCATCAAAAAGGGGGAGATTGTTGGCCAAAGGCCTTCCACCCTAGTTTTGATGATGATTAACTCTTGTAGTTATGTTTACTATAATCTTGTGTTTCTAATCTCAGATCATATAACAAGATATTAGTTGTGATTAGCTTCAACAAAGGAGTTTAGAAGCTTTTCATGGTGATTCCAGGGCCAAAGCATCAAGATCATACCTTGCCTAGCTCATGGATCATGGAGGTTTGGACCAAGTCGCCTTGAAGTTGAAGATCGTCAAGAAGACTTAGGTATCCATAGTTTAGAGTGTGTTTTAGATCCATTTGTAAAGCTTAGTATAGTTGATATGCTCAAGTGCACAAACACACACGTTTTCATGTTTTGGAATTGATTTCATGAATAATAGATCAAACAAGTTTACTTTATTCTTATGTATATTAGATATGTTCTAGATATACATACATGCTTTAAACTTGCTAGACAAACTTATTTTTGACTATCCTATTCATGCTTTGGAAAAATCAAGTTTGATAAAAATACAAGTGTTGGTTTTGATAAAATTTGCAAGACTCAAAAATGAATTGATATGATTGATATATGTCTTGAAATTTTTATCACTTGTTTGTGTTTTAATATAAAATGTTAAAACTATTTTTTGTGGATTTTTAGAAGACTTAAAAGATTTTTCAAAATATTTTTAAACTGTTTTTCTGACCCAGTTTTCTGTTCCAGGCTTCACCAGTCGATTATGTCAGTTTAGTAGTCGGCTTGGGATGAAGTCGGTCGACCGGGCCGGTCGACCGACGTGCACAGATCTGTGCACGTTTGGCAGCTCTGGGACGGTCGACCCGGGCGGTCGACCGGGTCTGAGAGCAGTGCTCTCTATTTTTTTGGGTCGACCGTGCCGTCGACCATGTTTGCCCAACGGTCACATTTCTGACCGTTGGCGGTCGACCGGACCGGTCGACCGGTAGCCTGTCAGGCTGCCACATCAGCCTAACGACTAGTTTTCTGATGGGCCTATATAAACCCCAACTCTTTGGGATTTTGGCCAAGGTTTTTACAAGAGAAAAGTTTCCAGTTTTCCTGAGTTTAAATCAAGTTTTTCAAAAGAGTTTTTGGGCTTTAAACTTCCAATCTTATTGTTTTGGGTTTTTGAAAAATCAAAGAAAACTAGGTTTTTGGGATATTGATTTGGTCTTTTATTTCTATCATTTACAAAACATTTCCCAAGTAGTTTTTCTTGTTGCTTGTTTCCAAAAACACCTTGATTCCACACTTGAGCTATCACCTATCCTATTCTATTAGGATCATTTGTTTGTGGAAAAAGAGAATTGTTTGAGGTTAAGCCTCCAAGTTTGTAAACCCTCCTTCATTTGTGTATCCCTCTTTGGTAGAGGTTGATCGGAGTGGTATTGGTTTGGATCCCTCTTCGGTAGAGGTGATTGTGTTGGTTGTATTGGCTACGGGCCTTATCCCTCTTCGGTAGAGGTGGATTGTGATTGTATTGCCTCGGTGGCATTGAGAGAGGAGTTCGGTACTCCTATAGTGGATTGGAAATCCTACCGTGGTGTAGGCGGGGATGTAGAGTTAGGGGCTCGAACCTCGAAACATATCTTTGCCTTTACGTTTGATCCAATATCTCTCAACTCTCTCTTGTTTATTTGTGCATAGCATTATTCATATTGCCACATCATTCTTTATTCATATCGTACATTGCTTGTGTTTGCCTTGCATATATTCATATTGATATATCATCTTATATGCTTGGTTGTTTGTGTGTGCCTCACTTGTACTTAATCAACAAGAGCTTCACATAGCACCTCAACCCATTCAAGGGGAATCAAGAGGAGTTAGTCCAGAGCCCTTCACGGGGAATTCAGCTACACTTGTTAATTGTATTAAGTGTGTTGCAAAATTTGCATTAGCTTCCGCATTTAGCGCATTTAGTTCTTAGATTAGCACTTACACCTATTCACCCCCCCTCTAGGTGTTTTTCCACGTTGGGACCGGTCAACCGGGCGGTCGACCGGAAGGGCATTTTTGCCCTTTCCCCGCTGCAAACGGGCAAAATTTTTGGAGGCCTATATATATGCCTTCTCTTGGCTGGTTTAGACAAGAATTTGAAGAGCAAAATTTTCATCTATACTAGAGTTTTTCAGCAAGTTTAAAAGAGTTTTTGTGGTTAAAAGATTTATCTTTTATTTTTTTTCAAGGTTGAAAAAATCAAGGAAAATAGAGTATTTGAGAAATTATTTTGATCTTCATATCTATTTCATTCTAATATTTTTCCTAAGATTTTTTTTTGTGATTTATTTTCCAAACTCACACTTGAGCTATCATCTCTATCCTATCTATAGGATCTTATTTTGTGAGAAAAATTGATTTGTGATCTTTGTGATCACCAAGGTTGTTTGTGATCTTTGAGGTCACCAAGATTGTAACTTTCTCATTGCTTTGGTTTGTGACTATCCCTCTAAGTGTAGAGGAGGTTGAGCTTTGGGTTTGGTGTTATCCCTCTTGTGTAGAGGTGATTGAGGTGGAGTTTTGGTTTTGTGCATATCCCTCTAAGTGTAGAGGAGATTGTGATTTGGGCTTGTGGTTATCCCTCTAAGTGTAGGGGTGATGATGGTGGTGTTTGGCTCAGTGCCTTATCCTCTTGTGTGAGGTGATTATTATTTGGCTTAGTACCCATCCCTCTAAGTGTAGATATGATTGTTGTTGTGCCTAACCTCTTGTGTAGAGGTTTTTTTGTTGGAGAGAGAGAGGAGTTGAGTACTCCTAATTTGTATTTGCCAAATCCTCAGTGGAGATTTCATGTGTGGAGGTCCTGTGTGGACTTATAGTGAAAATCCTTCAGTGAGAAGGCGGGGACGTAGAGCAGTGGCTCTCGAACCTCGAAACATATCTCGGTGTTTGTGATTGATCCACTATCTCTAAACTCTCTCTCTTATATCTTGCATTGCATCATATTGTTCATATCATATATATACGTGATATTGATTGTGTGCCTCACTAGTGTTGAACCAAGAGAGCTTCATATAGCACCTTAACTCTTATTAAGAGGAATTTAGAGGAGTTAGTCCAGAGCCCTTCACCGAGAATTCGGCAGCACTCTTTGGTTACTGTTAGTGTGTTGCAATAGTTTTTAATTCTGCATCATTTGTCATTAGATTAGCCATACACCTATTCACCCCCCTCTAGGTATATTTTTCAATTAGTATCAGAACCTACGCTCCTGATATTAGGTTTAACCACGTAGAAGTGAGATCTTGGGTAGCTAATCTAAATTTCCATTTGCACACATATAGTTTATACTCTCATGGATTCATTGACCCCTCCCATGTATGATGTTACCAACATTGATATGTAAAAGTATAGATGAGTATGTACCTTAAACCCTAAAATTGCATATTTTCCTTACTACTATCAAGAAATTCTATCTTGATAATAACAAGCACATAGAGGCCAGTGCACAAGCCCTAAAGGCACTTAGACGCACTTTTAGTAAAGATTATCTTTCTGTGATTTCTCATTGTGATTCTGCTTTTGCAGTGTGGAACACTTTGACCTCTCCCGCGCTACAAACGATGAAACATGTGGAGAAGGAATCTAGTGGAAATGAGTCCGATGATGCTTGCTACATGGTCCAAGAGAATGACTCCCTTGAGGTACATTCAGAAACTCAACTAGATGATTGTGCTAGTTCTTCAGGAGATGACATCATGGATGTCAATGTTTTGAATGAAGAACTATCTATTATTTGTGAAAACTTGCTAGCAAAGTATAAAGTTTTGAAAAAGAAAAGATTTGGATTAAAAGAAGAAAATAAGAATTTATTTTCTAAACTTGACTTGTTTTGCAAGAGAGGGATGAGATTTCAAGTGAAAGGAACGCCTTGAAATCCCAACTTAACCTTGTCCTTAATGAAAACAAAATTTTGAAAAATAAAAATGATTGTAATGATGTTTTGAAAAAAAAATGAGATTTTGTCTTCAAACTTGATATTGTTTTAAAAGAGAACAATTCTTTGAAAAACAAAATTGCTTCAATTTCAAAGAATTGGATTTGATTTCAAATGAAAATAAATGTTTGAAAATGATTTGTCTTCTCATATTTGTCATATTTCTAATCCTTCATCTTCTAGTGATAAACATGATGCATGCTCCACTTTGTCTTCAAGTATTAAAAATGATATTTGTACTTTGAAGAAAAATTTTAATTGTTTGGGCCCCAATTTGAGCCAATGTGCCATGAACCACACAGTTTGGAATCCATGTTTCGCAAGAAATATCTCCTCATATACATGCACACAAATCACGGCATACACATGCTTCTCATATTTACACACATGACACTATGTATGCTCATGTGTACACTTGTACACATTGTGGACGTAAGGGTCACCTTGCAAAATTTGTTATGATAGATTAAATATTTCAATTTTGCAAAAACTTGTTTGGGATAGGAAAAGTGCTAACCCCCATAGATCCAATAAGGTATGGGTACCAAAAGCCACTCCTATTTTATTCGATGTAGGTGTGAGCTTTCGCTTGACGTGACGGTATTGGTGCCTTGATGGTGAATGCGTTCGAGCTAAATGGAGACAATTTTGGATGCATCACTTTCAAGGAAGTTTGGTGGGAGGACCACCATGGTTTGGGGACTAGAGCTTAGCCCTATTGGTTTTGGTAACCATCTCTAACTCCCATTTAGTTTACATGCTTTCATATTATTGATTTTTAGCATGTCTTGATTTTTCATGTTTATTCTATCAGATGCAATGTAAATTAGACATGTGATATACATAGATAGTCTTTTGAGATATACCCATGTTCATATGAATTTACATCTTTGTGTTCTCACTATAGTTAGGTATTGTTTATATCCTAGTCTAAAACATGTGCATTTAATATAATGATCATATTGGTTTATATTTTTTTTCTATGCTTCATGTTTTGATTACTTGTTTACATGAAGTTTTCATTAAAACTTGTGTCAATACTTATACAACTAATAAGCCACATTGATTATTATATGTTTGTGCTATGTTCCTCATTTGTACCCATTAGACGTACTTTTATAGCCTAGTTTTGATGATTCTTACATTTTAACTTGTATTCCCTATTTTTACATATGTTTTTATAATAATGTATTTAGCTTCATGTATATGTCAATTTTTTTCAAAACTATTTGATATACATGTCTATCCTAGAGTCACTTGCCTTTCATGCAAAACTATTATGGACTCATTTGTGTTTGGATATGTATGTATACTTCTAGTTTGAACAAAATATACATATGCCTTGAAGTTTGTATTGTTTTGATGAATAATTAGATTTTTATGTTTTTCATGTTTATGAAGGAACTTCATTAAGCTTCATCGCCTATTTTCATGATTTTTTCGATTACATGGTTCTTACACTCACATTATTTTTGTTTACTCATGACTTTTATTTCATCAGCATATATATGCCTTATTGCTTTATTGAGTGTTGATGATCGTGTGACTTACATGTTTTCATGGACATATTCATGTTTTATTTCTTACTTGAAGGATTTCGTACTAGTTTTCAAAATTATCCTTAAACTAGTCTTTATTTTTCAATTGGTAGTGATTCAAACATGTTAAACTATTTTCAAATCATATTTTTTAAAACCCCTACCTTCTAAGGGCGGTTGGATGGGCGACCATATCTTGTATGCTCAAAATTGAATATCTTTTAACATGTGTATGAATAGGGTGACAGGTATGAGATATACGCATAATTTACAGATAATTCTATTCTTGTATACTCATATTTGTCTTCTAATAATGTATGCGTCAAATTTCATTTGATATCAATTTCAATGGTATTTCTATTTTCATATATATATACATGATTTGATGTGCTTATAATATCTTTACATCTTAAAGCACAAATTATGTTTTATGCTAAGCGTGATTTAGTCCTTAATGTGAATTATTTTTTAATTGGTATCTTAATGAGCTTATGCATTATTTTCAATTGGTATTTCATTGATATCAAAATATACTTCATATTTTATCAAGAATTTACAAGATATTTCAATTGATATCAAAATTTACATGTTTCATTTTAATTGGTATCAACATTTACTATTGGTATCTATATTTTCAATTGGTATCTATTTTTTTTAATTGGTATCTAAATTTTTTTTTTCCAATTGATATAATCTATTACTTTAAAAAAAAATTTAAGTGGTACCAACTTTATTTTGTCAACGACAATTTGATTTCATTGGTATCAAATTAGTTTTGTTGACTTAAGAAATTTCAAGAATTTTGTTTTGAGAAATTTCAAAATTTTGATTTATGTATTATCAAAATTTGTTGATATATTGCCTATATGCAAGGGGAGCTTAACATCTTCTCTATATAAAATTCATGTTGAGTCTATCTCACATTGAGAAGCTTGACATCTCTTCTTTATGTGATACACGTGTGTAGGGGGAGCTTCACATCTCCACTTATACATTGTATATTATGCTTTATGTGGTTAGGGTCTAGTCATCTCTTTTCATATAAATGCATGTATGCAGGAGGAGTTAACTTTACGTCTCTCCTCTACATGAATGTTATATCGCATATATAACTTTATTGTTTGATTTGTTTTCAGCCATTTATTGATGAATTGACAAAAAGGGGGAGAAGTATTTGGAGAGTTTATATATGCATGTTTATATTTGTTGTTTATAATATATGTTTTTTACTTTATTGAATATCTTTATGTTTATTTCTATGCATAAGTTGAGGGGGAGCTTCTATGAAGCTTAACTTTAATCCATGCATATATAACTCCATGAGTTTTGTTATTATAAAAAAGGGAGAGATTGTTGACTCAAAGGCCCATCGCTCTAGTTTTGATGATGATTAACTCATGTGGTTATAATACTAATGATCTTGTATTTAATTAGTCTCAGATATTTGATTAGATTTCAGTAGGTGATTTGCTTCAACAAAGGAGCTTTGGGAGCTAATACATGCGAATTCAAAAGCTCGCATGTCAAGATCGCATCTAGCACTCGGTGGAGTCAAGCTCTCTGGATCGTGTTTGGATCGGGTCGTCTTGAAGATGAGGATCGACAAGAAACTTCAGTTTGTTTAGTTTATATTTAGATCTTGTGTAAAGACAGATAGTGTTGATATGCTCAAGTTCACACACACACAAATTTGATATGTTTGGTTCTTCGTTTAACCAGTTTTAGATTTCATGTCAAAATATAGATATATATCTTATATGTATATTGAATTCTATCCATATACAATATGCTTCAAATTTGTTTCAATATCATGTTTTTGTTTTGATACAAGTTTTGGAGAAAACGGTTTTCATTTCAGAATCCAAGTTTTGAAAAATACGGTATTTGGTTTAAAGCCAAATTTCTATATCACAAAAAGGTTCAAATAGTTTGTAATATGTGTTAAATTTTGGTCACACATAGTTGTAATTCAAATATCTTACAAGAACTTATTTTTGTAGAATTTATATGATTTTATGGGATTTAATTGTTATTAAATAACCTAAGTTCAAGTCTCAGATTTTCAGCACGACTCTGCTAGCGGTCGATCGGATCGGTCGACCGATGTGTACGAGGGACGTGCACAGGCTAGCCGTAGTAGGGCGGTCGACCGCACGGTCGACCGACTGAAAGCACCCAACTCTCGAATGCTGGCCGGTCGACCGGGCAGTCGACCGACAGGCTTGGCCGGTCGACCGGGCGGTCGACCAGAAGGGCATTTTTGCCCTTTCCTGCTGCCAACGGGCAGAATTTTTGGAGGCCTATATATCTGCCTTCTCTTGAGCTGGTTTAGACAAAATTTGAAGAGCAAAATTTTCATCTATACTAGAGTTTTTCAGCAAGTTTAAAAGAGTTTTTGTGGTTAAAAGATTTATCTTTTTGTTTGCTTTCAATGGTTGGAAAAATTAAGGAAAAATAGAGTGTCTGGGAAATTGTTTTGATCTTCATATCTATTTCATTCTAGTATTTTTTTCCAAGAGTTTTTCTTTGTGATTTATTTTCCAATACCTTATTTTCTCACACTTGAGCTATCATCTCTATCCTATCTATAAGATCTTATTTTGTGAGAAAAATTGATTTGTGGTCTTTGTGATCACCAAGGTTGTTTGTGGTCTTTGTGATCACCAAGGTTGTTTGTGGTCTTTGAGATCACCAAGATCGTAACTTTCTCTTTGCTTTGGTCTGTGCCTATCCCTCTAAGTGTAGAGGAGGTTGAGCTTTGGGTTTGGTGTTATCCCTTTTGTGTAGAGGTGATTGAGGTGGAGTTTTGGTTTTGTGCCTATCCTTTTGTGTAGAGGTGATTGAGGTGGAGTTTTGGTTTTGTGCCTATCCCTCTAAGTGTAGAGGGAGATTGTGATTTAGGCTTATGATTATCCCTCTAAGTGTAGAGGAGATTGTGGTTTGGGGCTTGTGGTTATCTCTCTAAGTATAGAGGTGATTGTGGTGGTGTTTGTCTTAGTGTCTTATCCCTCTTGTGTGAAGTGATTGTTATTTGGCTTAGTGCCCATCCTTCTAAGCGTAGAGGTGATTTGTTATTATGCCTAGCCTCTTGTGTAGAGGTTGTTTTGTTAGAGAGAGGAGTTGAAATACTCCTAGTTTGTATTTGCCAAATCCTCAGTAGAGGTTCCTTGTGTGGGAGCTCCTGTGTGGACTTATTGTGAAAATACTTCTGTGAGAGGGCGGGGATGTAGATCAGTGGCTCTAACCTCGAAACATATCTCGGTGTTTGCGATTGATCCACTATCTCTAAACTCTCTCTCTTATATCTTGCATTGCATCATATTATTCATATCATATATATGCTTGGTATTAATTGTGTGCCTCACTAGTGTTGAACCAAGAGAGCTTCATATAGCACTTCAACTCTTATTTAGAGGAATTTAGAGGAGTTAGTCCAGAGCCTTTCACTGGAATTTGGCTACACTCTTTGGGTACACTTAGTGTGCTGCAATTAGTTTTTAATTCTGCAATCATTTGTCATTAGATTAGCCATACACCTATTCACCCTCCTCTGGTGTATTTTCACCTGTGGCCTCCTAGCATGCCCTGCTTGCTTAGAATTGTCATACCCTTCTCACTCATATGCCAAGCCGCATATGCCACAACTTCGTCAATTCAGCCTCTGGCTTCTTTGTTGATGCTACTACTGTTGAACCTTGTCTTTCTCCTTACAGAATATATATAGATTTATTTCCTTTACTCCCTCATCACAACCAAGGCACTCTTTGAAACCCAAGTACTCCATCTTCGATTACTCTCTTGTAATTTTTAGAGTCCATAATGCCTGAAGATATCAAATTCTTCCTCAGATCTGGAACATGTCAAACCTCTATAAGTGTCCTAACCAACCATCATCCATCCTAATTTGAACCGAGCCAATACCGACTTGCCTCGTATGGCACATCGTTCTCCATCAGGTCATTTTCTCCATCAAACTTCTCATATAGTGAACCAGCTCTTTTGGGACACATATGATAGGAGCAGTCAGAATCCAATACCAAGCATCTGTTTTCATGACGAACATCAATAATGGAGAGGACTCTATCAGGATCATCAAAGGACTCGCCTTTTGCAACACCAGCTACTGAGGACTCGCTAGGATTCTTTCCCTGTTGATACTTCTTTTTCTTCTTTGGGCAACTGAACTTCATATGTCCTGCTTGCTTGCAGTAGTAACATAGAATTTTCCCATCCCGAGTTCTTGATTTAGATCTGAATTTAGCTCTTTCCTTGGACATTCCTTTCCTCCATTCAAAATGACCACGACTTTGACCAGAACTCCTTGCCACCAATCCCTCAGCCAAATTCTCTTCATCGTTTCCTTTCTCACCATTTTTTGACATATTCTATGAAGTTCTCAAGAGTGTAGGCAGACCTGACATCTTCTATAGATTTGTATCCTTTTCAATAATGAAAGAGTTCACAAATTCTTATAGGATGGCCGTAAAGAATATAAAAGAATTAGGACACATCTTCATCTTCTATTTTAACATCAACAATTTTCAAATTATCAAAATTAGTATTCAATTCAATAAGATGTTCCCTTTAGGGGCATACCTTCCTTCTTGCGAGAAGAAAAGGCGTCGTTTCAAATACAACTTGTTTGGAATGACTTCATCAAGTATATATCTCCAACTTTAGCCATAGATTCATAGTTTCTTTTCATCTACCACTTCACACAGAATCTCATCAGCAAGACGGTTAGATCTGTGGGAATATGAAGAATATATGTGAATTTTTGAATTGAATTACGGCGAGATCCGCTGATCGACTCAATTGGATGATGGTTGGAGTGTGTTCTCCTTCCATTGAGGATGAACGCGGTATATTCACATGTTTCAATTCCAACTTCGAATGATAAGAGATTCAAGTCTAAAGTTTGCCTAATTCGAAGTCAAAATGGACTAAAGGTAGCTAAGAACATTTAGTCCCACATTGGTCATGGGGATGGAAGTTTGAAGTGTTTATATAGAGAAAAATGGGAACAAAGGTGTGCCCTTTGGGTACTTGGAGTTTTTGAGCACGATTAGGAGGAAACCATGCCCGCACATTCGTGCCGCCGTTGGCAGCGGTAGCCGGCCGGTGCCAGTGCCGGGGTTCGGGTTCCCTACCCGTCCAGTTCTTTTTGAAACCCTGGTAGGGTTTACGCGGAGCATACCGGCTCCGTCATCCGGATCCGAACCACCCCGTACAACGGCTGTCAGCCAAACGTCGCGAGCGGTTGGGCGGTTGAAACTAACCATTGCAACTGTTAGGTTCGGACCCTTTTACCCCTCCCGAGGGCTATAAAATAGCGGTCCATTTTCCCAAATCAGAACACACCAACACTAACATCAGAACAATCTCTCTGCGTTCTGAAGTGACTTCTTCTCTCTATGTCTTGAAGTGACTTCAAACAGGAAGTGAGAAATCTGCAACTCGGTTTCCAAAGCAAATGGGAATTCTGTAACTCAGATTCCGAAGCGACTTCCAAGAGATTCTGCAAAATTCGTTCTGAAAGAGGGCTCAAAAAATTCAACAGATTCTTTAATAGAATTGTTGTCTGAATCTGGGACTTCCATAGAAAAAATATTCTTCTACCTTCCTCTACAGGGTGCTCCTCCAAAGTAAAGACAAATATTCTTCAGAAATTTTCTTAGTCTCACTGCTTCAATAATCCTGTGAAGGTACTGGTTAACTACGGTTTGACCGTACGGTGATTTGGTAATGCTATCCAAATACCGTGAAGGAATGTTTTATCTTGGGAGACTAGCGTCCAGTAACCCATTAGCACCGGTGCGGGGACGTAATTGTCTTAAGGAGATTCGCTTTAAGCGTACCTCACTCCAAGTACTGCATAAGTGAATTAATTTCTTTATACAGGGGTTATACTTTAGTATATTGAGACTGATTTATACCAGTCTAATTGGTGTTTAACTGATTGGTCACATATATTGCATACATATTGTCACATTTCCATGCTGTTATCTAAATAAATCATATTATAAGTCCTATTGTTCTTATAAAATGCAGGCCTATTGCTAAAGGATAGGCCAGAGAAACGAGCCCAAAAGCCCATTTAATTCAGAATAAATTCGAAATCAGGGAATCAGGGCAAATCATGGCATATCAGAGAGGTTGAAAACTGGTTGAAATGAATCCTCCCAATCAAACAGTTGAAGCCAACAAA